>CM054063.1:11437982-11748980 GCA_028641055.1 Alopecurus myosuroides | reverse complement strand
GTGCTCATCCTCTCCGCCTTGTATTGTTGAGCATCCCTGCAGGAGGAATCGAGGTGGGACGACTCGAGGAGGCCGCGCCGTCGACCTTTCTTCTCCGACCCCGACGACTCCGGCGAGCCATTCCCGCCGCCACGACCTTCCTCCTCCCTAGCCGAGCCCTCCCGCGCATCCACGGTGAGCAGGCGACCCCCGCCGCATCTTTTCCCCCTCCCTCTCCCTCTAGAACGCCACCGAGCCTTCATCGCGTCCGGCCTCCGCCGCGTCGCCGTCGTCGCCGCTCCTCCGGCCTTCCCGGGAAACGAGATCGCTCCCTCTTGGTTCCCCTCATCGTGAGCGTTGCGTTGATGTTCTTATTTCGCGAAACCGTGCACGGTTGGAGTCGCCAGGGCCTCGCCGGAGTTGTTCCGCCGGCGGGTGACCTCAGGACAACGTCGCGCTGACGCAGCCCCGCCCTTGACCCCGCGCGCGTGGGTCAAACCTGCCAGTGGGGCCGAATCTGCGCGCGTGGCAGCCACCGTGGTGCCCGGCCCGCAAGTCAGCGACTTGTGGCTAGATCCCGCCGCGGTGAGGGTAGATCTGGCCGGCCCAGTGGCAGATCTAGCCCAAGTCTATTTTGTTTTTCTATTTATTTTTCACAGAAACTTGCATGGTTACTTTTGGGCATAAAAACCTATCTAAAAGATGATTTTGAACAAACTAAAATTCAAAGTGGTATCTCAACTAATTCTAAACCACCTCCAACTTGTAGATCTACATTTGGATGTATATTTTGGAAACGAAAAATGATTTGGCAACAGGTACCAGAAACACCAAAATGAGCACCATTTTAATTTCACAACTCCAAATGAAGTGAGGCAAATTGCATTGGAAAGCCCTTGAAATTTCCTAACTGAAGCAATTAACCTTGCTTCCAAATTACTAATATTTTTGAAAAGGAATGCAATTTGGTAAAACACCAGAGAGCAGTTTGGTGATTTTTATAAAATTATTAAAGATGAATTTTGATGCAAACTCAACTGGATGGTCTTGTATTTGTCTAGGGCTATCCAAACCTATTGGGGTTTAATTGTTAGAGCCTCATATAAAATTTGGTGTACAGATCTTTAAAATGCATATTTCTGCCATTTTGGCATTTTAGATAATTAATTTGTGTGAAGTTATTTTTGTGTTGCAATATTGTTTTCTAGCATGTATAAGTTGTGTGAACTTGTTTTCTAAGATGTTCTTAGCTATTTTAGCATGTTAGATTGTGTGGACTTGAGTGAAGAAGAAATATGATTTTTGTTATTATCATATGTTTTATCTCTAGTTATTACTTGCATAGAAATTTTGAGTGTTTAATTTGTGTGCAAGCACTTGGATTGTTTTGTTGAGAGATTAGATACAGCACCATGTTGATACTTATATTTTGTTAGTATCACCTCTGCTAGGTTTCATTTGAGTTGGTAGAGAAGCATGAGTAGTTTTGTCATGACTATGACAATGTTATGGAAAAATTCCCTCATGTGTGGAATTTTTGACATGAACATTTGTGATTGTGTAGACACATATTTTTGTGTTGTATTCATAGGACCAGTAGCATTTTGGTTATTTTGACCCCTAGATTTTTCACTTGTGTGAAAATAATAGCACGAGTAGCATTACCTTGCTTATGTTAGCATTCTATTATTTTCTACTAGTATTGTTATTGCACTAGATGCTAGTTTAGTCTTTTGTTTAATTTTTAGCAAGTGGACCAGAGGCTTTGCGACCTCTTAATGCTTTGTTATGCTAGTGGAACACCCACTGGTGTCATTGCATTTTTGGTGGAAACATTATTTCCCCAAACTAGATGCATTTCTTTTATATAGTTCTATAACTAATGAGTGCTTAGTATTTTTGCTTTGGGAATTTTTGTGCTAAACAAAAATGGGTATGCTTCTGTTTGTAAATGGTTGTAATCATGTGTGGCTTGCTAGGAAAAATTCATCTCTGAAGTGTTGATTGATTCCTCTAAGTAATGCCCTTTTTATTACTACTAGTATGTACGAGTTGCCCTGCAAATTGATGCATTGTTTTATTAAATGGGATATTTTTGTTATAGTAAGTATAGATGTTTTTCACTACTGTTTTTATGACATGGACCCTCTGGTTGTATTTCAATTACTTTATTGAAATGCATCCATTGATTCTTCATGTTTGAGTAGTACTAGTTTCCTTAGCAGTTGTTGTGTTAAATTATTTTTCCTGCCAACTTGTGTTGGGTAGATATTTGTGTATCCTAGCATGAGGACATGTTTTCATTTTCCATTATGATAACATGGTTCCTTGTTTGCATTTTAACACTTTACTTATTATGCATGCTTGCATAGCAAACTTTTAGTAGAAACATGTCTATAGGATTCCTCCTTTTTAGTCATTGTTTCTATTGTTCTCACTATGAGAAATTGTGTGTTTTGTGATGAGTCTATTACCTTGTTACACTTGTGTAGGCTCACTGATTTGTAAAATTAACTTTTGCAAATCATGTGCCTTATTTATTCTTGATGAGAATTTAGGCTTAGCAGATTAGCTACCTGGTTCTTTTTGTGGTTTGGTTGATAGACCCATTGCCATGATTATTGTTGTGCATGTTTTATATACTTTTAGTAGTCTCACCCTTGTGAAACTAAATGTATTTTGGGTTTATAAATATCTTGGTATGAGAGTGGAACACCCACTGAATCCATGATATTAAGGTTGTGAGATATGTTCCTCCAACTTTAAGTTGTCTTATTAAATGGCATTTCTGCCAAGTGTGTTTGTCTGATTGTTTGCCTCCATAAATAAATTGTGTGATTGGTTATTATTAGATTTCCTTGCTGTATGTATTGTTATGTATGGTTGCTTGCCTTGATTGGTTCTGAATGTGTGTCCTTTATTCCTTTTTACGACGTTAGAAAACGAAGAGGAAGGAAGTGTCGGGAAGCTCTGTTTCAAGTTCCAGTCACTCCAAAAACCAGGGAGACAAGGAGATACCAGGCAAGCCATCCTGATTGCTTGCTGATACAATACTTACCATTATCTCTCATGCATGTTTTACCTCTGAAGTTTTACCAAAAACTTGATTATCAAAACTATTTTTGAGGTGGAAATTACTACTATACTATGTTATAGGTTACTATTATGCCAGTAGTTAAACTTGGTAATACCAAGCCCATAGGCCACCATATGGTATTTATTACCATCAAATATACTAGTCCCTAAGTGGACACCCTAAAATTGTGACTCTACAAAACAAAGGCTTTACGGAAAAACCCGGAGAAAAGGCGGATCCTTGTTCTCCGGAGGAATGTGGAAGTGGTCATTTTTTGAGAAAGTGGTGTTTTCAAAAATGACACATAACCTAGTCTTCGCTGGACAACCATTATCGTACTGCCACTTTACCCCAATACGGGTAGGGGCTTGATTAAAAACTTGTTATGGTTAGTATGTGTGCTATCTCAAGTGCTATAGGGGATGGGATCCTCCGAACCGAAATGTCGCTAGGAGTGGGGAATACAGGACATCTAAAGTGTGGGATTGATTTTCCCTCCGGATGCAGCAGTTGGGTCTCCTGTTTGGGCGGTGTGGGACACGGCTTGCCAGGGAGGGTAACCCCAATTGAAGAGATAGTCATGTACTAGCTTGTACATAGTGGATAGTCAAGATCAGCTATCTGATGTTCTCATAGGTTGGGGACAGTCCATGGTTGTTTCATGGCGGATTCTGGATCTAGTGGAAATGTGTACACCTCTGCAGAGTAAAACTATTTCGAGATAGCCGCGTCCTCGGATATGGACGGTTGAATGGCCATGTAGCTAGCATTGTGTCAATGTTTTTCAAGAAGGAAGTTTTTGAAAGGGAAATTTTGGAAAGGAAGTGTTGAACTTGGGAAGTTCGGAAAGGAAGGAAAACGTATACCATGGAGGTATCGTTGATGATAAAAAGCCATATGCTGATATACAAAACAAAATGTTTTGCAAAGAAAACCTTTTCTACTCTAAGCAAGAATTCTGGAAACTGATTCCAAGAAGTTCTGCACAGAGGAAATATTCCTTAACAAAGTTTTACAAAAACTCTTATACATGTGATATCTACAAGAGAAATAAAACTATATTATTTTCTTCTGAAGTATCTTCTTCAACGAAGATACAGATTAACCTGACTGCAACTGTGGTGTCATCATATATGAACACCATTGGTAGTGAACCCTATTTATAGCCTACCTATTCCACCATATAAGCATAGTTGCATGTTTGGTAAGTGACATGATGGATGTCTTGCTGAGTACATTCAAATGTACTCATTATGGTTTCGCCCCTGGTATCTACTTATCAGATTTTGAGAAGGAACCTCCGAAGGAGATCTATGAAGAGAAGTACGGAGCTGACGGCTTTGCGAACTAGGATCGTCTCCGGGTCAGCAGCCTGTAGGTTAAGGCGTGACTTGGGCTCAACTGCGTTGTGTTTTATTTGTCTTCCGCTGTGTTTGTTAAGTTGCCTGCCCTTGTGGCAGTTGCTTTAAACTTGATCATGTGATCATTTGTGTAATACCTTTATGTATTCGTGTAATGGATGATGTATTTCTGTGTGCCAACTTTGTATGTTGTTCACGACTGATCTTTCTGGGATCGTGAATGTATGCATACGTAGGGTTTCAGACTGCCGGTCTGGGGTCCTTACAGAGTTGGTATCAGAGCCATCCTGACCTTAGGAGACCTTAGTTAGCATGGACGTCAGATAGGAAAAAAAAGTATTTTGGAGTAAAAACCTATTTACTATCTAAATTATTTTTATCTAAGGGAATTTTAGCATATTTTCCCTCCTATTTATCTTTTCAAAAGATTCTAAATGCATATCAAGGGCGTCCTTGAACAGTGGTTCGAAGGGCGGGCCTTACAGAGTTGGTATCTCTCTCAGTTAAGAGTTTATTTCTTACTTGTTTGCAACTGCTCCGCTCTGTTTTTGAAACATCTCTCATTTTTGAAGTTTTCTGTCCAGAAAATAGTTGGGGTTTCAAAAACAGATTGTTGCATAGCATTACCTCTCTCAGTTAAAAGTTTTTATCAAAACTTTACTTCTATTATCTTGTTTCCATACAAAAACGTTTATACTTGCCGATGTCCCGAGAAGACCAAAGTAATTGCCTAGCTCTACAGTGATGATGGTCAGAAGTAGATATAGTTCTTCAGCCACTTCTAGGATTTTTGGATCAGTCTAGTTTGGAGTAATTTAGCGATAACTCCATGAGTAGTCTCCGTCGACGTAGCTCCAATGGAGTCTTGCTTGTGTGTTATGACTTGCTTATGTGTGTCCGTAGGACTTTGTGCTATTGTGTGGTGTAGAATTTGGTTCATCTAGGCTTCTATATGTTTGTGGGGTGCTCAAAATTTGCAGATTTGTGCTTGCCCCGCTCTTGTTTTTGAATCGCCTCGTGTTAGATTTTTGCAAGCAAAACTGTTTGTATAGTATTCAAAAACAAGAATTTGTTGCTTAGACTTATACTTGTTTTCGCTTCATAATGCGACCCGTCGTGAACCACCACCATCTCTCCCACAATCAATGAAAGCACCGTTGAGCCTAAATAGAGGACCATCAAGCCACACGAGTTGATAGCATTGCTACCAGTGATGCACTCCAACAGATAAAGCTCCAACAACGACAACCCTCAAAGAAGAGAAGGCGTGAAGAAAACCAACCAATACTGACCAAAACCTCTATGTTTGTCTGTTTGCAAAATACTCTTTTTACCATGTTGGCTAAATGTCGCACCTTTTTATGTTCCTTTTTAAAAGACCAAACTAGAGAGATCCCCTTTTAAAAGTTATATACCTCCCTCCTCTGGATAAAGGTGCAAAAGAAGTCTTCACATGCCATGATGCGCAACCCCCTCAAAATGCAATCAAAAGAGCACAATTAAATATTCGACGTATGACGCTAGTCGTATCTTGTCGGACAAACATTATTTAATAGAGAGCTAACAAGACTAACATGCTTTGCCTAATCTTAGGTTGACACCTAACCAAAGCATGAGAACTACTGACAACTCTTTCTAAACCAAGGAATTAAGTGACTTAAGACACTTTTTAATCTAGTTGGTAAAAAGGAGAAGTCACGAGAAATTAAGATGACGACCTATTCGTTTACTAGTCAATAGGATATCGGGTGTATCTACTTTGGAAACCAAATATTAGTAGACATTGTAGGTACTATAGAATTCGGGGTTTAGAAATTAAGTGAACAATGGAATGGTTATAATAGATCTAGAAAACAACAGTTTTCCTGTGTTTGTTTCTTTGTGTGCTCTTGAGTGAAATGAATTTGTATTTTATTCAATCTTGCTTCCTAACTTATATGGAGTTGTTAGGACTTGTTATTATATTGTTTTATTACAATAAATCTACCCTAGAAAGTGTGTGCATGATTGGAAACTCGAATAAAAATGAAATAGCATTACCTTCTAGTTTATTTAATTGGAAGTATTGTGAGAGCTAGATCTGCGTATACTTTCTTAGTAGATTTTGTGCTATGTGTTCTTTGAGTCAAGTAGCATTTAGGTACTGTTAGTTTGATGCTTGTACCTATGTTAGCTTGCATGTCTCTCAATAGTAAAACATGTGTATGCATTACTATCAATATGCACTAGTATTGCTTCACTAGATTAAATAGCCTTATATTTTTATCTTGTATGCAAAGTTTTTCATGAGTAATCAGAGGCTTAGTAACTATTTTTACTTGGTATTAGTAGGCCATAGCCCACTTGTCCCATTGCATTTTGGCTTGAGGATGAAAATCCCCAACCATACACGTGTGAAAATAGCATGTTTCACTATGTGATTGATTTCTATTTTCCACCATGGAAAATATAATTGTTTCTTTTCACTTATGCAAGTGAGAAGTTTATTTATTATTAGTAAATACTAATATGTTTAGGTGTGATCCTTTTGTTAGCATAATATTCCTTAGGGGTATCATGTTAAGAAATGTTTCACTATCGTGTGCTAAAATTAAATTGTTCGCAAATAAAATAAATTCCTCTTGATTGGTAGATTGTTTGTGAATAATTTTAAATTGAGTGCATGGATCTTTGAAAAGGTTTATACAAATTTTCATTAATTGCATAGCTACTGGTTGTGTAAGTTATACCTTGCTTGTTTGCTAGTAATTGTTTAAGAAAAACATAAATTGCTAGAATTAATTTTATGCATGTTTAATAGCTGTATCATGGGATTGTTTTGATGTTTGTGCTTACTAGCATGAGTAAGTTTTGTGTACTGTATTAGGTACACTTATATTCATGACTTTCTTGTTTAAGTTTAAACATCATGGTAGCATTGTTTGCTTCTCTAGAGTTAAACTAGTTTAACCACTAGAAAATGGTGATTTTGGCTCTAGTATTACACTCCTTTTATTTTATGAGTATATGTGTTGATATAGCATGTTTAGGAAGTTTTTACTTCTATTATCATGCCATGAATTATTCATTTGCATTTTCTATGGTTATAGGATATGATTATCTCTTATAGCATGCTGGTGTAGAGTTTTCCATACTAGTGTGTTATTTGTGGAGTCCTATTTTTTTTATGCCTGTGTAATAGGAGTTTTTTATCTTGTGCGAAGATGGTATTTTAGAGTACCTTTATGATTGAATTCATTGGTTTTTAGCTACTGGTTGTTTTCTAATTGTTCATGATTGATGGATTCCAAAACCTCTACTAAACAATAACCTAGGGAATAAATAGTCTATTCATCTGTGGTGTTGTTTGCTTGCTTATTGGATTTTGTTAAATGTTTTATATTAGAATGAGTTTATACTTGTGTTGTGATTGTGCTTAAGAGTATCTAATGAAAGTAAAACATTCAACTAAAATCATGAACATATTAAGTGATAGTTGCTTGTGGTGGGTAATAACCACTGCCATGGGTATTGTTCTGTCTGTTTGTTTTACCTTAGCAACCTAACCTTTGCACCCACAAGCTATATTTTTAGCTTCTTATATACCTTATTATGAGAGTGGTACACCACTCCATATGTGTTATGTAAGATGTGGGATATAGCTAGTAACTCATGTAAATAACTGACGGTATATTTCCAGGTAATTCTGCACTAACCTTAATTATTGTTCAAACTAGGAAACAAAAGTTTTGGACCTAACACAGTGCTGATGTACTTTTTAAAATGAATTTGCTAAATTTAAGGGAATACCCCTCCTCCCAAGAAAAGTAAAAGGGGGGAAGCACCTGCACTCCAACACTAACATTGTGTTTGTTGGCCCTCCCTTAGTCCCCGCTTGCGAATCTCGGGGACGAGATTCTTTTTAAGGGGGGAAGACTTGTCACATCCCAATTTTGGAATACCTGATAACATAGTTATTTTTCTAATTGCTGGAATAATAAACCTTGGTTGTGTTTGTTGGTGTTTGTTTAAGTGCAACTAAACAAATTAATTATATAATCTTACATGGCTAAGAAATTGAAAACAAACTTAATAAGATAGCAAAGCAGTAAACTAAAAATATTCAACATATTGTTCCAATGACTTTGGCAATATTTTATAAAGTAAATATTGATCAAAGAGTTTTCCAAACCATCTTATGAATCCCATACTTCATAATTGTTGAATATTATTCCAAGGCCCAAATTAAGAAAGATGAAACACTTAATAAATTTCCCTAAAAGATTATCAGAAAAAGAGGCATTCTTAGATGCTTCACCAAAATATTACCAAATGTTTTTCCAACCTTGCAATCTTAAAAACAATATTATTGGAGATCATTAACTTGCTATCTCTAGTCACATAAATATTTTGGCAAAGCATTGATAAAGAAAAGCCAAGTGCTTTATTAAATAGAAATTCCAATATTTCTAGAAACAGAAAACTAAAACAAGTTACTATTGGAAACTTTCTTCAAATGAGCTGAAATTAATACCATTGCTTCCTTATATCAAATAAGGAACACACACAAGAGGAGACCAAAAATTGAATCCATTAAAGCCCTGAAAACATGAGTTTTCTCCACAGCAACATTTGGGAATTTGAACAAGTTTGTTCTACAAACTTTTTCCAAATGCCATGAAATAAATACCACATGCTCTATATCAGAAATAAGGATGAAAACCAAAAGGGCACAAGTTTTTGAATTGTTTAAGTTGCCAAAAAAACCTGTTTTCTTGACAGGACCTTTTTGAAATTTGAACACGTTTGTTCTATGAAGTAACTCAAAATGACTTGAATTTTCTACCACATAAGGAACACATCAAATAAGGAATGTGTGCCAAAAATTATCATTTTTGGCAGTTCCTAAGTAGGTTAATAAATTCAATGTCCATTTATGTAAGAATTCAAATTTGAACAACTTTGAATTATAAAGTTTCTCCAATTGAGCCAATTTTCATATATGTTGTACATATCAACTAATTAGAATTTTGGGAAAAAGTAAATTAAATGTTGACTTTGTTTGCTTGGTGAAAATCACATTTTACAGAGTAAGAAAGGACCTATTTGTAAAATTGCAGGGACCTAAAAGTAATCCAAGTCATCTCCTACCTCTAGCTCTCTGTAGCAGCAGTGCCCTAGCAATGGATTCGAGTAGAAGCAACCCTTGGGGATAAAGAGGCCCCCCATGTGCACCTCTGAACCCTCACATGCTCCTCTCTCCCCCTTGAGCCCTCACTCTCCTCTCTCTCTCAAGAAACCCGAAACCCTAGATATATGCTTGCCGTCGAATTGGCCACTGGAGAGCTCGCCGCCGCTCTCCGTGGTGCTCATCCTCTCCGTCTTGTATTGTTGAGCATTCCTGCAGGAGGAATCGAGGTGGGACGACTCGAGGAGGCCGCGCCGTCGACCTTTCTTCTCTGACCCCGACGACTCTGGCGAGCCATTCCCGCCGCCACGACCTTCCTCCTCCCTAGCCGAGCCCTCCCGCGCATCCACGGTGAGCAGGCGACCCCCGCCGCATGTTTTCCCCCCTCCCTCTCCCTCTAGAACGCCACCGAGCCTTCATCGCGTCCGGCCGCCGCCGCGTCGCCGTCGCTCCTCCGGCCTTCCCGGGAAACGAGATCGCTCCCGCTTGGTTCCCCTCATCGTGAGCTTTGCGTTGATGTTCTTATTTCGCGAAACCATGCACGGATGGAGTCGCTAGGGCCTGGCCGGAGTTGTTCCGCCGGCGGGTGACCTCAGGACGACGTCGCGCTGACGCAGCCCCGCCCTTGACCCCGCGCGCGTGGGTCAAACCTGCCAGTGGGGCCGGATCTGCGCGCGTGGCAGCCACCGTGGCGCCCGGCCCGCAAGTCAGCGACTTGTGGCTAGATCCCGCCGCGGTGAGGGTAGATCTGGCCGGCCCAGTGGCAGATCTGGCCTAAGTCTATTTTGTTTTTCTATTTATTTTTCACAGAAACTTGCATGGTTACTTTTGGGCATAAAAACCTATCTAAAAGATGATTTTGAACAAACTAAAATTCACAGTGGTACCTCAACTAATTCTAAACCACCTCCAACTTGTAGATCTACATTTGGATGTATATGTTTGAAATGAAAAATGATTTGGCAACAGGTACCAGAAACACCAAAATGAGCACCATTTTAATTGCACAACTCCAAATGAAGTGAGGCAAATTGCATTGGAAAGACCTTGAAATTTCCTAACTGAAGCAATTAACCTTGCTTCCAAATTCCTAATATTTTCGAAATGGCATGCAATTTGGTAAAATACCAGAGAGCACTTTGGTGATTTTTATAAAATTATTAAAGATGAATTTTGATGCAAACTCAACTGGATGGTCTTGTATATGTCTAGGGATATCCAAACCTAGTGGGGTTTAATTTTTAGAGCCTCATATAAAATTTGGTGTACAGATCTTTAAAATGCATATTTCTAACATTTTGGCATTTTAGATAATTAATTTGTGTGAAGTTATTTTTGTGTTGCAATATTGTTTTCTAGCATGTATAAGTTGTGTGAACTTGTTTTCTAAGATGTGCTTAGCTATTTTAGCATGTTAGATTGTGTGTACTTGAGTGAAGAAGAAATATGATTTTTGTTATTATCATATGTTTTATCTCTAGTTATTACTTGCATAGAAATTTTGAGTGTTTAATTTGTGTGCAAGCACTTGGATTGTTTTCTTTAGAGATTAGATACAGCACCATGTTGATACTTATATTTTGTTAGTATCACCTCTGCTAGGTTTCATTTGAGTTGGTAGAGAAGCATGAGTAGTTTTGTCATGACTATGAGAATGTTATGGAAAAATTCCCTCATGTGTGGAATTTTTGACATGAACATTTGTGATTGTGTAGCCACATATTTTTGTGTTGTATTCATAGGACCAGTAGCATTTTGGTTATGTTGTTATGAGTACTTGACCCCTAGATTTTTCACTTGTGTGAAAATAATAGCACGAGTAGCATTACCTTGCTTATGTTAGCATTCTATTATTTTCTACTAGTATTGTATTGCACTAGATGCTAGTTTAGTCTTTTGTTTAATTTTTAGCAAGTGGACCAGAGGCTTTGTGACCTCTTAATGCTTTTTTATGCTAGTGGAACACCCACTGGTGTCATTGCATTTTTGGTGGAAACATTATTTCCCCAAACTAGATGCATTTCTCTTTTTATAGTTCTATAACTAATGAGTGCTTAGTATTTTTGCTTTGGGAATTTTTGTGCTAAACAAAAATGGGTATGCTTCTGTTTGTAAGTGGTTGTAATCATGTGTGGCTTGCTAGGAAAAATTCATCTCTGAAGTGTTGATTGATTCCTCTAAGTAATGCCCTTTTTATTACTACTAGTATGTACGAGTTGCCCTGCAAATTGATGCATTGTTTTATTAAATGGGATATTTTTGTTATAGCAAGTATAGATGTTTTTCACTACTGTTTTTATGACATGGACCCTCTGGTTGTATTTCAAATACTTTATTGAAATGCATCCATTGATTCTTCATGTTTGAGTAGTACTAGTTTCCTTAGCAGTTGTTGTGTTAAATTATTTTTCCTGCCAACTTGTGTTGGGTAGATATTTGTGTATCCTAGCATGAGGACATGTTTTCATTTTCCATTATGATAACATGGTTCCTTGTTTGCATTTTAACACTTTACTTATTATGCATGCTTGCATAGCAAACTTTTAGTAGAAACATGTCTATAGGATTCCTCCTTTTTAGTCATTGTTTCTATTGTTCTCACTATGAGAAATTGTGTGTTTTGTGATGAGTCTATTACCTTGTTACACTTGTGTAGGCTCACTGATTTGTAAAAGTAACTTTTGCAAATCATGTGCCTTATTTATTCTTGATGAGAATTTAGGCTTAGCAGATTAGCTACCTGGTTCTTTTTGTGGTTTGGTTGATAGACCCATTGCCATGATTATTGTTGTGCATGTTTTATATACTTTTAGTAGTATCACCCTTGTGAAACTAAATGTATTTTGGGTTTATAAATATCTTGGTATGAGAGTGGAACACCCACTGAATCCATGATATTAAGGTTGTGAGATATGTTCCTCCAACTTTAAGTTGTCTTATTAAATGGCATTTCTGCCAAGTGTGTTTGTCTGATTGTTTGCCTCCATAAATAAATTGTGTGATTGGTTATTATTAGATTTCCTTGCTGTATGTATTGTTATGTATGGTTGCTTGCCTTGATTGGTTCTGAATGTGTGTCCTTTATTCCTTTTTACGACGTTAGAAAACGAAGAGGAAGGAAGTGTCGGGAAGCTCTGTTTCAAGTTCCAGTCACTCCAAAAACCAGGGACACAAGGAGATACCAGGCAAGCCATCCTGATTGCTTGCTGATACAATACTTACCATTATCTCTCATGCATGTTTTACCTCTGAAGTTTTACCAAAAACTTGATTATCAAAACTATTTTGAGGTGGAAATTACTACTATACTATGTTATAGGTTACTATTATGCCAGTAGTTAAACTTAGTAATACCAAGCCCATAGGCCACCATATGGTATTTATTACCATCAAATATACTAGTCCCTAAGTGGACACCCTAAAATTGTGACTCTACAAAACAAAGGCTTTACGGAAAAACCCGGAGAAAAGGCGGATCCTTGTTCTCCGGAGGAATGTGGAAGTGGTCATTTTTGAGAAAGTGGTGTTTTCAAAAATGACACATAACCTAGTCTTCGCTGGACAACCATTATCGTACTGCCACTTTACCCCAATATGGGTAGGGGCTTGATTAAAAACTTGTTATGGTTAGTATGTGTGCTATCTCAAGTGCTATAGGGGATGGGATCCTCCAAACCGAAATGTCGCTAGGAGTGGGGAATACGGGACATCTAAAGTGTGGGATTGATTTTCCCTCCGGATGCAGCAGTTGGGTCTCCTGTTTGGGCGGTGTGGGACACGGCTTGCCAAGGAGGGTAACCCCAATTGAAGAGATAGTCATGTACTAGCTTGTACATAGTGGATAGTCAAGATCAGCTATCTGATGTTCTCATAGGTTGGGGACAATCCATGGTTGTTTCATGGCGGATTCTGGATCTAGTGGAAATGTGTACACCTCTGCAGAGTAAAACTATTTCGAGATAGCCGCGTCCTCGGATATGGACGGTTGAATGGCCATGTAGCTAGCATTGTGTCAATGTTTTTCAAGAAGGAAGTTTTTGAAAGGGAAATTTTGGAAAGGAAGTGTTGAACTTGGGAAGTTCGGAAAGGAAGGAAAACGTATACCGTGGAGGTATCGTTGATGATAAAAAGCCATATGCTGATATACAAAACAAAATGTTTTGCAAAGAAAACCTTTTCTACTCTAAGCAAGAATTCTGGAAACTGATTCCAAGAAGTTCTGCACAGAGGAAATATTCCTTAACAAAGTTTTACAAAAACTCTTGTACATGTGATATCTACAAGAGAAATAAAACTATATTATTTTCTTCTGAAGTATCTTCTTCAACGAAGATACAGATTAACCTGACTGCAACTGTGGTGTCATCATATATGAACACCATTGGTAGTGAACCCTATTTATAGCCTACCTATTCCACCATATAAGAATAGTTGCATGTTTGGTAAGTGACATGATGGATGTCTTGCTGAGTACATTCAAATGTACTCATTATGGTTTCGCCCCTGGTATCTACTTATCAGATTTTGAGAAGGAACCTACGAAGGAGATCTATGAAGAGAAGTACGGAGCTGACGGCTTTGCGAACTAGGATCGTCTCCGGGTCAGCAGCTTGTAGGTTAAGGCGTGACTTGGGCTCAACTGCGTTGTGTTTTATTTGTCTTCCGCTGTGTTTGTTAAGTTGCCTGCCCTTGTGGCAGTTGCTTTAAACTTGATCATGTGATCATTTGTGTAATACCTTTATGTATTCGTGTAATGGATGATGTATTTCTGTGTGCCAACTTTGCATGTTGTTCACGACTGATCTTTCTGGGATCGTGAATGCATGCATACGTAGGGTTTCAGACTGCCGGTCTGGGGTCCTTACAGAGAGGCCGCGGTAGGTTTTATAGGGCGTAGGGGCGAGCGCTGGCCGTCTCTGCGTGCCGTACGGCGACGTGGACACGCCGGATGGCCGCCGTACAGAAGGAAGACGACGCGAACAGGTATCGGGCCGTGGGGTGGTGGGCTGGGTGCAGCCCACTGGTCTGCCCACCCCCTCTGCGATTTTTTTCATCTTTTAGTATTTTTGTTTTGTTTCTTTTTTTTTGCTGGATAGAAATAGGAAGAAAAAGAATGGTTTTGATGTTAGAAAATTTTAGGAAAAAATTTGTATAAGTTAGTTATTACAACAGCAACAAATTGCCAACTTTGGTTTTCCAAAAAGTTCAAATTATAATGCTGTTGGTAATTGATTGAATTTGAATGAATTTTGAATATTAAGTGAAATATTAAAAACAATAATTTAAATAGTTTGAACCTTATAGTTTAATGGAAACAATCATAAGTTTCAACATGGTTGCTGTTTGGAAACTTATTTGAATTTGAATGCAATTTGAATTAAGTGAATTATTAAAAGGAACAATTCAATAGTTTGAGCTTTTCATTTTTAATGGAAACAAATGGATGTTTTATTTGAACTTTATATTTGGAAAATTGTAACATAACAAGTATGAACAATTTGATTTGAAAATTGGTTTGAATTTGAAATAGAAAACAATTGAAAACAGATGCAAAACAAATGCAAACCAAAGTAATGGAGATGATGACATGATGCAAAACTTTAATAAAACAAGAAACAAACATTCTAGGGGTTGTTTTCATACTTGGGATGTTACAAAACGCCCCCCTTGAAGGAATCACGCCCCGAGATTCCTACTGAGAAGAGAAAAGGTCCGGATACTTCTTGCGAAGATCCATTTCGGTCTCCCACGTTGCCTCTTTATCGGAATGATGGGACCACTGCACTTTCAAGAACTTGGTTCTCTTGTTGAGAGTCTTACGCTCGGCCTCATCGAGAATTCGGACAGGGTGCTCCTCATAAGATAGATCTTCTTGCAGTTCAATGGAATCATGATCAACTGCACGATCTGGATCTTTGAAACACCTCTTGAGCTGTGACACGTGAAACACATCGTGCACCTTGGATAGTTTTTCTGGAAGTTCAAGACGATAGGCATTTTCAGCACGCCTTGAGAGAATGTTGAAAGGACCAATGTATCTTGGTGCAAGCTTTCCTTTCACACCAAAACGATGAGTGCCTCTGAGGGGAGTTACACGGAGATATGCTTTGTCACCAGGTGCATAGATCATATCCCTGTGCTTGCTGTCATAGTAGCTTTTCTGACGAGACTGAGCAATCTTGAGATTGTCACGAATGATGCGAACTTTCTCCTCGGCTTCCTTAACAATGTCAGGGCCTAAGAGTGAACGTTCACCAGCTCCAGACCAATTGATTGGACTCCTGCATCTGCAGCCATAGAGAGCTTCAAATGGTGCCATGCCTAGGATTGCCTGGAAGCTGTTGTTGTAGGAGAATTCAGCATATGGAAGGCATTCCTCCGATTTCATGCCAAAGGAGATACCACATGCTCTGAGAATATCCTCGAGAATCTGATTGACTCTTTCGACTTGCCCTTGAGACTGAGGGTGATAGGCTGTGCTGAACAGAAGTTTGGTGCCCAATGCTTCTTGAAAGCTTTTCCAGAAATGAGAAGTGAAGATACTTCCACGGTCTGAGCTTATTTCCAATGGCACACCATGAAGAGGAACAATCTTTGCTGTGTAGAGTTCTGCTAACTGGCTAGCTGAGATTGTTTCTTTGACAGCAAAGAAGTGAGCTACTTTAGTGAGACGATCAATGACAACGAAGATTGCATCGTTGCCCTTCTTGGACTTTGGAAAACCAGTGACGAAGTCCATTTCAATCATGTCCCACTTCCACTCAGGGATTTTCAGAGGTTGGAGAAGACCGGCTGTTTTCTGATGAACTGCCTTAACACGTTGACAAACGTCGCATTCAGAAACGTATTGAGCAATTTCACGTTTCATGCCAGGCCACCAATACAGTGTTTTGAGATCCTGGTACATCTTTGTACTTCCAGGGTGTATGGAGAGAGGAGTTTCATGAGCCTCCTTGAGAATGACATCTTTGAGACTTTGAACTTGAGGAACTGCAATGTGTCCTTCGAAGAACACAGTTCCTTTGTCGTCAATTGAGAAGGACTTAAATTTCTCCTTGCCTTCTTTGATGTGTTCTACCATCTTCTTGATTTCAGCATCACGAAGTTGTTCAGAACGAATCTTGTCCTTGAGAGTTGGACTGGCTGTCAAGTTCGCAAGATAGCCTTGAGGAACAAGACCAAGGTTCAGCTTCTGGAATTCTTCATGAAGTGGAGGTTGGCTTTCCATTATCATGAGATTATTGCAATATGACTTGCGACTGAGAGCATCGGCCATAACATTAGCCTTGCCTGGAGTGTAAGAAATGGTGAGATCAAATTCTTTAATCTTTTCAATCCATCTCCTTTGCCTGAGGTTTAGATCTGGTTGAGTGAAGATGTATTTCAGACTCTTATGATCGGAAAGATTTCAGTGCGATTACCCAACAAGTATTGCCTCCATTTCTTGAGGGCAAACACAACTGCTGCGAGTTCAAGGTCATGTGTGGGTTAATTTTGCTCATGTGCATTCAACTGACGTGAAGCATAAGCCACAACTTGACATTCTTGCATTAGAACTACACCTAGACCTTGGAGAGATGCATCACAGACTATTTGGAAAGGTTTGGTAGTATCTGGTCCAACCAGAACTGGTGTAGAAGTGAGTTTAGTCTTTAGGAGATTGAAACTTTCATCACATTGTGGAGACCAAACGAACTTCTTGTCCTTCTTTGTGAGATCAGTGAGAGGTTTGGCAATCTTGGAGAAGTTTTGGACAAAACGACGGCAATAGCTAGCCAAGCCAAGAAAACTTCTTACTTGCTTTACCGTCTTAGGAGGTTTCCAATCAACAATTGATTTAACATTTTCTGGATCAATGGCTATGCCCTTGGCTGAGATGATATGACCAAGGTAAGCAACTTGTGGAATCCAAAACTCACATTTGGAGAACTTGGCATATAGACGATGCTCGCGAAGTTTCATGAGAGTGAGACGAAGATGTTCTTCATGCTCTTCCTCAGATTTTGAGTAGACAAGAATGTCATCAAGATATACCACAACGAAATTGTCGAGGTATTCGTGGAAGACAGAATTCTTGAGTCGAGAGAATGTCGCCGGTGCATTGGTGAGACCAAAGGACATGATCGTGTATTCATATAGACCGTACCGAGTGGTGAAAGCTGTTTTTGGAATATCTTCCTTTCTGATCTTTATTTGATGGTAACCCATTCTCAAGTCCAACTTTGAGAATATTGAGGCTCCAGCAAGTTGATCAAAAAGATCATCGATACGAGGAATTGGATACTTGTTTTTGATTGTTTTCTCGTTGAGAGGACGATAGTCAACCACGAGTCTCTTTGTGTGATCCTTCTTCGCAACGAACAGAGTTGGGCAACCCCAAGCGGAGGAACTAGGTTGAATGTAACCTTTTTCCATGTACATATCGATTTGCTCCTTTAACAGTTTCAGTTCAGGAGGAGCTATCTTGTATGGATGCTTAGAGATTGGAGCAGTACCTGGTTCAAGCTCGATCACGAACTCAACTGCTCTGTCCGGAGGCATCCCTGGCAACTCTTCTGGAAAGACGTCAGGGAATTCACAAACCACCGGAACATTTTCGAGTAGACGTAGAGGTTTTGCATCGAGGGTGCATAGCTGAACAGAACTTGATTCATTTGGAGAATAGACTATCTGGCCAGAAGGGTGGAACAGAGTTATTGACTTTTGAGCACAGTCAATTTTTGCTTTATTGGCTTTCAACCAATCCATACCAAGAATGACATCAATGTCAGAATTTCCCAGTAGCATGAGGGATGCAAGGAATATGTGGCCTCCAATTAGGATTTGATTATCCTTACTTATCTTGGAAGTCAACATTTGAGATCCCGGGGAGTGAACGGTGATTTGATTGCTTAGTGGAACCACACTTAAGTTGTTTGTTGCGGCAAAAGTCTTTGACACGAAAGAATGTGATGCTCCGGTATCAAACAACACTTTAGCTGGAATAAAGTTTACGGGGAATATACCGAGAACGACGTCAGCAGCTTCCTCAGCTTTGTCGACCTTGACATGATTCACCCTTGCGGTCCTCCCGACAGGCCTGTTGTTGGAGTTGAAGGCTTTAGCCGGGGGAGCACGCACCATTGCCTGGTTGGTGTTGGGACGAGGTGGTGGTGGAGGTAGCTGCCTCTGAGTGCACTTGTCAGCGTAGTGCCCCGTCTGCTTGCACTTGAAGCAAGTGACGACACGAGGATGACCTGGCCTTGGCTGCCCCATCAAACCCCTTGGATCATTCATCTGAGCTGGGTTGGGTGGGCGGGGAGCGAATCCTGGGGAAGCTTGGGCATATGGAGCCCTAGTGACAGCACCATTTGGCACCCAGATGCGGCGCTTCTGCGGAGGGGTGGTCATGTTGGAGGATGAACCACCCTCACGCGAGTGCTTGCGAGATTCCTCGAACGCCTTGTGCCCATTTTCCTCATTGAGCGCGGTGTTAACGAGCTCCTCGAAGTCTTTGGTCTTGATGTTGGTGAGGGCGTACTTGAGCTCCGGGTTAAAACCTCTGCAGAACCTGGCCATCTTCTTAGCTTAAGTGGATACCTCGTCTCCAGCGTATCGAGCGAGGCGATTGAACTCACTCTGATAGCCGATGACGTCCAGCTTGCCTTGCTTGAGAGAGCAAAACTCTTCACGCATCCTTTCCATGAGACCATCTGGAATGTGGTGCTTCAGGAAGGCTTCCTTGAAACAACCCCAGGTGATTGGATAGCCAGCTCTCAAGGTCTGGTAGTTTTCCCACCAAGTAGCTGCCTGACCCTTCAGCAGATAGGAGGCATACTTGACCTTGTCTTCCTCAGCAACGTGAGCAATGTACAGAGCCTTGGCTATCTCACGGATCCAGTCATCAGCATCCAGAGGCTCGCGTGTTGCCACGAAAGCTCTCGGCCCCAGACTGAGAAACTCCTTGATACTGACTCGTGGAGCGGTCTGGTTGATGTGCTGATTAGCCTGGAACTGGGCCATCTGCGTCACGACTTGAGTCATCTGAGTCAACAGCTCCGTGATCGGCGGTGGCTCACCCGGGTGTTCCTTGTTAGCGGCATCCTGAATGGAAATGCATTTTAGCACAACAACAGAAAAGGATAGACTCGGCAACCGAAAGAGCGATTATTCCGACGCATGAATAGATAACCAACAGGTACATCATCACATGTTCAAATACATCAGAATATCTAACACACCACAAATGGTTCGAATGCCAAAGGATAACTAAACATAGCTAAGAATGGATACATCGGTACTCCCATGCTCATCACGCAGGACGGCGGTGAGTAGTACGGCGAGAGGTACGGTGAGGAGGACGCCCACGAAAGTATGTAGAACGACGATCCACGTAGATCTGACGTGGTCTGAGCCCGACTCTCGGTGTGGTGAAGTACATGGCATCGGCTCCCTGTGCTCCAAAGCGGGGAATCCCAATGTAACCAGCACCAAGGTTGAGGAGTGGACCTCTGATCGGCTCGTAACCTCCAGCATCTGGCAGAGGACGCCCAACTGGCTGCTCGAAACGTGCAAAGCGCTCGTCTCCAACAAAGTATGTGGTGTACGTCGCCAGACGAGTCAACGCAAGGTAGAGCTGCTCTCTGACTGAAGCCAACTCCTGAGAAAGTGTGCGGGCAACTGCGTCACTGTGCCTCACAAACTGAGCGGTGGTGTGCAGCCTGGAGTTATCATGCTCATAAACATCCAAGTTGTCGTAGAGAGTGAAGTGAGCTCCCTCCGAAGTGATGTAACCACGGGGGATGTGGCGATAGATAGAATCGTCAAATCCCCAGTAGTCAGCATGAAGGACGGTGAGACTCACATAAGCTGCCTGCTGCACGGCCATATCCACTGTGGAACCTACTGCCTCGTAGCGGTGGACTACGCTCATGCCATCATCTGACAGAATGTAGACGATAGCCTGGTAGTAGGTCTGGTCAAACTCTCGCTGCTGCTCGTAGACCTGGTACTCTGGTGCCCAACGGAACCCCAGATAAGTGACCATGTCTCTCAGCATCTCCGGGTAACCGGCGGTGCTCTCACAACGAGTCATCCGAACCACCTGCGGGTAGAACCTGAGATCCATCTGCAGCTGATCGGGGAGGTTTTGATTAGACGCCGGTAGAAGAACTGAAGTGGAAAGCAACAACAAGGTTTCAACGGACGAAAAGGATCTTGAGAAGAACAGGATATCGAAGCAACATCGGGAAACACGAGACCAAAAACTCTTGAGGTACTACAGAAAACCCATCCGGGCTTCTAAAGGATCAATATCTACTGCTTAAGGAATAGAGGATTTGCTTCCGAGGCTTACACACTTCCGTTCTCAATCGTGAGTAGGCAACATGATAAATCATGTCACAACCACCTCCATTCCTATGGTCTAGTAGATATAACTATCCGAGAGAAACCAGGATACGTGAAAACCTAACTTGAATGTTTAGATGAGAAGGGAAAACAACGTTGCACTTCCTTACCAGAAAAGGGAGGGTGGGTGGGGAAATAAATAAAATGGCAGAATTCCTACTCTCACGTTTCATTTTTCCTATATAGCTACAAAATAGTTTCTAGACTCAACTGCGACCAGCAAAAGGGATCCTACAGGCAGACAGGCTCTGATACCATTTGTCGCACCCGGACTTCTAGAGGATACTCGCAGTTCCGTTGAACAGTAGTTGATTGGATTACGGGGCTTACCGGCACCCGCATCTCTTACGAGTAGTCCAACACACGTATGTGTGACAACCAACCCCTACTATTCATCGTCTACGTAAACCATCCCATAGAAATCAGGATACTACCATTGACGTACTTCATACCATTAACACATGGTACGTCAATGGAGTTTAACAAAATGATAGCACAACAGATCTCTACGACACCAATAAATAGAAATAAGTTGCAAATAGCTCTCACTAGAGCAGAGATAGCAAATACAATCATCCAGAGGACACATGTCCCAACATATCATCGTTACATCTCAGCGGAAGCATTCAAAAGGTCTGAGTACAGACAAATCCAAATAGGCTTAAGAAGCCGGGAATGAAAGGAAAACGGAGCCCATCCACGTAGTCTCGGATCCTTCCCGGGTCCGCTATCTACTCGTCAGCATCCTCGTCAAACTCCACGTAGTAGCCATCACGGGGATCCTCGTAAGCGTAGTCTGCGGAAACCACAGCCCCAAAGGGGTCAGTACAACAACGTACTGGCAAGCAAGACTCACAGTTCACCAAAGTGTAACCCGTCAACACCAAGCACAGATGCTTTGGGTCCAACGGAAGAAAGGGTGATACAAAAGATGCGGCAGCTGGCTGCACTAACCAACTACAGAACATGATACAACTTCCGGCTAACAGAAAGGGGATAAGATAGCGTATCGTAACCAACTATAACTAACCACCAAACAAACCCATCCTGGATCTCGCCCCTTATCCAAAGAAGCAATCCGAGGATAACTCACACAGTTGGATTAATGATGGATCAAGTTATTGTGGCAATAAGGCTATTACTAGTCAAGTTATCATTAGTTAGGTGTAAGTTGTTCTGAGTACTTGTTAGCCAGTACTTTCACCAAGTTAACCATAACCGCGGAAAACACGGCTTCTCGAGAAGATTTACCCTGCAGGGGTGCACCAATTTGGCCGTACACGTAAGAATAACCCGCCAAATGGAATGCCTCCCACCAAGCGGGGCACTCAACACAACTCAACTCTTCTTCGCATCAAGCCCAAAGAACCCCGTGCAATTGAGCGCACGGCTAATCAAGCCCCACGAAGAAAAGGGGACCCTCATAGCACTCTAAGAACGTGTCTCCCTAAATGCCGACTACAAAAGTTTACACCCTGGCCTCGGGTTCGTACCTGCATATGCGTGCAGCAAATGGAAAACCCGAACTAAATGAGGCGATTTGGACGAGATGCGAATCGAATCAAATTGAGGGGGGCGCCCATACACGCTTCCCACATGCGGTTAGTGCGCTCATCATGGATCAGTAGACAAGACCCTTTTCCTAATTAGGGTCGACACTAGCAGGCCTCAAAACCACGCCGGGCATCCTACCGGTGCCTTATCATCAAATTATTATTACCTAAAAAATTAACAGGTTGTTGTTTAACATCGAGCCCCAGAACATAAAAAAAATATATTAACAGAAAGTAACGGGTAACAGACTCGAGCAAAAACAACCCTAAGCATGCTAGTAGGACACGGGCAACAAGCAATGGGGTTATAGGTGTGGAGGTAAGGCTATATCAGGGTTAAAGGATAACATGTGATAGGTTCGTAATAGAAGCAACTATTCATAGGCTAGCAGAATAGACAACGGAAAGTATCGGTATCCAGTGTTGAAAGGAACACAATGGTTCATGTGAGTGAATACTTGCCTGCAAACTTAGCAGCCTGGTACTGAGCTAGATCCTCAGAAGGGGTGTCGTAAGTATCGTCTGTCTCAACGTCGTCGTCTATTCGAGAAGAAGCAAACAAACAACGCAGAGAGACAAACAATCAATAACATGACATAGTGCACAATCATGGGATGATGCATGACCATTTAATTGATGCATCGAAATAAACTAGTTGACATGGTAACATAAGATGATTAAGTGGACCCACATGCAACTTGGATTGCATATGGAAAGCCCAAGAATTATGGTTGAAATAATTGTTTTACAACTAAACAACATGTGAAAGTGGATTAGCATGATGCATGGATGAGGAAAACAAAAACAAAACAACAATAGGAACAATTTGAAATAAGGTTTACCAAGTTTAGGATTTTAGTTATTAAGTTAAGGAATTTTGGTTCCTTAAAGGTGTTACCCAAGCATTTGTTGTTTTCATCAAGTTTAGTTGTTCAAAACAGATAGCAAAGTTAATATTTGAAAAGAACACAAAATTTTAGGTGGATTACATGTTTCACTTGTTGAAAAAGGATTTAGAATGAATTTATTATGAATTAAACAAGATTAAAGAAGTTTTAATTGAATTTAATTCAAGTATGAATTTATTTGAATTTTTATTTGTTCAAAACATTAATTCAAATTCATATTTGAAAAGTTTATACTTTTCTAGTTTGAATACATATTTTATAAGTTCAAAAAGAATTTAATTTGAGCAAGTTATGAATTTAGCAAATTTTAAATGATTTAAACAAGGTTTAAAGTATTTAACCAATTTTAACAATTCAAAACATGAAACAAAATTTATATTTGAAAAGGTGGTTTAAAATGGCATGGAAAACATATTTTATTTGTGTGATTTGAATTAAGTTTGAATTAGTTATGCATTTAATCAAATTTGAAATGAATTGTTTGAATTTGAAATTTGAATACATTTGAATTGTTCAAAACAGGATACAAATGATGTAAACATGTAGAGAATTTAATTTGGTGCAGTGTACATATTTTATTTATTTTATTTGAAGTTGTAATTTAAAAGTTATTTGTATTTTAAACACAGGAAATAATCTGTAAAAGAAAAATGATTTATTTTAAAAGAAAAACTGGACAGAATACATTTTCTACCCCGCAGTGGCTAGCTCCAGCCACTGACAGAGGGGTCCCCTGGGCCACGGTGGCCCGCGTGGTGCACAACAGCTGACAGGGGGGGCCCTCCTGTCAGTGCCCCTTGCGAAAAAAAAGGTTGGGGTTTTATTCCGCAAGGCAGGGCTCGAACCCGCGCCGCGGACGCGCGAGCAGTGGTGCGCTACCACTGCAGTAGCGATTCTTTCTTGTCAGTATAGGATGCGCGGACAGGTTATGGTTCAGTTTCAGTTAGCTAACTGAAACTGACGAAGCTGCTGCCTTTCTAAACCTGACGGAAAGCAATCGCCGGCGGCGAGCTGCCGTGCTCGTGCTGTTGCTCGTTGCGGTGTGCCGCGGTGATTCGCGCGGTGTGCAACGTGCAGAGAAGAAGCGGGAGGGAGAGGGAAGGGTGCTACTCACTCGCGAGGTCGCCGTGGCAGAGGCCCGGGGCAGCAGTCGACGGCGACGGCGAAGAAGTGGACGGTGGCGGCGATCCAGTGGGTCTCCGGCACGGTGGCGGTGTCGAGGCGGTCGAGGAAGGTACGGGGACTTCGTTCCCAGTACTAGCTCGCGCAGAGGGCCATCGGACGCGGTGATCGCCGGAAGGATTCAGAGATGGCGCCGGTGGCGGTGAGGTTCAGAGAGAAGAGTGGTGGCAGAGATGGAGGAAAAATGGCGGCGCGGTGGGTAGCTGGGGGAGGTCTAGGGCTAGGGCTAGCAGGGAGAGGCCGCGGTAGGTTTTATAGGGCGCAGGGGCGAGCGCTGGCCGTCTCTGCGCGCCGTACGGCGACGTGGACACGCCGGACGGCCGCCGTACAGAAGGAAGACGACGCGAACAGGTATCGGGCCGTGGGGTGGTGGGCTGGGTGCAGCCCACTGGTCTGCCCACCCCCTCTGCGATTTTTTTCCTCTTTTAGTATTTTTGTTTTGTTTCTTTTTTTTGCTGGATAGAAATAGGAAGAAAAAGAATGGTTTTCATGTTAGAAAATTTTAGGAAAAAATTTGTATAAGTTAGTTATTACAACAGCAACAAATTGCCAACTTTGGTTTTCCAAAAAGTTCAAATTATAATGCTGTTGGTAATTGATTGAATTTGAATGAATTTTGAATAGTAAGTGAAATATTAAAAACAATAATTTAAATAGTTTGAACCTTATAGTTTAATGGAAACAAATGATTAGAATTGTGTTGTAATTTTCATAAGTTTCAACATGGTTGTTGTTTGGAAACTTATTTGAATTTGAATGCAATTTGAATTAAGTGAATTATTAAAAGGAACAATTCAATAGTTTGAGCTTTTCATTTTTAATGGAAACAAATGGATGTTTTATTTGAACTTTATATTTGGAAAATTTTAACATAACAAGTATGAACAATTTGATTTGAAAATTGGTTTGAATTTGAAATAGAAAACAATAGAAAACAGATGCAAAACAAATGCAAACCAAATTAATGGAGATGATGACATGATGCAAAACTTTAATAAAACAAGAAACAAACATTCTAGGGGTTGTTTTCATACTTGGGATGTTACATTGTGAAAGAAAGATCGACGGCTGCAGGTCCGCATGAAGATCATGAAGCGGATCTCGGAAGCCAGCATCAGCGAAGAAGTAGCGTGGCTTCCACGGAGGCCCCGCCTGCAGGTGCTAATGCACTGATGATCGAGAGTCGTGCACCGGAGCCTCACTACCCCGTGGATGATGTAAAGGAGATGAAAGAATGGGATCTGCATTATCCCGTGGGGAACATTTCCATGAAGGTAGCTACCGGCAGTGCTTTACCCTCTACACCTGGAGCACTCCACCACAGCAACCCCATTCCATATGGCTATGCTCGTGTGATGGTGGAAGACATAGTCCAAGTGTTTGAGGACCTCGAGATTGACATAGCTATACCCGAAGGGGAGAGAAGACTTGGAGATGTCAAGCGCCAGTTCATTCTATGGAAAAAGAAGTATATAGTATTTCCAGGCGAGGCGCCAAGGCTAACAAGTCCACCCCCCCTCCGATGGTGCAGGTGGTGGTGGTGGTGGTGGTGGTGCTGGTTCACCTACACCTCCTTCACGCCATTCGACGCCGTCCCCTGATCCACAATCTCCGGCGGGTAAGCAGGCGTCGCCCACCAATCCTCCTCTGGCGGGTAAGCAGCTGCCACCCCCAATCCTCCTCCGGTGGATAAGCAGCCGTCGCCCCCAATCCTCCTCCGGCGGATAAGCAGTCGTTGCCCCCCATTCCTCCTCCGGCGGATAAGCAGTCGTCGCCCCCCCATTCCTTCTCCGGCGGATAAGCAGCCGTCGCCCCCCATTGCTCCTCCGGCGAAGAAACAGAAGCTGGAAGACAGTAAGGAAACCCACTCTTGGACTATTAACCCGGAGCCTTATGTACCTAAGACCACACGGGTACCGGAGCCATCACTGAAGCCTATCCCCCCAAGGCCTTGGGAACTTAGTGAAGCTGAAACCAAATTGCCCGCGAAGGCTGAGTATGAGAAATGGTCGGCCGATCGGAAGACGCTAAGGGAGCCTAAGCCCAAAGAAGTATACCCTCCGAAGGTAAAGAAGTGGGCTACGAGTTTTTTGACGCAACCGTCCCAAGCCGAGCTGAATATGCATGACGACTATGGAAGTGAACTTCGTAGGCAAGCAGAAATATTTAAGGAGGAGAATGAAGAAAGGAAAAAAAGCGGGAAACAAGTTGACCAGCTCGGGATGTAGAGTAAACAATCGATTCTCCCGCTCATAGTGAAAGCCGGTCCGGAACAGGACCCCGAGGTCAGAGCAGCTGCGGCAGCAATTGGATTGACTGTAGAGAGTGCCATGATAAATGCGTCCGAGATGGGTTTGACTCTTCGTGCCTCGTTAGGCCTTGACGATGTGCCAATGGGTGAGGTAGCATTACAATATGTGAAGAATGGGCCTCTCGTCGAGCCTACGCATAAAAATAGTCTACCACCGCAAATGCGAAATCTGCTACATTGGTACAAAAATTTCATATCATGGGCTGACAAAGAATATGTTTATGTGGATGTTACGGAGGATCATCACACCAAAAAGTACTCTGTAACAGTTGAGATGAGTGAATTGTTCCAGCTGTTCAATATGCGCGAGCTCGACAAATCTATCCTGAGTTGCTACGTTCTGTAAGTGATTTATTTCTATCTCATCTCGTTTTCATTGCCTGCACTATATATATATATATATATATATATATATATATATATATATATATTGTCCTAACTATATTGTTGCGTACGGTATTATGCATATTGAAGATTTGGGAATGCAAAATAAGAAACATCCATGATGTTGGGTTCATTGACCCACAAATCATTAATGGAACTATGTTACAACGTCACCCCCAAGACGTGGAGAAAGAGTTGTACAATTTTCTTAGAAAGCATCAACTCAAAATTCATATTCTATTTCCTTACCATTTTGGGTGAGTGTTTCTCTCTTGTGCCCATTCTCTTTTATTTACTCCATGCATAGTATGTCTAATCGATAAGTTATGCATGACTGTGCATGTAACGTGTCTGCAGGTTCCACTGGTTGCTGCTAAAAATTGAACTTCACACCTCCACAGTTTTTATCATGGACTCTATGGATTCAGATCCAAACCTTTGGGTCGACATGAGAAAAATGCTGCAAATGTAGTTATTTTCAATCATTTGCGCTCTATATCGATTGGTCTCTTTTGTTCATTTCCTAATATGCAGTAGCTAATAACTCACTTGTTCATTTAATTTTTTTTTGCACTGTAGAGTTTGGAGACGGTTCTCAAAAGAAAATGTCGGTGAATTCAAACATCAGCTAGATTTTAGAAATTTAGTTCGTGTGGATAAGCAGCCACCGGGGACCAATCTATGTGGATACTATGGTTGTGAGAACATACGGAGAGAAATCACTGAGAAGAAGAAGTCGGATAGCGCGCGGAAGAGTCTCAATAACTTGCGGAGGACGCTTAGTCCAGAAGCTCGCTTCCGACCAATTCAATAGGAAATAGCAGGATTTTTCCTTAGACATGTCATCGATCCTAAAGGAGAACACTATGCGTCCGACGAAGACCAATTCAAGAGGACTTAGCAGGATTTTTCCTTATGCATCTCATACATTGAAAATTGTTCGAAGTTTTGTATATCCATCGTAATTGTGTATGGAAACTTGTTCGAAGTTGTATATGGTCACCCGAGATTGAATATATATTATATATTCCTATCGAACTCTTCTTGTTTGAAATTTCATATATGCATGTATACAGTAGCGTACAATATATATGTGTACTGAAACTTCATCAAAATTAAAAGAAAACACAAAATAAAATATAAAAGAAATAAAACAAAACAAATTAAATAGAAACCATGTTTAGGGGGCTAAAACCCTAAACCTGCGGAGGAGGCCTTCAGTCCCGGTTAGCCACGAGAACCGGGACTAAAGGTCCTCCGCCCCGACGGACTCCTGGCGCCCACGTGGACGGCCCTTTAGTCCCGGTCCGTAAGTGGCGCGACTAAAGGGGGGGGTCTTTAGTCGCGCATATTTAGTCCCGGTTGTGAGGCCGGGACTAATGGCCTTTGCGAACCGGGACTAAAGGCCTATTTTCTACCAGTGTATATTTGAAACAATTGTAGACATGCAAGTGGATCAGTTGGTCCATTAGAACTACGCATGAATAAAATTATATGATAAATATGTGCAGTATCCATCAACCATTCATCGCTTCTCCCAATCCACAATCATTTCACTTGGCTATTGTAGATAGTATGATGATGAAGCCTCATACATAGTGGTAAATAATCTCCGGGCTGCCAGCAGCGAGGTGGACCACACGGCGCTGTTGGATCTTTCTTTATGCCTTGGGATCGAGCCTCTCACGCGGATATAGCTGTAGGGGCTCCAGATTCCCCCAGCTCGATCTCCTCGTCTCCCCCCTCGCTTGAATGCGGGGTGGGAAGCCAGCCTGCAGAACGTGTGCATGTCTCTCTGGTGGTCTCCTCTGGTGGATCGACCGGCGGTGGGCATGTCTCTCTGGTTCTCTCCTTCGGTGGATCGGCCTTGGGATGGTGAAAATGTGGTGTCCATGGTCTTTGGTGGTTGCTCGGTTGTGAGCGCATGTTGTTGTGTAGGGATTCAGGAGGAGCACTTCTCGCAGTGTCCGGCGTGGCCAGCTTTGTGATGGCGATCCGCCATATGGTTCACGGTGGGTGAGCTTGCCACCCTTGGTGCTTTAGGGTGGCGGACCTGTGTGGCGGGTGCATGGGTGGCTCTCCGGCAAGACCCATTGCGTTGGTGTTGTTCGAGTTCATGGTGAGTTATAGCGAGGGTGTCATTCCTTGCAGAGTTCTAGATCTGGAGGACGGTTGCAGTCTTGGTGTCTGTTGCCCGTTGCTGTGGGGGCTGGAGCCGGTGTCCCATAATGATGAGTATGCAGGTGTTGGGACGAGCGAAAGATCAGGTCGTCCGTTGACGCAGGTGTCAATGTCTCCTGTGGGTGCCATGTTTCCCTCTGGGGGCGACATTGTGGTTCTACCTCACCTCCCTCGTCTTTGCTCCGGGTGAAAACCCTGCTTTCAGACCGGACGGTGGCGGCACTTCTGTGTCGTGACCTCTTTGGAGCCCAATATTGGAGCATGGGCTCTTGTTTCGAATTGTCTGCTTATGTGTAAATTTGGTGTCTTTCTATTGCCGGCGTGCTCTTTCGATGTTGTCGTGTTTTCCTCGCCAAGCAACTCGGTCGTCCGCTCTCGCCTCTCTTGGTGTCTGTCCGTTCTACGCAAGGGTGTGGTGTCTTCGCTCGACGCGGTGCCTACCCACCGCCAAGTAAGATACTATTTTGCCAAATTGAAGAGAAAGTTGAAGTGTTCCAAATATTGAATATCATTTCTGAATCGTTAAACGATAAGTACTTAGGCCTTCCTGTAATGATTGGCATAGATAAGAGTGATTGCTTTAGCCATCTGGTTGATAGAGTAATTGCTAGAATTAGTGGCCAGAAGGAAAATATCTTGAGTGCGGGGGGTACGAAAATTCTAAGAAAAGCTATTGCTTAGGCTATACAAGTGTTTGCCATTATGGTATTCAAAATTCTAAAAACATATGTAAAGGAATATCTAACGCCATCTCTCAATTCTGCTGGAGTGAAGAGGAAGAGCACAAGAGAAAGCATTGGTTCAATTTTTTTTGGTAGTCGTGTTTTTTCTCTTTTTTTTTGGTTCTATTTTTTTATTAGATTTTTTAATGATAAAGGGGGGAAAGCTTAAATCTTCCAGCCCACCCGTGCTGCCCCTCAGGTGGCGGCAGCATAGTGCCGCCTGCGGGCGGCAAATAGGAGGCCCCCATTTTCCTCTGCAAGCAGCAACATGTACCCAAACAGAGAGCCGGTCCAACAAAACCAGGCTACATGCTCCATCCCTGGAAGGCCTGGGTGCAGCATATCGGATTAGTAGCGGAAGACGACTAATGATCCAGTTGAGATGGATGGAGTCCATGGGGCCAAACCGTACCCAAACATGTCCTAATTTTAAACCTGCACTAATTTGCCATTTAATCTAGATGAAGAAAAACGGGTGTACACATTATATATTAAAGCTTTTTATTCCGCAGTAAGATGTCTTTTACTCATATATGGTCCTCCTAATTTGTCCTGCGTGTGTACCTAGATTGTCGATTCGACGAACCTAATAAGAACATGCCGCGATGCATCTATTGTTGGCACAACATGGTTCTTTGTCACTAGCAAGCTTCAAAAGTACAGAGGCCTCCATGTCCGGGGACTCTAGGCTCATGAACCTGATAGTCTTGTTTTGTGTTGTATGGTATGCATGCATGGTAGTTTCCTATCACCCCTCGGCATGGATCTTGTACAGTTGGGACAAAGAAAAAATGTCTTTAAATATTGTTTTTTTTTTTTTTTGAACGGGGGAAGGGCCGAGAAGGCCCTAAGATCTTCCATTACTGTCGGCAGGGTACATTACAATGAGGACCTTGTCGAAAAAAAAGAATGACAAAAAGGCCCTGAACATTTGTAGAAGGAACCCTCAGCGGAAAACGAGAAACGCAATCCAGCCCAAGGAGCTCCCGTGCTCCTGCTCTGCCGAACTCGCACAACGGCCGACGACGACCAACCATGCCGCTTCCGGGGACGAACCACTTGGCGCGCCATGGCGGGAGCCTACCGCGTCGACTCGAAGAGGCCTCCATCGAAGGAGGTTGTTGAAAGCCTTGTGCCAACCAGATCACGGCGGCGATCAAGGTGGGAGCGGCCGCCCTTCGGCCAGAACCTTCGACGACGAACTCGACGCCGAGAGAGAGCTCCCAGAAGTGGCTCCAGACGAGAGAAAGCAGCAGATGCCGCAGCGCAGCTCCCGTTGAGAACCAGAAACAGATCACCCCGCCTCTCCACCAGCCCTCACAAATCACCTCACACAACCTCTGAAAACATGCAACCACCATGGAAGCAATTCCAGAGAGCAGGCGCCATGAATCGGAAGAACCGATGGAGTTTATGTCGAGCTTATTTGACTCGCCATCCCCTCCTAATCCCGCCACCGCAACCCTCCTCCACCATGGATCCGGGTAACGAGAGCTCGAAGGTGAGCCTGCGACGCCGCCCGATGGCGTCAGAGGCCGGAGATGGTATGGCATGCCGCCAAGACCAGCCACATAGGGCAGAACCTGCAAGAAAAAACAAAACGAAGAAGCAAAACTACACCTACAACTACTGCTACTGCTGTACAGAGAAGCCTTCCACCTAATCCATCTACTCTCCGGCCGGACGGACCTCCGAGGAGCAGAGAGGACAGGGGCGGCGAGGCAAGAACGCTTCTCGACTCTCAACGGGGGCAAGGGGAAAGGGGAAAAGGCCTTCCTATTTCTTCGTCTTTAAATATTGTTGACACCTCGCATTCCTAAATACATAAACAAGTAACATACGATAACAAGGACATGGTAGAGCTACATGATCACAACTAGTTATAGTGTTGTGAGATGTGGTAGATAGAGGCAAATAGATGGAAGTAAGAGAGTCTTGTGAAGACATATATTATGTCCGATAAATGTCATGGCTGAAATTAGATGCGAAAATCATTATTTGGACACACCACAAAACTTGTAAGATCGATGTACATAGGAAGTAAATATATTGCTAATCTATTGAGCTAACTTTTCACTGAAATAGCATGTAACCTTGTTCTTCATGCACACTTGTCGCAAAAAAAAAATTCAGAACAATTCAGAATTAAGTTTTCTCGGACTTCTAATTCTCTTATTGCGTAATTTTTTTATGAGTATTAACATGTTGAAAAAATTAAGACAAACACCCATGATCATATAAAATAGTGGGGATGGATCATAGAAGTAAAGTCGCATGATCGTTAACGCCTCCTAACTCACCTACCTCATACAGAAAGATTCATCACCTTCCGTCAAGAAGATTTCGAGAAAACACATTCTATAGGAATCAGAGTGATCTTGTTGTCAGTAAGTATAGTAGTGCATTACGCTATTGTCAAAAATATATATTCAAAAATAAAAAACAATATTTTTAATATGTGACATTGCTTCCTCAAGTCTCTCAGAATAAAATCCTAAATGATTTCTGAGTTAAACATACAACATTCATGCAAGAAACAAATATCCTAGAGGGAGTTATTGCTATGCATGAGCTTATAAGGAAGAAGAGGTATGAAGAACTATTTAAAATCTATTTTGATAAAGATACGATATAGTGAAATGGCCATTTGTTCAACATGCTCTGTATATGAAAGGATTAGTGCCAAAGTCATCTGAATGTATTGTGGAGTTTATTGTAGCATGGTTGTGGTTATAAAAGTTAATAACAATACTAGACATTATTTCTGTATTAGAAAAGGTCTGATAGAAGGAGATACATTGAATCCAATGATTCTCAATATTGTTGCATATACATTGACAATTATATTGCAGGGAAAATGTGGATGGTCAAGGAGGCAGCCTTATCCTACATTTCGTTGAGGGTGAATCATCCATCTTGCAATATGTTGATGACCATATTTTATTTATGTACCATGATTTTAGTATGAAACTAATTTTGTATAGTTTTGAAAAATTGTATGACCACAAAAAAACAAATTATGTGAGTGACTTATATTTTATTTGTAAGAGGAACAATAATAATAAAAAATCTGTTTTGAGTGGGTTCCTTACACTTTACTACCCTTGGGTCCCTATCTGTCACTAAAAATTATGTAACCCCGAGTGGCATCAATTCTAATGATGTTCCATAAGCTTTGCTGATGAAAATTACGGGCAATTCCAGCAAAAGTAAAAAAAAAAATTGGCAATTTTATTAGCGCACTTGAAGCAGAGATCACTACTTAGAACGCCAGAACATGTTCAAATTAATACATCCTCCGTTTCAAAATAATTCTCGCTGAAATTTGTTGAAATGGATATTACTAGCACTTTAATAAATCTAGATACATCCATCTCAACGAAAATTATTCTGAGACAGAGAGAGTACTAGCGCATCAGTGCTTCAATACATCATCTACTTTCAGACCAAATGCACCAAATAATACTTGTCAACGCTTCCTTATTTTGCCACCTTCAAAGTACCTAATTGGAAATTTCATGGAAAACAAGTGCAGAATCAAAGGGGATAACACGACTATCTTATCCTTAGAACGAACAGAAGTTCATTTTGTATTTCACCCTTCATGACATTCAGAAATGTGGCTTGTGCTAGATTATAGCATTTGATGTCTTGTGCTTGAGCAAGTACCCTAACGAAGCACTGAACATTTTAGTTGTCTATTTGGTAGTAGGTCACTTTACAAGCTTCTTAGTTTGCTTGTAGGTCCTTTCAATGCCTCTCATCCGGAGATATTTGTAAGTGTTTGACATGAAGATGGACAAGGAGGTGGCTGATCAGAAAAGATCTGTTCTCAGCGTCTCAGATCAAAAAAAGTCGTCGATCGAGTTGGTATATGTACATGTACTTTCGTCCTCGGATTTGTTGACCCAAATGCGTCCACATGGTAACTGGTAAGTGTCTTCGCTTTGTTTTACACGCCGTAGATGGGTTGTTGGTGAAGTGGCAACACCTGAAACCACCACGGCGTCCAAGAAGTTCCCACTGGCCCCGCCGTATATATGTGGTTGAGCGAGCTGCGGAGGTTGTGACGGCGCTGCCAGTGCCGGTGCCGGAGACACTTCCAAGGTCAGAAGATCTCGGGATCGGCCCAAATGGGTTTGGCACAGACAGAGGGTTTCGTGGGGGTGGATGCTGCGGCGGGTGAGGGTACAACGGGGGGGGGGGGGGGGGCTTTGGTATGGTAACGGGGTTCTACAACTCGGCACCGGCCAGAAACATAACGATGAGTCACAGCTTGGTGCCTCTGCTGGTGGTAGGAGTAGCAGCCATGTTCTACGTGTGATTTTTGATGAATTTTTTAATTTGTTGGCCAGTGGTGGCATATATGTCTGGCCCAACAAATGTGTACCAAAGGATAATGGATAAACTAAATACATCACAATATACGGGATATGGTCTTTGGAAGTGTTATCTATCTGCTTGGCAGTTTTGGTGCTTTGGCAGAAAATGAACTCTTGTCTTGGAGGTAGATATGTACACTATATATGAAATTTTTCAACTTGTATTTGCGGGTATCCGATTAATGCTATCATGAACCGCATATGAAAACACACACGATAACTTGTAAACTCCGACGATGTGTTTGTGCTGCGTTAAATATTTCAACTTTTCTCTTTGATATCTGATGTTTATACATCATGATGTTTATGTTGGTAGGTAACTGACAACCTGAAGATAAGTAGTGTGTGAGCGCATGGCTACGTGGCGTAATTTTCATGGTTCTGTGTATGCTGAGATGGCAGATGTACCATTCTGGAGCGAACGGCTGATCACATCAGAAAGATAAACGTTTATATTTTCTCTTCCGTCCATCCAGTTTTAGAGTGGTTGGCATTTTTATAAACCGTCCATCCAAACCCGATCTAATGTTCGTAAAATAGACGGAACCGGACTAATGGAACCTGACGATACCAAAAGTGTGGGGACCGAACCAATATATTTGTGGGGACGATACCAATAGCGTTGGGACGGTACCAAATTTGTTGTGGGGACGGTATCAAAATTGAGTTGCACGGTACAAAATTGCTACATGTTTCACCGTACCAACATTACATTGACGTTTTACCTATTTTCCTACTGTTCTTCTAGGTCTGATGGCACTAGTGGAAACAACCCCTTTCGTCCAGGGGGCCAGGGTGCACCTGTCCCGGTTGCAACCAAATCCGGGACATATGCTATGCATTGGTCCCGGTTTGTGTGCCCGGGGCAACAGAAATCGCCTGGGGGCATTGGTCCCGGTTCGTTGGGAGATATTGGTCCCGGTTCGTGCCACGGACCGGGACCAATGTCTAGCCACAGGCCACGTGGCACGCGCATGGGAATTGGTCCCGGTTCGTGGGGTGGGTGTTAGTGTGTTTTATTTTACTATGCACACGAGGTGTTCGACGAAATTCCCGGGCCACACATAAGCTCACTGAAAATGGTATCTTCGACCGAGTTTAACAAACTTATCTTTTTCATCTGTAACTGATACATAAAAAAGTAATATTTGTCGATGTAATGTGGTCATTTCTGTATTAATATGTTATTTTAATGTATTTTGATAAACTTAATTATACAATGTAGATGGATGCACGGCAGCGATGGATGTACGGTGACCGACGCACTTCCGAGTATATGGCAGGCATGAATGCATTTCTTGATGTAGCTCAGGCGAACAAAGATAATGGCTTCATGTGTTGCCATGTGTTGATTGTCGGAACGTAAGAGAGCACTCTTCCGAAAGAATCCTTCACGACCATCTACTTCGGAGAGGTTTCATGCCCAGCTATAATTGCTGGACCAAGCATGGAGAAAGAGGGGTTGTGATGGAAGACGATGAAGAAGAAGAAGATCCTTTGTTCCCTGAATACGACGAGACTGCAATGGAAGAGAATGCAGAAGAAGGAGGTGATCAAGAACAGGCATCAGAAGAGCCCGATGATGATCTTGGCCGAGTTATTGCTGATGCAAGGGAAGACTGTGAAAATAAATTGGAGAGGTTGAAGCTGGACAACATGTTACAGGATCACAAAAAGTTGTTGTACCCAAATTGCGAAGATGGTAGCACAAAGCTCGGTACCACACTAGAGTTGCTGAAATGGAAGGCACGGAACGGTGTGACTGACAAGGCATTTGAGAGTTTACTTCAACTAATGAAGCCAAAACTTCCAAAGGATAACGAATTGCCTGAGAGTACGTACGAAGCAAAGAAAGCTCTCTGCCCTCTAGGATTAGATGTGCAGAAGATACATGCATGCATTAATGACTGCATCCTCTACCGCGGTGAGAAGTACGAGAATTTGGATGAATGTCCGGTATGCACTGCACTGCGGTATAAGATCAGAGCAGATGACCTTGGTGATGTTGACGGCGAGCCCCCCCCCCCACCCCGTAAGAGGGTTCCTGCTAAGGTGATGCGGTATGCTCCTATAATACCACGGTTGAAACGTCTGTTTAGAAACAAAGAGCATGCTAGGTTGTTGCGATGGCACAAAGAAGACCGTAATAAAGACGGAAAGTTGAGACACCCCGCCGATGGATCGCAGTGGAGAAAGATCGAGAGAGACTTCCCAGACTTTACAGGAAAGGCGGGAAACTTATGGTTTGGTCTAAGTACAGATGGCTTTAATCCTTTTGGGGAGCAGAGCTCCAGTCATAGCACATGGCCTGTAACTCTATGTATGTACAACCTTCCTCCTTGGTTGTGCATGAAGCGCAAGTTCATTATGATGCCAGTTCTCATCCAAGTCCCGAGGCAACCTGGCAACGACATTGATGTATATCTAAGGCCATTAGTTGAAGAACTCTTACAATTGTGGGGCAAACCAGGTGTACATGTGTGGGATGAGAAAGAGCAAAAGCCATTTGACCTACGGGCGTTGCTTTTCGTAACCATCAATGATTGGCCTGCTCTTAGTAACATTTTCGGTCATACAAACAAGGGATACAATGCATGCACACACTGTTTAGATAAGACTGACAGTGTTTTTTTGGATAAATGTAAAAAAGGTTGTATACCTGGGGCATCGTAGATTTCTTCTTATCAAGCATACCGTAAGAAAGAAAGGAGGGAAGCATTTCAGAGGTGAGGCAGATAACCGGAAGAAGCCTGAGCTCCGTAGTGGTAATGATATATTCGATATGGTCAAGGACCTAGAAGTAATATTTGGTAAGGCTGCTGGCAACCAACCAGTTCCGTACGGCCCTGATAAGCGCGCACCCATGTGGAAGAAGAAATCTATATTTTGGGAGCTACCCTATTGGAAATTTTTAGACGTTCGGTCTTCAATCGACGTGATTCACGTGACAAAGAATCTTTGTGTCAATCTGCTATGCTTCCTGGGCGTGTATGGGAAGTCAAAAGATACGCCAGAAGCACGGGAGGACCAGCAACGTATGAAAGACCCAAGCAACAAGCACACAGATACAGGGTGCCATTACTTAAGCAGCTACACTCTTACTAAAGCAGAGAAGGAAATATTCTTTGAAGTCCTTTACAGTATCAAGGTTCCGTCTGGCTTCTCGTCGAATATAAAGGGGATAATAAACATGGCAGAGAAAAATTCCAAAACCTGAAGTCTCATGACTGCCACGTGATTATGACGCAGTTGCTTCCTATTTCATTGTGGGGGATTCTACCGGAAAATGTTCAAGTACCCATTTCGAAGCTATGTGCATTCATGAACGCAATATCTCAGAAGGTAATCGATCCAGAAATTCTGACAAGATTACAAAGGGATGTGGTCCAGTGTCTTGTTAGTTTTGAGTTGGTGTTGCCACCATCCTTCTTCAACATTATGACTCATCTCCTAGTTCACCTATGTGAAGAGATTTGTATTCTCGGTCCGGTATTTCTACACAATATGTTCCCCTTTGAGAGGTTCATGGGAGTCTTGAAGAAATATGTTCATAACCGTGCTAGGCCAGAAGGAAGCATCTCGAAGGGCTATGGAACAGAGGAGGTCATTGGGTTCTGTGTTGACTTTATTCCTGACCTTAAGACGATTGGTGTTCCTGAATTGCAGCATGAGGGGAGACTGAGGGGAAAAGGAACGCTGGGAAAGAAAACAATGATACCCACGGACGCGCATTATTTCACCAAAGCACACTACATAGTTCTACAAAATTCTATGTTCATGGCTACGTATCTCGAGGAACACAAGAATATTGTACGCTCCACAAACCCGGGAAGGATGACTCATGGACTAAACGCAAACACATGGAAACTTTTGGAAGTTGGTTGCAAACACATCTTATAAATGACACCACTGTTGAAGATCAGCTGTACATGTTGGCAGGGTCACCATCTTCGACTATTGGTAGTTTTCAAGGGTACGAGATAAATGGGAATACATTTTACACGAGCTCCCAAGATAAGAAGAGCACCAACCAAAACAGTGGTGTCCGCTTTGATACAACAAACGAGAATGGAAAAAATGACACATACTATGGTTACATAGAGGAGATATGGGAACTTGACTATGGACCTTCTTTTAAGGTCCCTTTGTTCAAGTGCAAATGGGTCAACCTGAATGGAGAAGGGGTAAAGGTAGACCCGCTTTATGGAATGACAACAGTGGATCTCAACAATATTGGTTACAATGACGAACCATTCGTCCTAGCCAATGATGTGGCTCAGGTCTTCTATGTGAAGGACATGTCCTCCAGACCGAAAAAAGAAAAAATAAGCAAACAAATTCATCATACGATGAGCCGAAGCGTCACATTGTTCTTTCAGGGAAAAGAAACATCGTGGGAATCGAGGACACGACAGACATGTCAGAAGATTATAATAAGTTTGTTGAAATTCCACCCTTCACAATGAAAGCTGACCCCACCATCCCGTTAAATAATGAAGATGCTCCATGGTTACGGCCGAAGCGATCATAAGCAAGGGAGAATTCAGAAGACTAGATAGGGATGTTGTTGGTGATGTGTAATAATAAACGTGGAATACATGATCATAGTTCTGTTTGACCAATAATTTGTATTGACCGGTAAAAAGCTGACAACTATGACCAGCCTGATTTCATTATTATTCCAACCAGCGGCACACCCACCCACTTTTTTGTTTCTCTGTCCCCTGTCTGTTGGTGATGTGTATAATAAACATGGAATACATGATCATATAGTTCTGTAATAATAAAGCTGACAACTATGACCCATATCCGAGTATGAGATAACTGTAGGAAGATATTGCAGGCACACTTCGAAGTGGTAGTACGGATACCATCCTTACAGATATCCTTAAAACAGAAATAGATCTTTGGTACTTCTTTAACAGGTATGATAAATTTTTGGAGGAGAAACGTCTAGCTGAACAACAAGCTGACTACCTTGGAGTTCAAATGACACAGAGGGTTACACCTCTGCGGTTACTTTGGCAAGCTGCTAATGCATACACTCCTGGACTGTTTGAGATGTTCAGATTAGAATTTGAACTGATCTTGGATTGCGTGTTCTATAACTGTGGCGAAATTGGACCCATATCCGAGTATGAGATAACTGTCAAAAACAGGCGTCGAGGTCATTTTGTTAGATTCGAATCATCAGAATATATTGTCGTTTGTAGCTGCAAGAAGTTTGAAAATGTAGGTGTTCCGTGTTGCCATGTACTGAAGGTTCTTGAGATCAGAAATATCAAAGAAATTCCACCACACTATGTTTTGAAAAGATGGTGAAAGGATGCTCAGAGTGAACCTTCGAAGGAGAACTATGGTTTTTCTGTTGTAGACGAAAATCCCAAATTCTCCGTGTCAAAAAGGTACAACTCGCTTTGTCGAACTTTATATAAAGTTGCAGCAAAGGCTGCAGAAAATGTTGATGCTCATGCATTCATGGAGAGCCAATATGATCAGCTCCTAGAGCAACTTGAGCTTATTTCGCAGAGGAAGTAGTAAGTTGTTCCGACCGTTCTTTTGATTCGCCATCATATGTCCGACAGTTTTGTTCTACATCCCTCTTAAAGGTTCATCGACGGAATACACATCACCTGGATGCCTTGTATGCTCTGGACTCACTCGGAAGATCACAAGAGAAAACAAAAATTATAAGATATTTATATTCAAATTATATGCAAATAGTAAAATAATACATAGTTTCAATAGTTAGAATAATGATTTAGTTAAACAAAAAATGGATTTGAATTAGTTATACAAATTCAAGCACTTTTCATGTTGAAATTTTTGTCAAATTCGAAAGTATATAGAAGTTATTAATGTGCATACTTAAACAATTTTCAAATTTTGGCGCTAAAATTTTTGGGCGCGCAGGGTGGTACCAAATTTCGAAATAGGTTTTGGTCCTGGCCCGTGCCACCAACCGTGACCAAAGGGGGTGCCTCTAGTCCCAGTTGGTGGGACGGGCCGGGACTAGAGGCCCATTTGTATAAATATCTCGGCACTCTCTCCAGGCCGAGCAACCACCCAGGACCGAGCGGAGTAGCCTTGGCGAAGCCCTGCCGGTGGCGGGAATGGACACGAAGATTCCGCCGGTGCTGGTTCCGCCGGCGGGGACAAACTAGGTTGTAGATTGGAGGGGGGACGTTTGTTGGACGGAAATACATTATATTAATAAGGTGATTACATCCGGGGGGCGGCGCGGCCACAGGCGGCCGGCCGTGTTTCTTGACGACGGCCCTATTGGCCGTCATTACATGCATCGGGGCGGCGGCGCGGCCACAGGCGGCCGGCCGTTTCTTGGGGAGGGGGGTAGCCTACGTACTACGTAGGTGGCCGGGGGCGCGCCGACGCCGGCCTAGTCCTCCTCGTCGGAGGAGATGCAGTGGTAGGGCGGCGGCTACCACAGGTGGGCAGGCAGCTGGGGGGGGGGGCCGCCGGTGGCTGGGGAGGCATCGGGGGCTCGTCCGGTGGTGGAGGCGGCAGCTCCTCTGCCCATTCGCCGCCGGTCCAGGCCCAGGACATCCCGTACTCCAGGCCGGGGGGCAGCGGCTGTGGCGGTGGCTGGTCCTCCGACGCCTCCATGGCAGCGTTCATGGTCTGCCACCACGGCTGCGGCGGCGGACGGGGCGGCATCGCGTCGGCGTCGGCGGCGGCGGCGAGGACCTGCTCCCACCGCTTGATCTTGTCCTCGACGAGGGTGCGGCGGGAGGCCTCGTAGGCGGCCTCCAAACCGGCCTGGAGCTCGAGGTCCTCCTCGTCCTCGAGGATGTCCTCCTCGATCCACAGCTTCGGTTCGCTGCCGGGCGGTGGCGCTGGGTAGCTCCTCTGGGGGTGTAGGGAAGTAGGAGCGGCGGCGCTCCTCGTGCTCCTGCTGGAACCAGGCGGTCCAGTACGGGGAGCTCCGCGCGTACGCGCGATCCCTGAGGAGGTGGGCCGGCAGAAGCGCGCGCTGGCGGTCAATCTCCTCGCGAGCAGCTTCGTTCGTCGGGGACGGCAGCACCGGGATCCTCTGGGGGTTGAGGTGCCAGCCGTCCGGGAGGTGGACGTCCGGCCAGAAGACCGGCGTCGCGTGCTCCCACTGCCACAGTGCCTCCTCCTTCCGCACGTAGCGGCGCAGCCTTTTGCCCGGTGGGGCGCGCGGCGGCGGGTTGCGCGCAGCCGGAGGTGGTTCGGGGACGCGCGGCCCGCGCCCGATCCGGATGCCGCCCGGCCCGAAGCCGAACGCCTCCTGCAGCGGAGGGGGAACGCCGGCGCCTCTCCGGCCGGCGCCGCTCGAGGACCCGGCCTCGTGCTCGTTCTTGGGGCGCTTGAACCAGCGGCGGGGCGACATGGTGGCTAGGGTTTTTGGTGCTGGGAGTGGGGAGTACGGGACGGCGGGGGCCCTTTAAAAAGGACCCGGGCGGGGCTGATATGCCAACCGGCGGCGAGAACGTGGCGGCGGTTGCAGGCGGCCATGAATGCGCGGGGGGGGGGAAGACGAGGTATGGCCTGACCGTTCGTGGCCATGCATGGGGGAAGTGGAGGCGCGGGGAAGCCGAGGCGGCCGCTGGGGTCGCTGGCCAGCGGGTCCTTTGACCGCGCACGGCTGCGGTTATGGTCCTACTTAAAGACGTGGGGACGTGGAACCGGGCGAGCCAACCACTAGGTCGCCGGCCAGTGGCCCATTTGACCCCCCGCATGGCCAGTAGGCCCTTTGACCGAATTTGGCCAGTGCGCCATTTGACCAAATGTGGCCAGTGGGCTTAATTAAAGACGTTGCCAGTGGACGCGGTTGGGGAAAGGGAGTCCGGTTGGGGATTACGAGGCACGCATCATAAATTGGAAAATAAAGTGGAAAAAAAAACCCTGCCGCGGCAGAGAAAGTGGCGAAGCTGTTTATTTTTCAGAGGAGGCATTCATCCCGGTTCCTAACACGAACCGGGACTACCTCCCCTGGCCAGGTTCTCCACGTGGTCAGTCCCATTTGTCCCGGGTCCTAGCGCAACCGGGACCAATGGGGCAGGTGCATTTGTCCCGGCTGGCCCATCCCGATTGCACAACCGGGACAAATGGGCCTTACCAACCGGGACTAGTGCCCGTTTTCCACTAGTGTGGACGTGTTCTCGTATAAAATATCATCCAATCCTTTGACAGATCTAGTAACGTAAAGTGCTTATATACGGAGTGGATGCTCTGATCTGATGTGGCATTACATGCATCCAGGATGTGCCACTATCTCAATCAAGTGGGCACTGTTATTTAGGCTAGTCACAATGGGTCGTAACATAGAGTAGTAATATACACATTTTTTTAGACTAGGTTACTACCTTCACAATGTGTAGTAACATAAAATTAGTGTCATACAAAGGTGTATTTATTAGCTTTTAGACTCATATTGCATTGGGAGATGTGATGTTACGGTAACTAGCTAAATTACCACAACAACCTCTCTCCTCATTAAATATTTGCCACATCAGATTTTTTGTCTACGTGGCGTTGATGTTACTACTTAGTTACTGCCCATCGTGACCGGCCTTAGACTAGTCATAGTGGAGAGTATCATATACTAGTATCATGTATATGATACTAGTCTATGTTACTACCTCCATAATGCATAGTAACATATATGTGGTATCATATACTAGTATATTTATTAAGCTATAGACACATCTTGTATTGGAATGCGTTATGTTACGGTATCTACCTATGATACCACTACCACCTCTCTCCTCATTAAATGAGTGCCACATCATCTTTTTTGCCTATGTGGCACTTATGTTACCACCTATGTTACTCCCACTATGAGTAGTCTTAGTTGTCACGCTCACGGCATAGACGAAGATTTTGTTGTTAATTAATGATCTATTTAATAGATAATCGCACCGTACCAACGGATATCCGACGTACAAGGTAAGTACATGTTGATCTCGATTATTTGTCTCCACATGTTCATGCCTGTCCGGTATAGTGACAAAAATATTTGTTCATCATAACCTACAATTCCCCTCCGTGATCTCTCCAGGCGCCTATACATGCTAGGTGAGAAGCTCAAAAATTAGAAAACTCGAGACACCAGCTAACTGCACCAACACAAATGTTTACGCTTTGAGAATGGTGCAAGCGATCAGCTGCAAAGATTCACATCGGACGCGTCGTGCTTCGCCAGATGCCGATGTCAATCCATCAACGCCGCAGCCACCACCCGCCGTGATCGCCAACCAAGACGCCGCCGCTCTCGGAGCGAACGAGGCCGCCGAGCGAGCATCGTGCCTCTTGAGGGAGTGAGGTGGTCGCGGTGCTGCCTCGTCTCTACGGACCTAGTGAGTGGACCTAGCAGGCGGCGCCGCACGCTTTCTAGGGGAAATCTAGGCGGCGGCTGCGGATTAGATGAGAGCGATGGTGGATTAGATGACCGAGCGGCCTATTACTTTATCCCTCAAAAGAAAAAAAAAGACATTGCGTTCGTAGAGTCACAGTGGTGGACCGGTTGTAAAAAAAAGTTACCTACATCATTTTAAAATTAACGGTTATTAAAAATTATGTTATAATCAACAGCCTCAGAAAAACATACTCGACGAACCGGACGGAACCTGTAGTTCCGTCCCAAATCACCGTAAAAGAGCTCGATTATTTTTTCTTCCGTGGTTTGCTCCGCCTGATGGAACTTGGTCCGATCCACTACTTGGAACAATCGGGACAGGGAGTGAAAAGTCATAAATTCCACTACGTGGACAAATTGCATGTTGAAATTTTGCGTATGAGCTTTGGCCCAACTAAGATTAGAAATTCTCATGGTCCATTCATGGACATTATAGTGGGAGGAGTGGCGCTAAATGTTAGTTCCACGTGTCTAGTTGGACGAGAGTTGCACCACTTTATATGTTACGGTTATTCTATCAGTAGTATGAATTGTGTTCTTCGACAGACTGCAACAATATATTTACATCCACTCTATCCTGGAGGGCTATAATCCAAGATACTCCACCTTGAACAAAAATTTAGAGAGTGCATTCACCTAATCGGTTTTCGCCAATAACTCTCGTATCTTGACTTTTCATAGGAAAAACCCTGTGTCACGGTCCAGCAACGGAAGGTCGTACTTCATAAAACTCATGAGAAGACACATCCATGAACACACAATGTAGTACCAAACCAAATGATAAATTCCTACCATGATTAATTTGTGGAGCAATGACCAATAATAGTAGCACCTGGTACCGGTGGCTGTTTGAACGTAGCGGAGTAAAGATCACAATTTTGATTTGTCTTCAGGTGAGAAGGATCCCTGCTCATCACGTGAAGTTTGTCTTTTCGAGAGTACGCCAAAGGCGTACCATACGTTTATAGGGGGAACAGAAAACAAATTACAAGATTATCGATGGAAAAGGGGGAAAGGCACTCTTGACACCCCAACTCACAACGACACTCCTAATCCTAGGGTTACAAAGACTAATCTCTCACACCCGTGTGTCACCCTCCCTCTCTGGCTAACAACCATAGAGAAAACTCATCAAGCACACTCATGGCTAGAAGCGTAGCAGACATCTGTTCACGCAGTTACCAAACACCCATGCATTCCGGTGTTTCCATAACCTCCAAGCGACAACGATGATCAGGGTGTCGAACTTCCTCCTATCCTTGACCTGGATCTCATCTCTCCTCAACTCCCACCAAGACTGCAACGTGACCTGGGACTGCGGTATCACGATGGTAAGTCTCAACTCCGTAAACACCTTGAACCAGACACTAGTGCAGAACAGGGCATTACCCCGGTTGGGAAGGGCCTAATGTCCCGGCTTCCCAACCGGGTTTGCCAAACCTGGGCTAAAGGCCCCCCTTATTCCCCGGTGGGGTTACCAACCGGGGTAAAAGGCATGCCCCACGTGCGCTCTGCACAGCGAGCAGGCCGGCCCCCTTTTACCCCGGTTGGTAACACCAACCGGGGCAAAAGGTTGTTTTTTTAAAAAAAAATTATAGCTGTTTTCGTGTTCTCTGCGCTAGATTAGAGATTCTATTTTCTTTTTTGTTTTCCTGTTCTCTGCACTAAACATTTATAGTAAGAAAGATGAAAAATTATCGCACAAAAACACAGATGAGAACGAACAATAACATAAATATATAGTCTGCCACTGATGAATGTAAAATGCATACATGAACTTTGCATGTTATTACTTGTTTTTCCTACATATTAGCAACTTATATTCATGTTTTATAATGATTTGGGGGATTTTCTGAACAATCCCACTTCTTTTGGTTCTAACCCTGTTTTTCCAGAAAACGTACTTTTTTGTGTTTCAGACTTTCCGGGAGCTTCGAGACTCCAAAAAGGGCAAGGCCAAAGAGCACGGTTCAGAATTTTCGAGACGAAGACCATGGGCCAACCAGGTGGAAAAGAGGGCCCTCCACGCGGCCAGATTCCTTGGCCGCGTGTGGGGCCCCCTTTTTGCCCCCGTGGCTCCGATGTCGTCAATCTTTCTTCTCCCGAGTGTATCGTGACCTAAATACGACTATATAAAGGGTCTCATGGCTGTTTCGAGAAGGAGGCGGCGCCAAGAGATGAAACCACGAAACAGAGAGACAGAAGGCTGCCGCCGGAGAAGATCGGAGGGGGGAAACACCGCCGGGATCACCCCCGGAGGGCTCCACCCCCCTCCGGCCACAACTAGGAAAATGGCTATAGATGGACTAGCATCAGTGGAGCACCACGTAGCCGTGCGCCACTGATACTGTTGGGAGAAAACAGGTCCAGGCATCAGTGGCACACCATGTATTCATGCGCCACTGATGCTATGAGCATCAGTGGCGCACCGTGCACAGGTGCGCCACTGATACCTGGCACCCATGTATGTCCATTAGTATCAGTGGCGCACCAGTGCACGGTGCGCCACTGATTCTCCATAGCATCAGTGGCGCACCATGCACGGTGCGCCACTGATACCTGACACCCATGTATGTCCATTCGTATCAGTGGCGCATGGTGTATGGTGCGCCACTGATGCTATGAAGAATCAGTGGCGCACCCTGCATGATGCGCCACTGATACTAATGGATATACATGAGTGCCTAGTATCAGTGGCGCACCGTGCATGGTGCGCCACTGATGCTATGAAGAATCAGTGGCGCACCGTGCATGATGCGCCACTGATGCTATGGACATACATGGGTGCCAGGTATCAGTGGCACACCAGTGAGCGGTGCGCCACTGATGCTCTAGTCAAACTATGGTCAAACTAGTCAAATGGTGGTCAATGTATGGTCAAACTATTGAAATTTTGGTCAAACTATGGTCAACGGGTGGTCAAACTAGTCAAACTATGGTCAACATGTGGTCAAACTCTGGTCAAAATTGGGTCAAACTATTCAAATGATGGTCAAACTATTCAAACTATGGTCAAACGTTGGTCAATGTATATTCAAACTATGGTCAAACGTTGGTCAACGTGTGGTCAAACTAGTCAAACTCTAGTCAATGTGTGGTCAAACTATTCAAACTTGGGTCAAACTTTTCAAATTGTTGTTAGCAAACTTAAACGTAAATGTGTGACACCATGCTCAAGGGCTTAATCGGATTGATATGATACATATATCAATAAGTTATAACTTATTTCCCGGGACTGCAGTCGAATGGAACTAAGATCTTAAGCGTGCTAGGGCTGGAGTAGTTTAAGGATGGGTGACCTAGTGGGAAGTTGACCAAAATTGGTGAGTGAATAAAAAAACATGTTAAAAAATAAAAATTGGGGGAATTAGTGGCGCACCAAACGGGTGCGCCACTGATAAGGAATCAGTGGCGCATCGCACTGGTGCGCCACTGATACTGTGGGGAATCAGTGGCGCACCACACTAGTGCGCCACTGATGAGGAATCAGTGGCGCACCACACTGGTGCGCCACTGATTCTCTGGAGTATCAGTGGCGCAATAGTAGTGGCGCACCATGGTGCGCCACTGATTGTCCAAAGTGGTGCGCCACTGATGCCCTTTTTCCTAGTAGTGGGCGTGTTCATCATCAACATCTACAGCAAGATCAGCTCCATCTCTCCACGGTAATCTCTTGGCAAACACGATGTATGACGCAATACTATATTCCCTTGATGTATTGTGTCTCCCCGTCTATGTTTGAGTAGTGAATTGTTCTTGGCAATGGTGAAATAGTTCGTTGATTGGTTGCATACAAGTTTGTTATCTTCTATGATTGTCTTTATGTACAATATATGAGTGCACGCATATGTTGGGGAATGCATGTAAGGTGATCACCGGTAGCATAATGGAGTGGTGCTGACTTGGGAGTGAAAATAACCTGAGACCGAGCCACAAACTTAAGTTGTTGGGGGATATATATAGGGGACCTTAGAACGTAAGGCTATGGTGGGACTTCATGTCTTAATCAATCTTGTGCAGTCATTTACTTGGCCACATGATCCATCATAAGGGGTTGTAGATCATTTACTTGACTATACCTATTCATGGCTCCTTCCTAGAAGAAACAACTAAGACTAAAACATGTGCTTCACTAATTGTGACAACCACACGAACGAAACACCTATTGCTAGAACACTTGCTCCCTTGGGATACATGAGATATTTTCTGCTTGCTACTTGTGAAACTTGCTTAGAAACTTGCTTTAGAAACTTTCTTCACTAGTTACTAGACAAACCACACTCCACGTCACTTGCTTTTAATTAGTTAGTTCCTATTAGTCAAACTTATTGCTTTGCATAAACAGCCATATAAGAGGGTTATAGGTTTTTTTAGAGAATAGATAGCTTACCTTCAGCTCCTCGTGGATTCGACACTCAAATACTTATCGAAAGGTACTACAATAGATCTCCTGCACTTGGGAGTCATCAAGCACTTTTCTGGCGCCGTTGCCGGGGAGTGTTGTGCTAAGCTTTTATTCTTGTTTGCATTGCATACTAACATATAAACTTAAAACACAAAAAAATTATAAAATGGAAAACAACCAAACAATTTTAGAACTATATAATATCTACCTTGAATTAGGACATGAAGTGTTTGAGGAGAAATTGAAAATTATTTGCACAACAATCATATTTGTGGTAGTACTAATTATTTGAACACCTTTATTGCTAAGGAAAACCTTGAGCTTGGGGAAGTTTCTCTTGATGAATATGATATTTTTAGTACCCCTACTATTGAGGATAAAAATGATATACTGTCTGATTCTATGGAAAGTTTTAAGCTTGGGGAAGTTGGTTTTGATGAGCATGATATTTCTAGTTCCCCAAGCTTGGAGGAGAAAATTCACTTTGATGATACTATGCCTCCTATATATGATGATTGCAATGAAAATTATGAATGTTTAACTCCCATTATCACTAATGAGGATTTTACTTATGTGGAGAGTAGTGATTCTTTTATGCATGTGGCTCATGATAAGAATGTTTATGTGATATTCATATTGTTGAATCTATTCATGATGCTACTGAAAATTATTATGAGAGAGGGAAACATGGTTACACATATTTCAACAATATTAAGTTTACCCTCTTTATGCTGAAAGTATTGAAGTTGCACTTGATCTACCTTTCTTTGCTTGCTATTATGCGCTTCTTTTATTTGTTTCATTACAAAATGCCAATGCATAGGAAAGGGGTTAGACTTAAAAATAAATTGTTTAATATTTTTTGGTGTGTTCCTTATGCTTTAATTTCCTATTCGGTTTGAGCACACATTTATGTCTTTTCAACATGTAAAATACCTTTACCTACTGTTATCTATCATTTAGTTTAAGATTTTCATTTTATAAAATTTTTGGGAAAGTAAATGAGAAGGATGTGTAATGGAGAAGTTGGGGTCGACCTTGAACATGTGTTGTTCATGCTAATGAAACCATTGCAAAGTCTCTATCATTAAAAAAAATTCCAAAGCTAAAAACAATAAAAATATTAGTTCACTACTGTAACATCACATTTCTGTCTTATTTCTCATCATAAATGGCAAGAATAATCTTATATGAGAGATAGGATTAAACAATAGTAATTAGCTGTCCAGAAAACAGATTCCTGAACTTCACTGCGAAAAATGTTTAAAATCACGGAAGTGGAATTTTGACCTGGTAATTTACGACAGAAATATTTAGTTATCACTACATATTTCATTAGATTTAAGTTTTCTGATTTGAGCAACTTATGTGCCTCTAAAAATTCACTCTTTACGGGCTGTTCAGTTTTTGGCAGATTATGTCTTTTTTTGCATTGCTCTCATTACTTGTGTTTTGTGTGGTTCTTTTGATCAAGGAGAAATGCACAACTGTAGTAACAGTAGTTAATATTTAGAATCAACTCATGATGTGTCTTTGCTGTACCTATGTGGATTTTATTTATGGAGGCACTAACCCCTCTAATCAAGTTTTATGTTGAGATTTGTGTAAGAAGAATTTTTCAGGAGGAAGAGTTAAGTGAGATGAACAAAGATCAAGAGGGACAACCAATCAAGCTTGGGGATTTACCCCTGGGCTCACCCTACATGTATCAAATAAGTACAAGAATCCAAGCTTGGGGATGCCGAGCCACCTCACTCCAACCAGCATGATGTTAAGTAAGAAAAGCCTAGCTATACGGCTATCAATAAAGCGCTTTACGGGAGGCAACCCGGTTGTTTTTGTTTGGATTTTCCTAGTGTCCTCTTGCTGTCTCAAGAGATTAGTTTTTTTTGTTTTAATTCTGGAGTTTTCAATAAAGAGTCAAGTCAAACCCATTTGGACTTATAAATTGCTATCCTAGTGCATGAAATTTCTTTTTCAGCACGAGTCTTCTCACCGTATGATTTTTCATTCTCTATCTGTAAGTCGGATTGAGCTAATTTTTTAGTATGTTCTTCAAAATTTCGTCCTATGTAAGCACAAAAATTGGCTTAATTGTTTGACGAGACTAGCTTAGGGAAAAACGTTCATTTTGATGCTGTTGCTTTTTTGGACAGATTCTGCCTTCTTTTGTTTTATGCACTCTTTGGGTTTGGGAATCGAATTTCCATGATTTTTTCAAGCAAAAGAGTGAACATAAAACATAATGAACCTTATTTTATATCTACTGGAGCATTTGATTTGGAAATTTGCACAGCAAGCATGTGATTTGTTTGTCCTTGCTAATCTCACCCCACAGAAAAAGAATGGGAGAAACATGTTTTGTGAAGTTTTTTCACAGGGAATAGAGGAGCTGCGCCTCAAGACATCCAAGAATGGTGAAAGACATAAGCTTGGGGATGTGATGAACACCCCACTGGAGCTACACTCTTTTGGTTAGCACACGTCTACTTTCTGTTTTTCTAAGCAAAGCATTTATCGTAGAGACTCGAAGCGTCTAGTTTTTGTTTTTATTTTTGTTTGGATAAGACCATACCCATCATTTTATATGAGATTGGGCTACTGGAGTTTGGGGTTGGAATGTATTGGATGCTAGTATTATGACTTGGAATAGGGATGCCATGGTTTATTTGAAGAGCTACATATTTTTGCATGATTGATAGGCTTTTTATGTGTAGAAATTTGCAATAATGTTGTCTTGAGCTATTTCTTATTCATGTCCTTGATGTTAATTGGTGGTTTACTTAGTTTGTCATGAAATGAGTAGTTCTATGGACACTAATGCATGCATAGTAGCTGGTCAACTATCTCCCTCTTGCTAGCCAAAAAAGTAAAAGTTCCAACAAGTATAAACTTGTTTCCAACACCCTTTAGCCAAGTATTTCCAGTGAGTCCACCAGATATACCTATTAGCTTCAGAGCTATTCCGAGTATGTTCACCATATTATAGTGTTATTTATGTTCTAAATTAACATATTCAGTTTATTAATTGTCATGACCTGAATTTGGGATAGGACTCTCACGAACTTTTGAATGCACACCTTTACTTTTCATTGCACTTAATAAACATGACCCAATAACGGGAGCTAAAAGTTTTGCGTTTGACAAGTGTTTGGTTGGGAGCTACCTATAAACGTGTATCAATGGAAAACTTTCAACATTGCACAAAAATTTACATTTGGTTGATATCATGTACTTTTGTTTTTGGACTCCTGCCATGCCGAAATGAAATAGAGGAATAGTAAGTTTTGATGAGTAAGTATATTTATGACTAGAGAAACGCATTGGGCCGCTAACCCAAGCCATGCTTGATCATGGTGGAAATTTACTTACAGCTAGAGTGGACTCTACAAACACATCCTACAATAAAATAAGAAGCTATGCATATAGTGAATGAAATAAAAAAGGATGATGGGTCTACTCCGTTTGTTCATCTTGTCATTGTGACATGGGCTGGTTTCCATGTCATGGGGCAAGAGTTACCTCTTTGCGGTTCTCTATGATGTCATTAATACTTATTATGATTGTACAAAGCTTATTAGGAATCTTAAGTTGAGTAATCATGGAGTAGGTTTTCACACTCACGGGGCATGAGGCATTCAACCAACACCTTGTCAATCACATTACTTCAACATTCACAATTTAAGATGCTAGTGATAAAGGGGCAATGAGAGTCTTAGACCAATGGATGCCACATTTCAATTAGTAATTTTAGTTGAATAATTTAGAGGCTAAATAAGACTTGATCATGTTTTACCTCTACTCAATTTTCTCCAAAGTGTCCACCATATTTTCTATTTTCCATTATGCTATTCTTTGACTAATATAGGATTTTATTTTTCATTTTGTGTATGCATTTGGTCCATAGTGCTTTTATTTCATTATACACTTTGTGAACTTTCATGAAGCATCTTTGCTTGCATATTTGATATTTCTTATAACATGAATTGTATGTTGCTACTCATCTACATTATGAATCATTTGATTATATGTAGCATGAATAATCTTCTTTGATATTCCATGATTGTTTCAAAATGCAAAGTCCATGTTAGTTTTATCACCTTCATACTCGAGGACGAGTATGGGTTAAGCTTGGGGATGTTGATGCATGTAAAATGCATACATGAACTTTGCATGTTATTACTTGTTTTTCCTACATATTAGCAACTTATATTCATGTTTTATAATGATTTGGGGGATTTTATGAACAATCCCCCTTCTTTTGGTTCTAACCCTGTTTTCCAGAAAACGTACTTTTAAGTGTTTCAGACTTTCCGGGAGCTTCGGGACTCCAAAAAGGGAAAGGCCAAAGAGCACGGTTCAGAATTTTCGGGACAAAGACCATGGGCCAAAGAAGAGGGCCAAAAGGCCAACCAGGTGGAAAAAAGGACCCTCCACGCGGCCAGATTCCTTGGCAGCGTGTGGGGCCCCCTTTTTGCCCCCGTGGCTCCGATGCCGTCGATCTTTCTTCTCCCGAGTGTCTCGTGACCTAAAAACGACTATATAAATGGTCCCTGGACGTTTCGAGAAGGAGGCAGCACCGAGAGACGAAACCACGAAACAAAGAGACAGAAGGCTGCTGCCGGAGAAGATCGGAGGGGGGAAACGCCGCCGGGATCACCCCCGGAGGGCTCCACCCCCCTCCGGCGTGTTCATCATCATCATCTACAGCAAGATCAGCTCCATCTCTCCACTGTAATCTCTTGGCAAACACGATGTATGATGCAATATTATATTCCCTTGATGTATTGTGTCTCCCCGTCTATGTTTGAGTAGTGAATTGTTCTTGGCAATGGTGAAATAGTTCGTTGATTGGTTGCATACAAGTTTGTTATCTTCTATGATTGTCTTTATGTACAATATATGAGTGCACGCATATGTTGGGGAATGCATGTAAGGTGATCACCGGTAGCATAATGGAGTGGTGGTGACTTGGGAGTGACAGTAACCTGAGACCGAGCCACAAAGTTAAGTTATTGGGGGATATATATAGGGGACCTTAGAACGTAAGGCTATGGTGGGACTTTATGTCTTCATCAATCTTGTGCAGTCATTTACTTGACCACATGATCCATCATAAGGGGTTGTAGATCATTTAATTGACTATACCTATTCATGGCTCCTTCCTAGAAGAAACAACTAAGACTAAAACATGTGCTTAACTAATTGTGACAACCACACGAACGAAACACCTATTGCTACAACACTTGCTCCCTTGAGATACTTGAGATATTTGCTGCTTGCTACTTGTGAAACTTGCTTTAGAAACTTGCTTCACTAGTTACTAGACAAACCACACTCCACGTCACTTGCTTTTAATTAGTTAGTTCCTTTTAGTCAAACTTATTGCTTTGCATAAACAGCCATATAAGAGGGTTATAGGGCTTTATAGAATAGATAGATTACCTTGAGCTCCTCGTGGGTTCGACACTCAAATACTTATCGAAAGGTACTACAATTGATCTACTGCACTTGGGAGTCATCAAGCACTTTTCTGGCGCCGTTGCCGAGGAGCGTTGTGCTAAGATTTTATTCTTGTTTGCATTGCATACTAACATGTAAACCTAAAACACAAAAAAAATTATAAAATGGAAAACAACCAAACAATTTTAGAACTGTATAATATCTACCTTGAATTAGGACATGAAGTGTTTGAGGAGAAATTGAAAAATTATTTGCACAACAATCATATTTGTGGTAGTACTAATTCTTTGAACGCCTTTATTGCTAAGGAAAACCTTGAGCTTGGGGAAGTTTGTCTTGATGAATATGATATTTTTAGTCCCCCTACTATTGAGGATAAAAATGATATACTTGCTGATTCTATGGAAAGTTTTAAGCTTGGGGAAGTTGGTTTTTGATGAGCATGATATTTCTAGTTCCCCAAGTTTGGAGGAGAAAATTCACTTTGATGATACTATGCCTCCTATATATGATGATTGCAATGAAAATTATGAATGTTTAACTCCCACTATCACTAATGAGGATTTTACTTATGTGGAGAGTAGTGATTCTTTTATGCATGTGGCTCATGATAAGAATGTTTTATGTGATATTCATATTGTTGAATCTATTCATGATGCTACTGAAAATTATTATAAGAGAGGGAAACATGGTTACACATATTTCAAAAATATTAAGTTTACCCTCTTTATGCTGAAAGTATTGAAGTTGCACTTGATCTACCTTTCTATGCTTGCTATTATGTGCTTCTTTTATTTGTTTCATTACAAAATGCCAATGCATAGGAAAGGGGTTAGACTTAAAAATAAATTGTTTAATATTTTTTGGTTTGTTCCTTATGCTTTAATTTCCTATTCGGTTTGAGCACACATTTATGTCTTTTCAACATGTAAAATACCTTTACCTACTGTTATCTATCATTTAGTTTAAGATTTTCAGTTTATAAACATGTGTTGGGGTCGACCTTGAACATGTGTTGTTCATGCTAATGAAACCATTGGAAAGTCTCTATCATTAAAAAAAATTCCAAAGCTAAAAACAATAAAAATATTAGTTCACTACTGTAACATCACATTTCTGTCTTATTTCTCATTATAAATGGCAAGAATAATCTTATATGAGAGATAGGATTAAACAATAGTAATTAGCTGTCCAGAAAACAGATTCCTGAACTTCACTGCGAAAAATGTTTAAAATCACAGAAGTGGAATTTTGACCTGGTAATTTACGACAGAAATATTTCGTTATCACTACATATTTCATTAGTTTTAAGTTTTCTGATTTGAGCAATGGTACTAATAGCTAAAAAAGTTAGAAAAGAGAGTAACTATATGTTTCAAATCCTCATTTCAATTATAAATGCAACATTGATGAAATATTTAAATGTACGAATACACACCAAGAGTGACATAGGTCGGGTTCATTTTATTTAACCCTAATACATAACGATGTAATAACATCACTTATACATATTCATGAAACATCTCTAAAACTAATTAACTCCGACCGGGTACTCAACCGCGGGGTGCTGAGCCGCGGGTGCTACACATCCATAGGTAAGGAACCCTCACAGGGTCATAGCTCACGTGGTAAGGAACCCTCCGAATAATCGATCAAACGCTGCTATACTCCATATCGAGCAAGTACATGTAGCGACGGACGTGCTCGTCCTCCTCCCTGATACGCTGTTCTACCACCTCGTCAGGGGCCGGCTCTCTCCGCACAGACCGTGGCCCACGCGATGGCTACCAAAGAATATCCGGGTCGACCACGTCACCCGGATTTCTTACCAAGCCTTGTGCCCCGGTACTAAGGACCTACCAGTGCCAGCCCGGCGGGGCGCAGTCCCGGACATTGCCCGTCGGGTCCAACAGAGACATCGTCGCTAAAAAAAATAAACTAAAAACACATGCATGATATATGGACTAAGTAAATATTCCTAATTAAGTAAAAATTCACTAAGTAAAAATTCTACTGATTATAAACATTCACTAAGAAAAAAATAGGTAAGTACAAAACCTAATTTTTTTCTAAGCCTTCAATACCTACATTTTTTCATCTAAACCTATAACTTATTTTTTCTAAGTGTCCAAGACCTAAATTTTTCTAAGTATCCAATAGCTAAATTTTTTCCTCTAAACCTCTAACTTATTTTTTCTAAGTGTCCAAGACCTAAATTTTTTCTAAGTCTCCAATACCTAAATTATTTCTAAGTCTCCAATACCTAAATTGTTTTCTCTAAACCTCTAACTAATTTTTTCTAAGTCTCGAAGACCTAAATTTTTTCTAAATTTCCAATACCTAAATTTTTTCTAAGTTTCCAATACCTAAATTTTTTCTGAGTCTCCAATACCTAATACCTAATACTAATCTAACACTAGTACTAATCTAACACTAATACTAATCCAATACCTAATACTAATATAACACTAATACTAATCGAATACCTAATACTACTCTAACACTAATACTAATGTAACACTAATACTAATCGATCCAATACCTCAATTTTTTCTAAATTGAGGAGGAAGAGGGCGCAGCGAGGAGGCGATCTCACCTGACGACGAGGGCACGGCGGCGAGAAGGAAGGCTTGGTCGCGGGCGAGGCCGCCGTCGGCGATCTCGGGCGATGCGAGGACGGCGGCGCGAAGAAGAGAACGGGCTGCACGGGAGGAGACGACGGGCGGCACGGGAGGAGGCGTAGAGGAGCGGTGGCGGCGAGGATCCCTGGCTGCGAGAATCGGGCAGTCTAACGGCGTCATTTTGGTTCTCGTCGTCAGAGATTTAGAAATTTCTGCGGCTTAGCCCCGGGCGGTTGCTCCGCCCGTGGTTATATAGGCGGGGGCCTTTTGTCCCGGTTGGTAGCACGAACCGGGGCAAAAGAGAAAATTTTGCCCCGGTTCGTGTTACCAACCGGAGCAAAAGGGGGGAGGTGGGCCCTCGCTTGCCCGCCCACCTCCCCCCTTTTGCCCCGGTTGGTAACACGAACCAGGGCAAAAGGCCCAAAATTTCAGTTTTTTTTTCTGCCGCCAAATTTTTCCTTTCGAACATTTCAAATACTATTTAAAATACGTTTTCGAATACATTTCAAATGGTTTAGAATTTGGAGAAACTTTCAATATGAAAAGTGTTTAAAATTGTGTAAAAATTTCAAATACATTTTCTGTTTTATAAAATAATTATTCTAACTATTTAAACTAGTAACAATTTTTGAATTTTCAAACATTTTTAAAACCTATTTATGAATGGTTTAGAATTTGGAGAAACTTTGTATATGAAAAGTGTTTAAAATTGCGTAAGCATTTCAAATTCATTTTCTGTTTTATAAAATAATTATTCTAACTATTTAAAATAGTAACAATTTTTGAAAATTCAAACATTGAAAAAAAACTTAGTTTATGAATGGTTTAATCTGCAATGTTTGATACATTATTATAAAATAGTCTAGCAATATTAAATGAACCATGAAGGTTTAATATGTTATCTGTAACATCCCAAGGATGAAAAATAGCCATTAGAATGTTTGCTCTCTGTTATTTTATGTTTTGCATCATGGCATCATGTTGATTGCATTTGTTTTGTTTGTTTTCCATTTGTTTTCCTTTGTTTTCATTTGTTTTCCAATTGTTTTCCTTTGTTTTCTATTTGAATTTCAAATCAAATTTCAAACCTTTTGTTTCATCCTTGTGATGTTAAAATTTCCAAAAGGAATATTCAAATAAAACAATCAATTGTTTCCATTAATCTATAAGGTTCAGCTATTTAAATTTGTGGCTTCTAATCTTTCACTTATTTAAAATGTTAACTGAAAGGTTATTCAAATCCAATTGCATTGTACAAACAACACCCATTTGGAAAATTATGAAAATTACCAAAACCATCTAATCTTTTGTTTCCATTTATTCCATAATGTTTCAACTAATAAAATGGTGCTTTTATTTCAATTAATTAATTCCAAATTGCTTTCCAATTCAAGACAAACCACCAAACAGCACCCAACTTGAATATATGAAAATCACCAAATAATTATAATCATTTAATCAAATTAAACATAGGGTTCACCCTATTAAAAGGTTTGTTTTCATTAAGGTTCAATTAATATAAAAATCATCCAAATTTTGAGTTAAATACAAACATCAAGTTATTTGAGAATTTTGAAAATTCAAAGTTGCAAAGTGGTTGCTGTTGACCATTTTAACCCACCCAAATTTTCCCAAAATTTTCCAAATTAAAAATCCCATCTATTTCTTCCAATTCTATTTTCAGCAAAAAAAAAACCAAAGCAATTAATAAAAAGAAGGGATGAGAGAGAGATAGCCAACTAGGCCCAGCCCAAAACTTTTCCCCCAGGCCTGGTACCCCTTCAGCCTTCTTCAACCTCACGTACGGCTGAACATCCATCACCTCCACGTATACAGAGAAGAAATAGCAACGGTGATCACCACCTTCCCCCTCCCTATAAACCTAGGCCGATCCCTAACCCTAACCCTGCTTTTCTTCCTCCCTCTCCTTCTCCCATCGCCGCCATCTTCCCATCTCCTCCACCTCCCTCTCTCTCTGTTACTTCTCTGCAACCACCTGCTGCCATGGCCGGATTTTCGTTGAAGGTTTGGGTGTGGTTGTGGTCACCGTCAAGGGCAGCCCGCCGCGGGAATGGAAACGCCATGGAGCCCTCTTCCTCCTCATCACCTCGGCACGGGCCGGGACTGCCCGTGGCGCCGCCGCCATCTCCCCCAAGTCGCCGGCGACATCACCCTGCATCTGCCCCGACCTGCCCCGATCCGCCATCCTCTGTCCGCTCGGGAGCCCTCAAGGTGAGCGCTCCGTCCCCGCGCCTCACCTCCCTCTCCCTTCCCTTCTCTCCCCACACCGCATCCCCCTCGCAGCAGCCCCCCACGGCGCCCCCTCCGGCGAGCAGCAGACCGGTGGCCATGTCCCTGTCTCTGTCGAGCAAAAGAATCAGGTTCAGTTACGTGCAGTTTTCAGGTTCAGAGAAAAATCCCGCGCAGCTACGCCATATCCACCCCGATTCCCTTCCTATCCACAAGCCAGCGCACCACCCCAGTGGTCAACACCCCTTGCGCGCGCACTGGAGGTGCTGGGTTCGATCCCCCCTCACCCCACCTTTTATTCCACCTTTTATTCTCTGTTTTCTTTTTCTGCCAGAATTTCAGCAAACCAGATCTGAACCATTACTTCTAAATTCCATATAAAATTGAATATCACTCCAATTTGAATGATTCAAAATCCTGTGGATTCATAATTTTGTGCTCCTTCTAGTAATGTCAAGTTTGCAACATGTTTCTGTAACAATTTTTGCACTAAATAATTAATTACTGAAAATGCAATAAAAAGTGGAAACTTTGGAATTTCATAACTTTAGTTCTACTCATCCAATTTAAGCACACTTGGTCTCTAAAATTTTGTCTTAACAAACTCTACACATTGGTATTTTATTTGGTCACAATTGAATTAATTTTGAGCATGTTTCCCTCTGTTTACTAAAAATGGCAGAATAAGAATGATTATGGAAAATTGCATAATAAATTCAATAATCACCCAAAAATTATGGTTGATAGCCCAACATGTTCAATGAAACCTTTGCTACATGTTTTCAACCTTTTCCATGCAATTTGTTACTGTTTTGAATATTTTAAATTGGTGCAAAATTTGAAATCTTGTTTAATTCACTTAATTTTGCAAAATTCATAACTTGGGCATAAAAATTCCAAATTGCACAAACTAAATATGTTTTCCCATGAATTTTTCATGTACTTCCCAAATATAAATTTTGTTTGCTGTTTTGAATAATTTAAATTGCTGAAAACAACTGTTTCTTATTTATTGCATTTAAAATTGCCAAAATAATAAGTTGCTCATTTTAAATCCAATTTCAACAAATGAAATATGTTTTCCATGCAAACTTAAACCACCTTTCCAAATATAAATTTTTTTTCATGTTTTGAATAATTAAAATTGGTTAAATAATTTAAACCTTGTTTAATTCATTTAAAATTGTTAATTTCATAACTTGATCAAATTAAATTCTTTTGGGACATATAAAATAGGTTTTCAAACCATAAAAGCATAACCTTTTCAAATATGAACTTCACTCCATGTTTTGCACAAATAAAAATTCAAATAAGTTCAAGTTTGAATTAAATTCATTTAATTCTTGCTTAAACTTGTTTAATTCATAAGTAATTCATCCAAAATCCTTTTTCAACAAGTGAAACATGTATTCCACCTAAAATTGTGTGTTCTTATCAAATATAAACTTTGTTATCTGTTTTGAACAATTTAACTTGATGAAAACAACAAATGCTTGAGTGACACCTTTAAGGAACCAAAATTTCCTAACTTAATGAATGAATTTCCAAACTTGGTAAACCTTATTTCTATTTGATTCTATTGTTGTTATTTTGCTGTTTTCCTCATCCATGCATCATGCTAATCCACTTTCATATAATGATTAGTCGTAAAACAATTAATTCAACCATAATTCATGGGCTTTCCATATGCAATCCAAAATTGCATGTTATCTTGTCAACTAGTTTATTTTGATGCATCAATTAAATGGTCATGCATCATCCCATGTTTGTGCACTATGCCATGATATTGATTGTTTGCCTCTGCGTTGTTTGTTTGCTTCTTCTCGGATATACGACGATGTTGAGACCGACGATACTTACGACACCCCTTCTAAGGATCTAGCTCAGTACCAGGCTACTGGGTTTTGCAGGCAAGTTATCACTCACATGAACCATCGTGTTCCTTTCAACATTGATTACCGATACTTTCCGTTGTTCTTTTCTGCTAGCCTTAGTAGTAGTTGTTTCTGTTACGAACCCATCACATGAATCCCTTAACCCTGACATTGCCTCACCTCCATACATATAACCATTGCTTGTTGCCCGTGTCTTACTAGCATGCTTAGGGTTGTTTTTGCTCGAGTCTGTTACCCGTTACTTTCTGTTACTACTCTATTATGTTCTGGGGGCTCGATGTTTAATCAATCAATCATGCTAATGTTATATGCTAAATAATAATTTGATGATAAGGCACCGGCAGGAGGCCCTTTGTGGTTTTGAGGCCTGCTAGTGTCGACCCTAATAGGAAAAGGGTCTTGTCTACTGATCCATGATGAGCGCACTACCCGCATGTGGGAAGCGAGTATGGGCGCCCCCCTCAATTTGACTCGATTCGCATCTCGTCCAAATCGCCTCATTTAGTTCGGGTTTTCCATTTGCTGCATGCATGATCTTGCGAGCCCTTGGTACCCGGGTGGAACTTTCGTAGTCGGCATATAGGGGGACACGTTCTTAGAGTGCTATGAGGGTCCATTTTCTTCTGGGCTCGATTAGCCGTGCGCCCAAGGTACTTTGGGCTTGATGCGAAGAAGAGTTGAGTTGTGTAGAGTACCCCGCTTGGTGGGAGGCATCTCATCTGGCGGGTTATTCTTGCGTGTGCGGCCAAATTGGTGCAACCCTGCAGGGATAATCTTCTCGAGAAGCCGTGTTTTCCGCGGTTATGGATTACTTCGTGAAAGTACTGGCTAAGAAGTACTCAGGACAACTTAAACCTAATGATTAACAACCTTACACCCAATGATTAACAACTTGACTAGTAATAGGCTTATTGACACAATAATCTGAACCATCATTAATCCAACTGTGTGAGTTATCCTCGGATTGCTTCTTTGGATAAGGGGCGAGATCCAGGATGGGTTTGTTTGGAATTAGTTGATAGGTTGGTTACGATACCCGATCTTATCTCCTTTCTGATAGCCGGAAGTTGTAGTATGCTCTGTAGTTGTTTAGAGCAGCCAGTTGCAGCATCCTTTATATCCCCTTTCTTCCGTTGACCCAAAGCATCTGTGCTTGGTGTTGACGGGTTACACTTTGGTGAACTGTGAGTCTTGCTTGCCAGTACGTTTATGTACTGACCCCTTTGGGGCTGTGGTTTCCGCAGACTACGTATCCGAGGATCTACATGGTGGCTACTACGTGGAGTATGACGAGACTGCTGACGAGTAGATAGCGGACCTGGGCAGGATCCGAGACTTCGTGGATGGGCTCCGTCTTTTCGTTTCCGGCCTCTTAGGCCTATTTGGTTCTTGTCTGTACCCAGACATGTTGAATGCTTCCGCTGTGATGTAATGATGAATTGTTGGGACATGTGTCCTCTGAATGATTGCATTTGCTATCTCTGCTCTGATGAGAGCCATTTGCAACTTATTTCGATCTTTTGTGTCTTAGAGATCTGTTGTGATATCACTTGTTCAAACGCCGTTGACGTACCATGTGTGTATGGTTGAAGTACGTCAATGGAAGTGTCCTGATTTCTATGGGATAGTTTACATCGAAGGTGGATAGTAGAGTTTGGTTGTCGCACATAAGTGTTGGCCTACTCGTAAGAGGATGCGGGAGCAGATAAGCCCCGTAATCCAAGCATCTACTATTCAGTTCGGCCCGATGAGTATCCCCTAGAAGTCCGGGTGCGACATTATCACCAACTATTGCCGCCATTGTTTACTTCTCTGTCGTAGCCATGGAGCATCTTCCTTATTTAAAGCGATACTTGGGTCAGTTGTCACTCTAAAGGGCGGAATTTGTTCAAACTTATTATAATCTTCTGAAATGTCTGTCATGTCCTCCACTCCCACAATGTTTCTTTTCCTTGAAAGAACTATGTGTCGCTTTGGCTCACTGCATGATGTACTAGAATTCTTATTTTTTTTTATTTTCCTCGGTTGGGTAGACATGTCTTTCACATAGAAAATATGAGCCACATCTTTGGCTAGGACGAATGGTTCGTTTCTGTACCCAAGATTGTTGAGATCCACTGTTGTCATTCTCTACTGCTGATCTACCTTTACTCCTGTCATCTTGACCCATTGGCACCGAAATAGAGGGACCTTAAAATTAGGTCCATAGTCAAGTTCTGATATATCCTCTATGTAACCATAATATGTGTCCTTTGTCCCATTGTATCCGGTTGCATCGAAACGGACGCCACTATTCTGGTTGGTGCTCTTTTTATCTTGTGCAATCGTGTAAAATGTATTCCCATCTATCTCGTACCCTTGGAAAGTCAGTACAGTCGAAGATGGTGACCTGGCCAACAAGTAGAGCTGATCTCCAACAGTGTTGTTATTCATGAGTTCTGCCTGCAACCAGGCACCGAAACTATCCATGTGCTCATCATTAATCAAGGATTCAGACAGCCCCGGGTTTTTGGACCGTATAATATTGTTGTGTTCCTGGATATAAGAAGCCACCAAGGTGGACATTTATAGAACTGTGTAGTGTGCTTTAGTGAAAGAATGTCCGTCCATAAATATCTTCACTTTCCTTCCTAGCATGCCTTTTCCACTCATTCTTCCCTCATGCCGCGATTCGGGAACACCAATCGACTGAAGGTCTAGAAGAAAGTCAACACAAAACTCAATTACCTCCTCTGTTCCATAACCCTTGGAGATGCTTCCTTCTGGCCTAGCACGGTTGTGAACATATTTTGTTAAGACTCCCATGAACATCTCAAAGGGGAACATATTGTGTAGAAACACAGGACCGAGAATGGTAATCTCTTTGACTAGGTGAACTAGGAGGCGTGTCATGATATTGAAGAAGGATGGTGGGTACACCAACTCGAAGCTGACAAGACATTGGACCACATCTGTCTGTAACGTTGATAGACTTTCTAGATTGATTACCTTATGAGAAATTGCATTGAGGAATGCACATCACTTCACAATGGGTAGTCGAACATTTTCTGATAGAATCCCCCTCAACGCAATTGGAAGCAATTGTGTCATCAACACGTGGCAGTCATGAGACTTCAGGTTTTGGAATTTTTTCTCCGCCACATTTATTATTCCCTTTATATTCAATGAGAAGCCAGACGAGACCTTGATTCTATTTAGTGCTTCAAAAAAGATTTCCTTCTCTTCCTTGGTAAGAGCGTAGCTGGCAGGACCACCTTGAAACCGCTCAGGATTCTTGCCGTGTCGTCCTTTCGTGTGTTGCTGGTCCTGCCGTGCTTCAGATGTATCTTTTGACTTCCCATACAAGCCAAAGAAGCCTAGAAGATTCACGCAGAGATTCTTCGTCGGGTGCATCACGTCGATCACAGAGCGGACATGTAGGGTTTTCCAATAGGGTAGTTCCCAAAATATATATTTCTTCTTCCACATGGGTGCGTGTTCGTCAGCGTCATTCGGAACAACTTGTCTGCCCGGACCCTTTCCAAATATTACTTTCAAATCCTTGACCATATCAAATACATCATCACCAGGTTGAAGGATATGCGTCTCCCGGGTATCTGCCTCGCCATTGAAATGTTTGCTAGCTTTTATTAAGGGGTGCTTTCCTGGAAGAAGACGATACCCGAGGTACATAACCTTCTTACATTTATCCAGATATACACTTTAAGTGTCATCTAAACAGTGTGTGCATGCATTGTATCCTTTGATTGTATGTCCATAAATGTTACCAAGAGCAGGACAATCGTTGATAGTTACGAACAAGAGCGCTCGTAGGTTAAATTCTTTTTGTACGTGCTCGTCACACACAGGTACATCTTCTTCACACCACAACTGTAAAAGTTCATCGACTAATGGCCTTAGGTACACATCAATGTCGTTGTCCGGTTGTCTCGGGCCTTGGATCAGCACTGGCATCATAATGAATTTCCTCTTCATGCACTACCAAGGAGGAAGGTTATACATACATAGAGTTACATACCAGGTGCTATGGTTGCAGCTCTGCTCACTAAATGGATTAAATCCATCTATACTTAGACCAAACCATAAGTTCCTTGCCTCACCTGAAAATCGCGGGAACTTTCTCTCGATTTTTCTCCACTGCGACCCATCAGCGGGGTGTCTCAACATCTCATCTTTCTTACGATCTTCCATGTGCCATCAGAAAAGTTCTGCATGATCTTTGTTTCTGAATAAACGTTTCAACCGTGGTATTATAGGATCATACCACATCACCTTTGCAGGAACCATCTTCCTGGGTCGCTCACCCTCAACATCGCTAGGGTCGTCTGGTCTGATCCTATACCGCAATGCAGTGCATACCGCGCATTGTTCCAAATTCTCGTACTTCTCACCGCGGTAGAGGATGCACTCATTAATGCAGGCATGTATCTTCTCCATGTCTAATCCTAGGGGGCATACAAGATTCTTTGCTTGGTATGTACTATCGGGCAATTCATTGTTTTTAGGAAGCTGCTTCTTCACTATTTACAGCAACTTTGTAAATCTGCTGTCAGTCACACCGTTTTCGGCCTTCCATTGGAGCAATTCCAGTGTGCTGCCCAGTTTTTTCTGCATGTTTTCGCAAGTTGGATACAACAATGTTTTGTGATCCTTTAACATATGGTCGAACTTCACCCTCACCTTTTCAATATCGCTTACTGTCTTTGCAACCGTAATAGCCTAGCCAAGAACATCGATGGGCTCATCTGGTGCCTTCAACTCTGATTCCACATCATTGTTATCTTCCATTCCAGTACCGGCACCGTATTCAGGGAACATGTCATGATAGTTGTCATTATTCTCTTCTTCTTTGTTGTATTCCATCATAACCCCTCTTTCTCCGTGCTTTGTCCAATAATTATAGCCGGGCATGAAACCGGATTGAAACATGTGGAAGTGGATGACTCTGTGAGAAGAGTGTTACTTCTGATTCCGATATACAACACATGGACGACAGATAAAATTATTCCGCTTGTTTGCCTAGGCCACCTCGAGAAAATAACCCACGCCTTTCATGAACACGGCAGAGCGTCGGGCAGCGTGCATCCATTGCCGGTTCATCTGCATTGTATGATTATTAATTAAGAACTATCACAGAACACCATGAATAGAGAAATGACCAATGTTACATCGACAGATGAAAGTTTAAAGTTGGTACCTCGACCGAGAAGGAAAGAAGGATGAGAAAACTTATTTAATTAAGTGTGGCTCCGGCAAATTAATTTGTGCTTGTTTTCTGTGAGCTGGGATGGCGTTATTCTCCCGGGCATTTCATCAAACACCTCTTGAGCATATGAGGGAAAAAAAGTGAGCACACACCACACAACTAGAAATATGTCCTCCAAAGTGAGTGACATGAGGAGAAGAGAGGGCTAGCAGGGTTTATATATAGTGGGGGGTCATTTGCCCCGGTTGGTGGCTCCAACCGCGGCAAAAGACCCCCCCACCACCACGCGCCTGCACGGGCCCTGCTGGTTGAGGGCTTTTAGCCCCAGTTTGAGCCACCAACTGGGGAAAATGACCCCCACACCACGCGCCATGCTCGCCCCGGCCCCACCTCAGCAGCCTTTTGCACCGCGTGGTGGCCGAGCCGGGGCGAAAGGGGTGTTGCCAGTGAGAAAAAAGCCCCGTTCTCCACTAGTGAGACCTCCCTAGCGTATACCAACGAACGAGAATATGCTCCGTGTCATCCTCCTCCTGTAGACATACATAGCATGCATCAACTTGATCCTGCAGTCTGTGTATGTGCCTCCTATCAGATGTCCAGAGCCGATGCTGCAAAGCCAACCAGGTGAAAATTTTGTATTTTACAGGGGCGAGGGACTTCCAAATCCAGCTAGAACCATTGAACTCCTTCCGTCCCAGGCACATCATCTTGTACGTGGCCTTGGACGAGTATAGCCCCGAGCTAGCGCATGTCCAAATAAATTGATCAGGCGAGCCCTCATCTCTCTGCACCTCCGCGATCGCCGCCAAAGGCGGATGAGTTGCACGCAAACTCCATGTCCCGGCATGCCCCCAATATCTGCAATCCACATGTTCTCTCATAAACCTCGCGCCACTGTTCTGGAATTCTTCGCCCTGGTTCCCACCAGCGCCAGCGCATCTGGCGCAATCTCCTGAACCGACATGCCATTGATCCAAAGATCCTTCCAAAAGAGTGCGTCCTTACCATCTCCCATGGTGACCTGAGTGAAGCTATGGAATACTCCTTCCGTGTTCTTGTCCTTGATCATTGGCAGACCTTGCCAAGGCTTGTCCTTCTCGGTCCTCGCCAACCACTCCCAAGCACGCTCCTCCCTGTATCTTGTCCTTGTCGGCCCGAAAAACGCGCGCATCCAGGAATTAAGGTCCTCCGGCAGCCAAGCCAGTGCCGCGGCAACCAGAAGGTGATGCACTGGGCGTGCGGCAACCACCGCCTTGATGAGCCCAAGACGCCCAACCCTCGCAATCATGCCACGGCGGCAAGAACGCAATCGCCCTATCAAGCATGGGCTGCCACTCTCTCTTGGTGAGCTGTCTCAGCGCGAGTTGAAGACCAAGGTAGGTAATCGGGAACCTAGCAATCTTACACTGCATCACGCTACCCGCCCGCTCCTCATCCAGCACAGAACCACGTATGAGAGTGGTCGTTGTCGAGACATCGTAGTAGTTTTCATAGACTGGGGTGCCATGAGACTACGGTAGAGACGTGGGGTAACGGGATAGCGTAGTAACACAGAACACGGGATTTTACCCAGGTTCGGTACGTCGCGACAGTACGGCGTACCTACTCCTGCACTTCTCACTAATTGGGACTAAAGCCCGTATAACAGGGTTACAGTGTGAGGGAATAGATCTAGCTACTCGACGAGGATGAGCTTCTCGGCGAGTTGCGTAGAGCTTTAGCTGGTGAAACTTGAACCTATCTAATCTATCTCTCGTCCGGCTTTATATAATAGCCGGATTAGGGCTTACAGAACAAGAAACCTAGAAGACTACGTTTAACTTGTAACTTGGAAAGTAAGGAATCCGTCTTCTCCTCCAAGCCAGATCACGTGGGCCGTGATCCGGGTTCTTCTAGAATCCGGCTTCTGCGCGTCGGACTACTGGGCCGCCCAATGGACCCAAGCCCATTACCATGTAGGCCACCCTGGTAGTCCGGCTCTTTTGTCTACCATCTTCTATACCCCTATTCAGTATATATCCGACAGTAGCCCCCAGGAAGGATCAAAACTCTGATTCTCCGTCTTCTGTCAAATAATTTTGTCCGGGAAAACTTGATTCAGCAGTCTTGATTCTTTCTTCTTTCTTTTTGAAGGAGATGGTAACATATAACTCGGAACTATGAAAATCCGGCTTTTCTTCTCGCGATCCTTCGCGGAAAAGGAACTTATGACATCAGCGCTTTAATCATGCTGACGCAAGCGCCGCTTGGTTTCACGCGGGAAACCCTGCAACGTATCTCTGACAGATTCTCACGAGAAACGAGGAGATAGCCATCATTCCCCTGTCGTTTCGTTTCCCGGATTTTCCGGCGAGCGACACGCGTCGAACATCCAACGGTCAAAAGAGCCGTTGGCACGTATCTAAACGGATATCTGGCTATAAATAGCCATCATCGTCCTCCTCCGAAACTTTCCTCACTCCCACACTGCCCACGCCATTGACGCGAGCTCGAGAGCAAGTTTCCTGCCCCAAGCACACTTAGCTTCCAAGCACGCAGAACGCACCAAAACGCACCACCAAAGGATGGCATCCTCGCCGCCTTCACCGACCCGCGCCGACATCGACGAGCTCGTCAACGACCTAGATCCGCAATCGGGAGCGCAAAAGCCCACCGGCGGTGAGCCGGAGAAGACCACGGCTTCCACGGCGGGCGGAGAGAACACTTCCGCCGCCGCGGACATAGCACCATCAAGCGCCGCGACAACCCCACCGTTTGCACCCGAAACGGTGGAGGAAAAGATTGAGCTCCTCGGCGACGAGCTCGCCGCCGCGGAGGCCGCCGCCGCCGCCACCACCGGAGCGGAGGAGGAAGCTGAATCTGCAGGCAACTGGATTGCCTGCAGTATTCCTCCGGCTCTCCTTCCAAACCTGGAGAAGGAGGGCCTGGTACTTAAGAAGAAATGGCGGCTTCCGGAGGAAGAGACCGAGCCAACGCCGCAGAACGGCGAACGGGTACTTCTCACTTCCCACCTCCTGCGAGGTATGGGGCTTCCGCCTTCTTCTTTCTTCCTCCAAGTTCTTTCCCATTACGACATCCAGCCCCACAATCTTCCCCCCAATTCTATTCTTTACATGGCCGGCTTTCAGGCCCTGTTTGAAGGCTACTTAGGGATAGAACCTAGGCTAGACTTCTGGATGTACTGCTTTGGGGTTAAGCGGAACTCTTCGGAGGGCGCACTCCCAACTTGCGGGACCATATCCTTTACTCTTTGGAGATTCCGAGAGGATTGGTTCCCCAAGATTAAGACCTCAGAATCCGTCAAATTTTGGACGGGTTCTTTCTTCTATCATCCCGACGTGCCTTTTCCTAAAAAGGCCGTCGGGGTTCCACCTTTTGTGAACTCTGCCGCCGTTCCCCAGGATAACTGGGGAACAGAAGCCGTCCAAGTTCTGCCGCCAGATCTGTTAAGGATCAAGAGGCGCATCGCCAAGCTCACCTCCTCCAAACCTCCTTTGACCGGTATGGATACGGTCTTTTGCTGGCTGGATAGGCGGATCCAGCCATTAGCAAACCACGGAGGCCGCCTTCTGTGCGAGTATACGGGAGCCAAAGATCCTATGCGGACAACCGACAAGGATTGGCCTCAAAAGGAGCTTCGACGGCGCATCAACCAGTTGGTCGCATCTCGCGACCAATATGAAGCTAGTCGGCCAATGTACACGGCCGACAACCCAGCTCCCAAGGTAAGTTTTCCGTCATTTGGGTACAATCTCAATTCTCGGATAATCTACCTTTTTTATTCTGATTGGTTCTTCCGACAGCTTGCGGATCTTCCAGACTCGGAGTTAGCCTCCGAGGCCGAGCTGGATGCGCTACGCACCGCCGCTACAGGTGGGCGCAAGCGCAAGAAGATAATTTCCTCGGATGAAATTATCGATCTTGACGGAATCCCCGTCGCCACTTCCAGGTTATTTTCTTCTGGGTTTTTCTTTTATGGGATCTTTTTCGTCCATCTTTGGTGTTTTAACCTTTTCCGGGTTTTGGTTTTTAGCCTGCCCCCCTCCAGCCTGAAGCCGAAGAAGCTAAAGAAACTCAAGGTTTCTTCCAGCCGAGGCAGCCAACCTTCTCCTGCCGTCGCCCCGGATACGCCAAGCACGAGGGCGAAAGAGCCTACTGCAGCCCCCACCACCAAGCCCCCGGAGCCCAGCCAGCCCATTGTGTCCGACCCGGACACGAGGGAAAGGGCGGCCCCAGAGGTGGAAAAATTAACTCGGACTTTCGACGAGGAAATTCCCACCTTTGACAAGGATTTCAAAGCTATCAATGACGGCTTGGACGCAGCCGGAAATCTCTTCGCGGAATACGCGAAAGAATTCAAAGAAAACTTGGCAGGTTTGCAGCGCATGAGCCAGGTATATAACTCTAGCCCCCAAGCATTAATTAAAATGCGTGCTTTTTGCTTTGATGCTTTTTGTACTCATTCTTCTCCTTGCCATGTTTCAGCAAACCTCGGAAGCCATCAACACGGAAGTTTTCCGGAAGCTTACCATCAAGAATAAAGAAGTTAGAAGTCTTCTCTCTATTCTTGAAGAAAGGGAAGCAGAGCTGGAATCAGCTAAGCTCGCATTGTCGGAAACACAAGGTGAACATTTTCCTTTTGAAATTTCCGATTCAATCATTTGCCTAAGTTTTTTCCGAGAAGCTAGCTAACTCGGATTTTTCCCTTGCTTTTCAGCTGCATTAGCTGAGGCTAAACAAGCAGCAGAAGATTCTGGCAATGCCGAAATTCTCCGCAAGGAGAATGTCGAGCTTCACAAGAACCTTGTGAAAGCTCAACAAGACTTGGAAGCCAGCAACCTGGCCCTTGGAGTTTCCAATTCCAAGGCTTCCGAGCAGGCGGAGAAGGACAAATCCACCATCCGGGATTTGACCGATGCTCTGAACCTTCGCCTGGAGGAAGTTTCCGAGATCGACAAGCTCATTGGTAAATTTCTAACTTATGTACCATTTTTCCATGTTTTACTTTCTCTGGTTTTCTGTCTAACCCTTTTGGGTGTTTTATTGGAAAAAACCAGGAGATACCCCAGATGGCACTCGGGCTGCAGGCATCCGAGCTTTCGGGGAGACATGGAATTTGATGAAGGCTGCTGCAACGCAGCTAGTAGACAAGTTTCTTCCCGAGAAATCTGGGGAGTGCTCGGAGGTTGAAAAGCTTCCGGGTGCCATCATGGAGGTGGCGGAGTCTAAGGAATCTTTCCTTCGCTCCGCTGCACGGGGTGGTGCGCGCATGGCTCTTGGCCTCATGCGCATGCACTACCCTAGTGCTAAATCCTGGCGCGTGGCGTCCGGTGTCCCTCAAGGATACACGGATATGCAGCGAAACACCATCTTTGGTGAAGTCAAGGGCCACGCCACCCAGATTGCCTCCATGGTAAACATTTCCATCAACTATCCAGAAGCAGAGATTCCTCCAATCCCTCAAGACGAAAGCAGCGAGGAGGAGTCAGATGCTTGAAGGGTCACCTGGAACCTGGATAGAAAAAGTAGACAATAGGAGCATTACTATTCTCTCAATGTAATCCAAAATGTAATGCTTCTTTTTATATGAATGAAACTTCCATCTTTTGCAGTTTAAATTATGAAAATCTTTGCAAGTTTTTCATATTTTACCATTCCTTTATCTTCTAAGTTCTCTGGTGTATATGCCTTAACTGTCCTTAGTGTTTGAAATGGGTCAAATAGCAATATGAATCTTCATGCCGAGTAACTGGGGACGAACCAAGCAGTTTTTGAAACTCGGAAACATGGATCATGCTAAAGGCATTTTTACTAACTAGTTCCAGTAACCCAACACACACACAATCAGATAAGACTTAGAGAATTTAAGGAAAGTTTTTTAAGTGAAACTTGGGCGCGCAGGCAATTCAAGTTTCCCTTAGCCGTTAACAGGCTGAAAAATCATTCAGTTTTGTAACGCCGAGTACGCAAGCACAATTCGGGTTAACGTTGAGAAATTTGTAAGATCATTGGGAAATAGATCAGGCGGAAACACTTTGCACTTATAAATAATATGGATGACAGCATTCCGACAACTTTATTTCATGATCTCAAAAGATGTTTACATAGAAATTGAACTAAGTACGGAAAGGTACATAACTTTCTATACGTTCCCAGGCTTCCACAATCCACTTGACTTTGTCGAATTTTTTCAGCATCTTGTAAAGTGGTAAGGTTTTAGCCCCCAGCCAACTGATGAATCTGCTGACGGCTGTGGCAGAACCCGTCAATCTTTGGACATCTTTTACACATGTAGGCTTTGAGATATTCAAGATTGCCTTGATCTTTTCCGGGTTAACTTCTATTCCTCTGTGAGAAACGATGAAACCCAGAAGTTTTCCTGAGGGAACCCCGAATACGCACTTAGATGGATTCAACTTCATCTTGTAAGTGCGCAAGTTTTCGAAAGTTTCTCGCAAATCCTCAAGGAGTGTATCTTTTTCCTTGGTTACGACAGCGATATCGTCCACGTAAACATGGACGTTTCTGCCAATTTGACTATGCAAACAGCGTTGCATGCAACGCTGGTAGGTTGCACCTGCGTTCTTCAGGCCAAAAGGCATGGTTACGTAATAGTACGTCCCATACGGGGTTATAAAAGAAGTCTTGATTTGATCTTCCTTTTTCATGCGTATTTGGTGGTACCCGGAGTATGCATCCAAAAAGCATAAAAGCTCATAGCCTGCAGTGGCGTCTATTATTTGATCGATTCGTGGTAACGCAAACCTATCTTTCGGACACAACTTGTTCAATCCTGTGTAATCTATACACATTCTAAGAGCAGTGGTGTCTTTCTTCGGCACTAATACCGGATTTGCGGACCAATCAGTATGGATTACTTCCTTGATAAAATCCGCTGCTAAAAGCCGGATAATTTCCTTGCCAATAGCCTTCCTTCTACTTCCGTCAAATCGACGGAGACCTTGTTTGACGGGTTTTGATCCGGGAATAACCTTGAGTTGGTGCTCAGCAAGTTCCCTGGGTACGCCTGGCATGTCAGTTGGACACCAGGAAAAAATATCCCAGTTCTCACGGAGAAACTTGATGAGCTCGCCTTCCTATTTGTCGGTCATCCCAGTCCCTACGACGACAAATTTTGTCGGATCTTTGGGATCTAGGATTACATGTCTTGTATTCTCGGACGCCTTGAAGCTATCTGTTGGCTTCCGAGTTTCTTTTCCTGCCGGCATTTCTTTCGGCGATACCTCCTTGGCTAATTCCTTCAGTTCCTCCTTTGCTATAACTCTCTGAGCGCAAAGGGCGTTTTCTTTCTCCAACTCGTTTGCCAGCCTGAAATCACCGGCAATGGTGATTACTCCTCCTTTGGGTCCTGGCATCTTCAGCTTGTTGTAGATATAGCAAGATCTTGCCATAAATTTGGCGAAAGCCGGACGTCCGAGTATTGCGTGATACACGCTTTCGAACGGCACTACTTCGAAGGATACTTTTTCCTGCCGGAAGTGATCTTTATCTCCGAAGGTGACATCTAGGGAAATCTCTCCTAGGGATCGTGCTTGCCTGCCTGGGACAATGTCGTGGAAGCGTATATTGCTGTAGTTGAGCTGTGACTCGGAGATCTTCAAGTGCTTCAGTGTATCCAGGTACATTATATTGATGCTGGATCCTCCGTCCATCAGCACTCTTCTTAGCCTAGTGTTTTGAACAATAGGGCTTACAACAAGAGCTTGTGTGCCGGGTTCAGGGATATTTCCGGGATGATCTGACTGATCCCAGATTATCGGTGTGTTGGAGTACTTCAAGAATTTTGGGGTCGCAGGAACAACCGCGTTTATTTCTCGAAGTGTCCTTTTGGCCACCTTTGCTGACGGGGTTGCAAGGAAAGTTAACATTGCTTCTCCGTCAACTCTCGGAAATTTGGGTTCGCCTTTTCGCTGCTGTTCCTGGATTTTGTCATCAGTGTCCGATTCACTGTCTTCTTTTTCAGCTTCTGGCTTTTGTTTGGCAGGTTTCCTCTTGGAACCCTTCCCTTTATTTCCGGATCCTGCATTGCCTTTCATATGCTTGTTTAGCCGGCATTGCGCGTTTGTGTGGGTTGGTTTCCCAAACTGAGAGTGGTGGACGCAGGGTTCCGACTTAATTCTCTCCCATTCTTCGGGAGTGTAATTGATTGGATCTGGACTGCGTCCTTTCCACTTGTTCACCTTTTCTGCTCCAAAGGCTATGTTTACCTCCTTGGGCTTTGTTGTTGACTCCGGAGTTCCTTTTTTATCAGAACGAGGGGTTTTCTTGGCCAGTATCAGTGACTCAATATTGCCTCCTCTTGCTCTGATATCATCTTCGGCTGCAGCATGCTCGTTAGCGGTTGTAAGCATAGATCCGAGATCTTTGTGCTTTTTAGAACCAACCATGAACGGTACAAGTCCGGGTTTTAGGCCATTGACGAAAGCGTGCATTGCTTATACGTCAGTTACTCCAGAGAAACTATTCTTCATTGCAGTCCATCTGGAGATGAAATCCACGTATGGTTCGTCTTCAAATTGGGTGCAACGGTTCAGCTGGTTGATGCTATTTGGGCGTTTGTATGTTCCCCGAAAATGCTGAGTAAATACTCTCGCCATATCATCCCAACTGTCGACAGTTCTTGATGGTAAACCATTGATCCAATCTCTGGCTCCGTCTAGCAACATTAGGGGAAGAAACTTGACAGCTTCCAGGTCTTTCCCGTTGTTGATTTGGACGGCTGTGTAATAATCTGAGAGCCAGGTATCCGGGTTTGTACTGCCGGTATACTTTTGATAGGTTGGACCAACTTTGGCGAAGCCAGAATGCAGGGTTATCCTTCGGATCCTGTCAGTAAAACACTTAGGACCAAACTATAGATCATCTTTTTCTGCTCTATCAATATGTGCAGAATATCTCCCGGCTGAATGGACAGAAGGGGATCTGCTCCTTTCTTTTCCATTGTTGCGCGGACGCGCTTTTCCGAGGTTATCTCTATCTCTTCCGTTGTCACGCCCCCTGGGATTAGGTGGAGTCCTGCTCCTGTACCTTTCCTTATCTTTAGGCGGTGTCCGCGATCTTTCACGTCTGTGAGGTGTATCGTATCTTCCAGCTTTTTCAGCTGGGTTTCTCGGAGGTGGCATTATTTTGCCGTCATTCCGGTGTTTGTCTTCCCGATCGTGTGGTTTATATCCATCTTTCGGGAGATGAGGTCCGGTTCTAGACGCTGCGTCCCGGTTGTCGGGGTTTTTCTTGTCTTTTCTCGGATCCTCTTTTTTATCCGAATCTCCGGGTTCTTCCGGTCCAGGTGCTCCAGTAGCGCAAGTAACTGTTTTGCAGAGGGCGGAATTATCATGCAGCCTCCCTGATCGCTCTTGTCCTCGCTGTTGCTGCTGTAATGCTTTTCCTAGGAAAGCATACACCCCTTGGAGTTTTTTCCCCGTTGGAGTACAGATCGTTATTTAGGATGGCAAACGCTGCTTCCGCGTTTTCCGCTGCGGTTTTGTATATTGGTTCGCCCTTGGCATCTTTGCCGTTTAACTGCTTTTGCCAAGATGGGTTATAAAACCTTTCTTTTGGCGGCAGTTCTTCCGGTTTTGCTGCTTCCGCGTTTTCCGCTGCGGTTTTGTATATTGGTTCGCCCTTGGCATCTTTGCCGTTTAACTGCTTTTGCCAAGATGGGTTATAAAACCTTTCTTTTGGCGGCAGTTCTTCCGGTTTTGCGATTCCGGGTAACCTAGTATGTTTTAAGGCAGATCTATGCTTTCTCTCGTACTCCTCTATTTCTTCCTTCATGACTTTGATGTCATTATGGGTTTGTTGGAGATGTTGCCGAGATCTAAGCAGATGTTGCTGTTGCCGTTGGAAAGCTTGTCTCCTGGCTTCCAGCATCTCAGGGGGTTCATCTGGTCCCACTGGTGTTTGTAATAGTTCTTGCTCTTCCAGTTCTGTCATTGGCGGAGCAGTGATTTCCTTAGATTTCTTTTCCGCGGGCTTTGTGCCACTAATATCTCCAACTTCCAGGTTTTCATCAGCGAGATCAGCTGAATTTTTCTTCCGGAGTTTGTACTGGAGTTTTTTAGAAGCACGGTGCTTTTTCTTGGAAGACGGAGGTTTTTTGACAGGTTCATCCTCTGTCATCTCCTTGACATTAGGGAATATCGGAGAAGTTTCTCCGTCTTCTCTCTCTTCCACTGGCGGAGGGGTTTTAGGGCTTTCCTGGCTGTCGGCACCCGTTGTATCAGCTGGTTTTGCCATTAGCACTTCATGGAATCCCTCTTGAAAGGACTTAACCTTTCTTACGAAGGCATCCTCGTCTTCGTCTTCGGAGTCGAAGTTATCCGATCCAGTTTTCGACTCCAATCTCGCCTCAATGGCGGCAAGCACGGATTCTGCTTCGAGTTCATCGTCTGGTTGACGGATGTCGGATCTTCCGTCTCTGTGACGGGTATTGGTTCTTCCGTCTCTATGACGGGTAGGTTGTTATCTGCTTCTAGCACGGGATTTCCGTCATCCGTGTTTTCAGCGATTTCGGATTGCACCATGCCGATGAAGTGTGTATCACTGTTTTGTCGGCGATCTGAGCAGAATCCGACATCATAGTCGTCTTCGACTGGGTATAGGGCGGGTGGGATAAATTTGCTTCCACCGCAAAACCCCATTGCCTCTGCGGTTAGTCCGATAAAGATGTTAGCAGATCCAATCGGTAACACGCAGGCACTTACCAGGTGGTTTTGCGCCGGTATGTAGGATCCGTTGTCGAGGAAGCGCCCGACGTCGTCGTCGAATTCCAAGCTTCCGACAGTGATCGATCTTCCAATTCCGCCGAGTATCCTAGATCGGAATTTCACGCCTGACGTCGTTTGCCCCACGGTGGGCGCCAACTGTCGAGACATCGTAGTAGTTTTCATAGACTGGGGTGCCATGAGACTACGGTAGAGACGTGGGGTAACGGGATAGCGTAGTAACACAGAACACGGGATTTTACCCAGGTTCGGTACGTCGCGACAGTACGGCGTACCTACTCCTGCACTTCTCACTAATTGGGACTAAAGCCCGTATAACAGGGTTACAGTGTGAGGGAATAGATCTAGCTACTCGACGAGGATGAGCTTCTCGGCGAGTTGCGTAGAGCTTTATCTGGTGAAACTTGAACCTATCTAATCTATCTCCCGTCCGGCTTTATATAATAGCCGGATTAGGGCTTACAGAACAAGAAACCTAGAAGACTACGTTTAACTTGTAACTTGGAAAGTAAGGAATCCGTCTTCTCCTCCAAGCCAGATCACGTGGGCCGTGATCCGGGTTCTTCTAGAATCCGGCTTCTGCGCGTCGGACTACTGGGCCGCCGAATGGACCCAAGCCCATTACCATGTAGGCCACCCTGGTAGTCCGGCTCTTTTGTCTACCATCTTCTATACCCCTATTCAGTATATATCCGACAGTCGTGGTTTCGGACAAATTCACTTTCAATCCTGAAGCTTCTCTAAACACTGCAAGGAGCTCCTTGATTGCCCCAAGATCCTTCCGGGAGGGCTTTCATAAGAGCACAACGTCATCTGCGAACGCAGATACACGCTGTAGGGGATTGACTCCGGGCAAAGGTGACAAAACCCCTCTCGTCACTGATTTGGCAACAAGTGCAGTGAGAACCTCCATGGCCATGACGAAGAGCACCGACACTGGGATCTCCTTTCCCAAGCCCTCGAACATGTTGGAAACTCCTCCCTAGCCTTCCATTAACCACAACTCTCGCGGTTGGAGTATAGACCAGAATCACGATCCTCCAAAGCCATGCTTTACTAAGCCCCATCAGATGCAAGATCTCCAAAAGAAAACCCCAGGACAACGAGTCAAAAGCTTGAGATATATCGAGCTAAAGAAGAACCGCCCGTTGTCATGTTCCGTTTAGTTTCCTTGCGACCTGGCACACAAGGAGAAAATTATCAGGAAGACTCCGTGTCTTGATTAGGGCCGACTGATTCGAGCTAACCAACTTTCCCAGAAACGGAGACAGCCGATTCGTGAGGATTTTCGAGCACAGTTTGCAAAAACTATGCGTGAGACTAATGGGCCTATAATCCCCCACCAGGAGTGCCTCCTGCTTCTTTGGGATTAGGGTTAACAATGCCTTATTCGGATTGCAAGAGCCGCGGCCCTCCCCCGCAAACCACTTGTGCATAATCACCATAACATCATTCTTGATCACCGGCCAAGCACGCTGGTAGAACGCTCTGATAAATCCATCAGGCCCAGGCGCTCCGATAAGTCCTTGACGACCTCCCAGACCTCCTCTTCTGTGAGCATCTTATCCAGCTCAAGCATATCACTCCTAGCAATACCGAGCTCCTGAAGATCCAAAGTGAAATCTCTAGTCTGAATTTCCCCCAGCAGCCTTCGATATGCCTCAAAGAATAGCTCTTCTTTCCTGGATTGATCCGAGTAGACAACCTCATCGTGCTTGATGGAAGCAATGAAGTTTTTGGTGCGCCATCCCATTCGCCACCGAGTGAAAACCTTGGTGTTCGCGTCACCCTCCCTAAGCCAGCGCACACGCGATATCTGCCTAGCAATAGTTCGTTCCGGTGAAGCCAAGCCCAAGACTATGTGTTTGAGTGTCCTGTGGAGCCATCGCTCAGCGTCATATAACTCCCCCCTTTCCTGGGCCACATCAAAGCGGAGGATCGCAATATGGGCCATGGCTAGTTGCAGCTTGACGTTGCCAATCGTTTTATGCCCCTAGGCCAGCAAATGGGCCGTAGCAGCGCGAAACAAACTCGTTCAATATGGCGTAAGGGTCCACCAGGTTCTCATCACACTTCCAGGCCTCACGGGCCGCATCCTCGAAGCCCTCCAAGCTTATCTAGAATAGCTCAAATCGAAACCTCCTTTTCGGCCTTCATGTAGCCGAGAGGGGGATTAACAGTGGTGCGTGATCCGAGGTGGATTAGGACAAAGCTTGAAGCCTGCAATCGGGGTACAACAAATCCCAATCCACCGAAGCTAACGCCCTGTCAATCCGTGTCATCGTCGGGGTAGCTCTACCATTACTCCAAGTGTAAGCTCTCCCATCCATATACAAGTCCTTAAGTTCATGATCTCCAATGAACCTCCTAAACTGTGTCATCAAGTTTCGGTTCAGATTCCCGTTATTATTCTCCGATGCATTGAGAATCATGTTGTAGTCTCCCACCACGAGTCATGGGCCAGGGCACAGCGCGCGTCGCTCTGTATTAGCTGTCGACGTAGCACCGATGGCATCAGTGTAGGAAAAGCCGTCGGCGTAGACTGCGCTACGCCGACGGCTTTGCTGAATAGGGAAGAATATTTTTCTCATTAAAAAAAATTGTTTCGCAATTTTTTGATTTGAATTATTTAACCAGATTTATCGTAATCTCTTTATCATTCTTAATTTCATTTTAAACCGCTCGCTTCTATTAACAATTTCCGATCGTTCACCCATCCTCAGATGCACCGTATGATATCCCTTGAATATTCTCAGCTTCACGGTCGTGTGCAATATCAAAACTAAGCCATGACACCTTATTATTTTTCTCAAACAATTAACCCTCAAGTATTCAAAGTAATTAGTATCAACCAAGCTTCATACTATACACCTTTGTGTATCTTGATTGTGAGACCAATATCGAGATTTTACCCCAAAGTGGTCGAAGCATATAAATGCTAGTATCTCTTATGGACATATGACTTCTTTTACACCAGATAAGATTATACATCGTGTTAGAACTGTTTTTAGGATTTACCGAGAAGTGGCTTCATCTAAGTACTTAACTGTATGTGATAATTAACTTTCTGGTAGCTTTTCACAAATAACTAAAAAAAAAAATGAAATTTTGTGTTGCCGCGTACATTAGTTTGCGTGGAAGTAGCAATCCAAGAAAAAAGGTTGACAATTCAGTGATGGAACATCAGTGCAGGTTCTGATTACGTGTGCTGGGTGACATCAAGATTCCCTAAAAGCGGGTGTACTGACAGGATTATTATACCACGAATGCAAATTTTGTATGAAACTGGTTTTCCCGCAGTTTTTGACACATCTCTAAAGACCGTTGCTAAAAAGATATGGACAATGCATTGATTATTTTGCTGCACGAACAATGCATGCTTGATTAATAAATATGTAATACAGAGAGTGGTTGGTGGTTTACTGAACTTGCTAGTCTTGTACATGATATAGTCAGCTTACTAGAGAGCTAACCCAATAAAGGAACGTGTAGAAATATCACCTCGACTGTATGTTGTTTTAATTTATCATTACTTAGGACACTGGTAACCTTAATTTTATGCGTCAGGTCAAAGTATGAGCCGACACGGCAATAGCAACGAAACAAAATTAAAATTTGATTGCAGAAAGGTAATCATGTTACTAGAAGCACTCTCGTGCTAGCAACGTGCTGTAACAATCAACGAACTGCGCACGAATCAACCAAGAAGACCAGAGGATAAGCACAAATGGAATATCAAGATGCATTACGGCAGAGTTAAACTTTAAAGATACATGTGTGCCTTCCCAAGTTTGGATGGGTGGGCTTCAGAGACCGTCCCTATTACGTCCTGCCACTGGTAGAAAATAGGTCTTTAGTCCCGGTTCGCAAAGGCCATTAATCCCGGCCGTGCAACCGGGACTAAATATGCGCGACTAAAGGTCCCCTTTAGTCGCTCATTTGACGAACCGCGGCTAAAGGCCCGTCCACGTGGGCGGGTGGCGTGCGCCGGGGGCGGAGGATCTTTAGTCCCGGTTGGCAACACGAACCGGGACTACATGCTATTTCGTTATTTCTTTAATTCATTTGGTTTCTAATTATTTTTCACTCCAATTTTCACTCTCCTTTTTTCACTTCAATTTTTCACTCCCTTTTTTTTAAGAATTTTTATTATTTGCTTAGTGTCTAACTACAATTATCTCTAGTCAAATTACTTACTCGTGGTCAAACTTCCGGCTCGGTCACCCATCCTCCCACTACTCTATCACTAGCACGCTTAACTTCCGAGTTCCATCCCGTCCTGCATCCAAGTGTTTCGCACGCATGTATGTGATACTAGTATCATATCAATCCTATTAACATGTTGGTCGATGCCACATTTCTTTATTGTCTGAATTTCAGATAAATCTTTTAATAAACAAAATTAATGATGTAATTAATAATTTTGAATAAATAAATAAACATTAACTTTTTAATTTGTATTATTTGTAAAAAATATTCAGAAAAATAAAACTAATTCATTTTAAAATCCTAAAGTACAAATAATATATCAAAATATTCAGAAAAATAAAACTAATTCATTTTAAAATCTTAAAAATACAAATAATATATCAAAATATTCAGAAAAAGAAAACTAATTCATTTTAAAATCTTAAAAATACAAATAATATATCAAAAAATTCAGAAAAAGAAAACTAATTCATTTTCCCCTTTCCTAAATGCAAAATAAAATCTGATAAAATTCATGAACCAAACCATATGAAATCTAAACCATATAAAATTTACAGATCCAATTTTGGACTATTATTTTGGACACAAGAACTGTTTTGGCAATGACTATCTGTGAGAATGATTTGCACCTAACTTTTAAAATACATAACCAAAATGGACGAACTAAAATGTTCTGGATAGATATTGAAAAGAACTATCCATAGCACTTAGCCTCACATCAAGGTCAGCAACCAAATGAAAATACCATCCTTTTTAATAAAAGACCAGTAGGCTCTTCTATGATTTTTAGAATGAGTTCAAAAATGAATTTTGAAGTAAATCCAACTGGATGAGTTTGGTATTGACTAGATCTATGTTTTGTTGGCTTAGATTAATTTTTTGTGCTCTAGATTTATTTTTGGTGAACAGATATAGAAACAGTATTTTTTCTGTTTTGTTTTCTTGATGTGTTTTTGTTTGTTTTGAAATGTGTGTTTGATCTTATCTTGTTTCCTAGCTTGTATAGAGTGTTAGGACTTGATATTAGGTTGTTTGCTTGCAGAACATCTACCTTGGAAAGTGTGTGCATGATTGAAAACCCAAATAAAAATAGAACTAGCATTTGTTACTTTCTAGTTTTATTATTTTGGAATTGTGTGTGAGCTAGATCTTTGTGTGATTGCTTTAGTAAATTTTGTGCTATGTTTAACCCGTGATTTTATTTGAGCCATTACATAACATAGCGGTATATATATCCATTACATAATATAGAAATAATATAGCTAGGAATTAATATAGAAATAATATAGGAATTAATAGAAAGACATATATCCATTACATAATATATCCATTACATATATCGAACGCAACATAGCGGTACATAGATGCGGTACACAAACAACATCTACTCGCGCTCCGAAGAGTAGATGCGGAACAACTCGAAGGAAACGTATGCATCTATTGCTGCATACTCGAGATTGATCTGGTCAAGTGGGTTCTTCCCCCAATACATGTGATTCCTCGAGGGGAAACAAGTCTTCATGGTTTTGTAGTCGGGGTGGATGAAGGCAGTTGCCATCTGAGCCATCCCGGTCTTGTGCCCGTACAGCTCATCAAAATGGATAAGGTCCTGAAGATCAATGTAATGATCTTCAGGTATCTCAATACCCAACGTGCGCATCAACTTCTGCCGGTCTTGAGTGATGTCAACGCTACAGAAGTCATAACCCTTGTTGACAAGAAAATCAACAAGTTCTGGAGATTGATTTGAACTACTGCAACAACAAAAATGGAACACGTGTTAGATTTTGTTGCAACACGTGTATTCTTCCAATGCAACAACAAATCGAAAATGCAAAAACTATACTACAAGATGTGTGCGTACCTTGCCCATTGGAAGACCAAAACGGTCTCCTTGAAGGCAATCTGGATGACGGCAACATCCTTGTGATTCCTCGTATACTCTAGATCAAGCCCGAAGAACTTATGGTGTTCATCGGCTTCTTCATAGTGATTAACCAAACTGTTAAGAGCTTGGGGGAGCCTCTCGCATATATTGGTATATGCCACGTGGAGATTCTTGCGGCATGGTGTGGGCTCACGGAGAACGTACCAAACGGGAGAATACATGGGTGCTTGGTGGAGGAAGAAGAGAGGAAAAAGAGAAGAGAGGAAGAAGAACAGAGAGCCCGCGCACTGTAGCAATGGCCTTCCGCCTCTCGCTCGCGAAATAAAACCGCGCGGGAGGCGAGCAGTTTGGATCTTTAGTCACGGGTGGCCAGGCCAACCGGGACTAAAGACAGGGAGGCGAGCAGCTCCGACCTTTAGTCGCGGGTGGCCAGGCCAACCGGGACTAAATCCCTCTGCGCGCTACCCCAACCGCCACTCAAGACCTTCAGTCGCGGGTCGCCTCCCGAACCGCGACTAAAGACCCCTTTAGTCACGGTTCGAACATTTTGGGGACTGAAGAGGGCGTATGGAAGGCCTTTTTTCTACCAGTGTCCGTTCCATATTAGATGACTCTCAACTAGATGCATCTAGTACTAAAATATGTCTAGATACATCTATACGAGAGTCATCTAATATGGAACGGAGGGAGTAGGTTGGTGATTGTTTTGTGGGGGAGGAACTACGGTAGATTAGACTTTTTTTCACACTTATGTCTACGAAGCTTGTTCCATGAAAGCAGCCCTTTATTTGGGAGCATGCTGAATGATTGCTCTGACAGAACTGGTTTCCTTCTCCTGGCATAAAAGAATACATGAAAATAGTAGACAGAAACAAGGGCCGTTTACATGTCAACACTTTGGAAATGGAGCTCCTCTTTGTTCAGTTTATTAAACATGGAAAACAAACGTCACCATCACATATATATTGTCATGATACAAAAGGTTAAGAAAAACTCGCAGCACTCAAGCATGCTTAAGTAATACATGCCACTTATTTCACATACTATTACATGAGAACTTTCCATGCTTGGGAGCAAACTGTGTACAGTTACTAGTAGTTGTTGTTCTCCCAGAACTGAGACTGTAGCCAGTGTATCAGTTTCTTTTCCACCTGAAATGCCGTGGCCAAAACATCATCTGAAATCGGTGGGTTTGATCCGAATACTGCATTGGCAATGGAAATAACCCCAGGGTTTTGGCTGCTGAGAGAGGACAACGCAGCTGCTGGCTTGTCATGCGCTAAGTTCATTTGGAAATGGATCATGGCCTTTGGGAATACGAACACATCGCCCTTCTTAACTATCTTCGAAAAGAGTCTATTTGGGTTGGATGTGACAAATCCAAGGTATAGTGTTCCTTCAAGAACAGTCAGGAGCTCTGTGGCACGAGGGTGTATGTGCGGCGTGTTCACACCCAATGGTCCATAGTCGATACGTGCCAGCGAGATGCCGAGGGTGTTGAGGCCAGGGAAATTTATGACATTGATGTTGGTGACATTTGACCTGACCTTACTGGCTTTTGTATCCCTAGCCTGATCAAGCATGGCTGCATTGAAGAAATCATCGGAGGTGGCGTTCATTGGGTCCTTGCAAGCAAACCCGTTCACTTTCACTACACACACAGAGAAAGTTTAACATTAAGTTTGCATAGTAATTATGGTGTATACTAGAAATGTTTTTTGTTACTTATTCTAACCAGTTAGTATATACAATCTCCTCCCGCATAAGTGACATGCTATGTGCACGTCAGCACATTAAGTACACACATAAGACATATATAGAACGTACCAGGCGCATTTTTGTCGGCGATGCAGAAGTCCTGGAGAGGACTGGGATCATAGGCAGTGGCCTTCCATGAGACCAGGGCAAGAAGGATGGCAAGGAGATACAGTGAGGAAGAGGAAGCCATTGTGGTTTGCTTTTTCCATCGACGCATTGGATGTGCTTAAATAGCCTCAGATGGATCGAGGTGGCACAAGCAATAGTGTTGTGATATGCATAAAGTTGCATGTGAGCAAATAGGACAAGTTATGTATGAGAGGAACTTGTCAACCGATTGAAATAGTCCCTGCTTGCTTCTAGAACTAATTAACTTCCCATCAAACTTCTTAAGATAAACATGTCTGCTCGGCGAAGTAACTTAACATGTCTGCTCCACGAAGTTACACATATGTTGGACGATTTCCAATTAGGTGATAATCTTTGGTGGAGAATAGAGTGGCCTCATGGCGAAACACGAAGTGTGAATGAGCTTTCTCGAATAAAATTATTAAAAGAAAATCAGATTAAAACTGTCAACAGCAGTGTCATGAATTAGTGCGTCGCTGTATACCTACTACTAAGTGGTCTCAAGAAATCAAATTTAGTTGCGTTGATGTATGCCTAGTAAATCATCGGCACCTCTGCACTAACGGAGTATCATCTAGTACTCGTACCTGTTATGTTGAAAATACTTAATTAATGAATGTGCGCGCAAATTCCGGTATAATATTTTCGAGGACAAATATTTTCCCTTCTGGTTGGTAGATCTTCTGATTAAATATACACTTCATAGCTGCTCCACGAAGGAACCTTACATGTTCGTTCATGTGATGGACCAGAAAACCTGTTACATACTTGGACGAACATACGACTGAGTACAGTACTACTGATCACGACGTGCGGCCTAACTTGACTGGATTTGGATTTGGTACACGCAAGTCCTCATCATATCCCCATTATGTAGTTCAGTTAATCCACATCTTATCTATAAAGCGTGTGGGCAAAGATATTGCGTGGTCACACAAAAATATACATTATTATATATTATTATCCGGCCAGTTTCATTCATGCATCAACCATTTTCTAGATTATCGTTTTTAAATCTGGACATATAAAGGATCACGATTTGGTTCCATAGAAGCGAATATGATCCACCGACAACGACGCGATGACGCAGCATTCGTGCAGAAGGATGCAATACCATTATTGCCAGCTTTAGAACAAGTTCTTTCAGATCGAAGTTCTTTAGAACTTCTAACTACTTCTCTTGAGGACTCTTAGAAGGTTGCGTGCAAGTAATCTAAATAGCGCGAATCGAACGACAGAAAAAACAGTGATAAGCTGGTGGTTGCGTGTATGTCCACACAAGCAGGCTCACTCTTAAGAGCTAGTATAACAGTGTAGCCAACAACTGGCAATATCAAGTTGTCATAACTTATAGCCAATCTAAAATCTCACACATATAATAGTTAGCCACAGTTGCATGACATGTTATTAATGCGTGGCCCACTTTTTTCTCTCACAAAATTACAGCCCGCTTATCTTCCCTCTCCCCATCTCTCTCCTGCAACTAAGAAAAATGATGACTTTTCATCTCTTATAGCCCGCCTACATCAACCTATTATACTTCTCCAAGTTCTGTCGGTGACATGCTTCAAATTATTTTATGTCTTTCTGGACACTTGGATGCATTCCATGGGTTAATTTGTTTATTGGTGGCCTACCTAATTTAGAAAATTAAAACCGAATGAGTAGACTTCACTGTCATCCACATAAATGGGGTTTCCTTTATTTGTGGCCGATCTCTCTAGACGCATGTCTCACATTTATATACCAGCCAATTTAAACAAAAGATCGAATTGTTGGAGTGAGCCCGAAATTTATTTCGACAACCCATCTTGCCCTTTTAGACTATTTTAGTCATTAGAGGTATGTTCAAAGTAGGTCGCAGAAATTTTCTTTTACGCCGTTTGTAAGGTCTTAAATTTGAGACTTATTGACTCACGTAAAATATAGTCAAAAGTAAGGTAGCCTCCAGGGTCGCTCTCCACGACTCTGGAGGTGATGCCGCCACATCTTACAGGCTTCCTCTTGGCCATCCCAATAAACTCACCGACGGTGGAGGAAGCCATCCAACAGGAGATCATGGCGTCGAGGCGTTCCAGCCCTTTCTTTTCTGGTCAGCCCTCATATTCATTCCATACACATATCTCCATCGGTGCGATATTTGTGATTGCTATATCAGATTCCAAACTTTTCTTATGATCTTGGCGGAGAGTACATGCCGGTCAACAATCAAATACTTGTGTGCGATAGCACAAGCGGAGGGGCTTACTAGAGACCTAGAGTGTCACGCCCTCTTGGCCATGTACATGTGGCCATGTGAGGTGAAGCAGATCCTGGGGTCTACGTGTGTCATTTCTTCATTTTTTTTGCACCCCTGACCACAGTTTTGGCGCACACATACCACACGGTTGTAATGTTGTGTGCAATAAGGTGATGCCGGAATGGTTGTGGCCGACAATGGTGGCACGATCATGTCCTGTGTGTGTTTTGGTAGTCATCATGCAGAATCCTCTAGCGTACGACGGATTTTTCTGTCTCATGGTTTGCGAAGCCACATGCCCCAAGGACGCCACATCTTGCCTCCTCAACTGACGTGGGGATGACTTTAGGACCTGTCGAGAGAGCCTACCTGGTCTAAGCCCTGGGACTGAAGCCCAGTACAGAGGACTACCAACCGGGGTAAAAGATTCTCCGTCGCGGCAGAGTTTTGCCATGTTTCTGTGCGTTCTTTTTGTGGTGTTTTTTGTGCTCTTTTCTTTTGGGTGTTTTCTTTTAGGCTGTTATTGACATATTTGTTCCACATTAACAGTAATCATCATACAGATCATTGCATGCATTGCTATCATCAGAAGATCATTACATTGATCTCATTTCGATCATTACATCTGAACACACTTATATACATTGAGACCATCTACGTACATGCATGTAGATCATTGTTTATAATGGAATGGTCCATTTGGATCTATGACTTCCTTCAGCAAAAAACGCGCCAATTCCTCTTGAATTGCTTGTAAGCGGTCATTTGGTAGGAGCTCCTCCCGTAGATCGTGCAGCGTTAAATTTGTCCTTCTTTTCAACCGCTCATTCAACATTGTTCTTATGTTCTCCATGACATAGAATCCACATAAATTTGTTCTCTGTGGCTGCTTAGGGAACTTTACGAGAAATAGAATTAAATCAAATAATGCTCAAGCAATTAAATAGAGATGCGTGAATGTAGTAAGTACTACTTACGATGATGTATCAACTTGCATATCCACCTGCGTTAAACCGGCTTGTTGCTTCCTGAACCGCTTCAAAGACCTGTCCGGGAAAGAAAAAAAAAAGAATAAAGGGGTCATCGTACAATAATGATTGAACCAAAGGGGATGGTATAGTGCGACAACGGTTGAACTTACTTTGTGTGCATTGAAGTAATAAGCATGTACTCCTTTTATCCTTTTGTACTTCTTTATGAACCTACATTCAAATCCTTCATCATATCAAATACATCATCACCAAGTCGGAGGATAGGCCTCTCCCGGATATCTTCCTCGTCATTGAAATGCTTGCCTGATTTTCTTAAGGGATGCTTACGCGGAAGAAAACAATGATACCTGAGGTACACAACCTTCTTACATTTATCCAGATATAATTTCGGTGTCATCTAAATAGTGGGTGCATGCATTGTATCCCTTATTTGTATGTCCAGAAATGTTATTAAGAGCAGGCCAATCGTTGATGGTTATGAACAACATCGCGTGTAGGTTAAATTCTTTTTGTTCGTGCTCGTCCCACATAGGTACACCTTCTTCATACCACAACTGTAAAAGTTCATCTACTAATGGCCTTAGGTACACATGAATGTCGTTGCGCGGTTGCCTCGGACCTTGGATCAACACTGGCATCATAATGACCTTCCTCTTCATGCATAACCAAGGAGGAAGGTTATAGGTACATAGAGTCGCGGGCCAGGTGCTATGGTTGCAGCTCTGCTCACTAAATGGATTCATGCCATCTGTACTTAGACCAAACCATAAGTTCCTTAAATCACCTATAAAGCGCGGGAACGTTCTCTCGATTTTTCTCCACTGCGACTCATCAGCGGGGTGTCTCAACATCTCGTCTTTCTTACGGTCTTCCATATGCCATCGCAACATCTTGGCATGCTCTTTGTTTCTAAACAAACGTTTCAACCGTAAAATTATAGGAGAATACCACATCACCTATGCAGGAACCCTCTTCCTGGTGCGCTCACCCTCAACATCGACAGGGTCGTCTGGTTTGATCTTATACCGCAATTCAGTGCATACCGGGCATTGTTGCAAATTCTCGTACTTCTCACCGCGATAGAGGATGCAGTCATTAATGGAGGCATGTGATACGTCATAAACTTATCCTTAATTTCCGATGTTCCATGTTATTTTCTTATTGTTTCCCATATGTTTTCCTTACACTTTATGTCAATTTTATCGATTTCCCGGGACTAACCTATTGACAGGATGTCAGAGCCAGTTCCAGTTTTCTGTTGTTTTTAGTTCCAGAAAAGTTTATCTGGAAATATTCTCGGAATTGGAAAATTCAAAAGCCATAAGTCTTAGAAGTCCCGGAGGGGTGCCCGGGAGCCACCACACCATAGGGGGGCGCGGTTCCCCCTCTGTCCGCGTCGGGATGTGTTGTGGGCCCCCTGGCCACCCCCGACATCGCCCTTTCGTCCATATATACTCCCCGATGCATAAAACCTAAATGAATTGGCCTTTTCCACCAAAAACATCCGTAGCTCCGCCGACAAGTTTCTAGGGTCAGAAATCTCTTTTCCGGCACCCTGCCGGGACGGGGAAGTGCCCCCAAATCCATCTCCATCGACTCCACCGCCATCTTCATCGCCGTTGCTGTTTCCTATGATGAGGAGAGAGTAGTTCTCCCCGGGGCTGAGGGCTCTACCGGTAACTATGTGTCTCATCTCTCTCTCCCATGGTGTGATCTTTATGTGATCATGAGCTTTGTAATCTAGTTGAATCAGTATGTGTTATTCTTCATCTGTTATGCTACTCAAGTTGTTTTGTTATGAGATCTCCGTAAACATTTTGATCACGGTGTAAAGTGACAGTGTGGGCACCGTGTGGTTTAGCATGATATTTATATCTTGTGTTGGATGACCCTATGAAATTGTGGTGTTTTTCTAGTACCTTCTAGGCGTGGGGTTAACTAGACATGCGAATACGACTTTGAGGAGTGCTGTTACAGCCCTACGCAATGGATTGGTGTTTGGTATTCGACCGGAGAGTGGTTCGGAGTAGCATAGTGAAGAGAGATATTTATGCATTCAACTATGATTATTATTGTTGAGAGGAGTCCACTAGTGAAAGTAGGATCCTAAGCCTTGTTTCTAAGTATTGATACACCATTTACAATCAGTCCTGCTACATGTTTGCTTTCTTCCATTTTGATTTCAGATTGCTATTATCACTTATACACATCCATATTACTTGTATTTCACTATCTCTTCGCCGAACTAATGCACCTATACAACTGACAATTATATTAGATGTGTCGGGGACACAAGAGACTTCTTGTATCATAATTGCAGGGTTGCTTGAGAGGGATACCTTTGACCTCTTCCTCCCTGAGTTCGATAAACCTTGGGTAATCCACTTAAGAGAAACTTGATGCTGTTCTACAAATCTGTGCACTTGGAGGCCCAACACTGTCTACAAGAATAGAAGTGTGCATAGACATCAGCATGTATCTTCTCCACGTCTAATCCTAGGGGACAGACAAGCTTCTTTGCTTGGTATGTACTGTCATGCAATTCATTGTTTCTAGGCAGCTGCTCCTTCACTATTTGCAGCAACTTTGTAAATCCGCTGTCAGTCACACCGTTCTCGGCCTTCCATTGCAGCTATTCCGGTATGCTGCCCATCTTTGCAATTTGGATACAACAATGTTTTGTGATCCTTTAACATATGGTGAAACTTTAGCCTCACCTTTTCGATCTCGCATTCGGTCTTTGCATCCGTAATGGCCTGACCAAGATCATCGATGGGATCATGTGGTACTTGGTCTTCTGCTTCTACTTTATCGTTATCTTCCATTCTAGTACCGGCACCGTATTCAGGGAACATATCATGATAGTTGTCATGATTATCTTCTTCTTCGTTGTCTTCCATGATAAATCCTCTTTCTCCGTGCTTGATCCAACAATTATAGCCGAGCATGAAACCGGACTGAAACAGGTGGAAGTGGATGACTCTGTGAGAAGAGTGGTCCTTCTGATTCCGACATCCAGCACATGGACAACACATAAAATTATTCCGCTTGTTTGCCTAGGACACCTCGAGAAAATAACCCACGCCATTCATGAACGCGGAAAAGCGTCGGCCAGCGTACATCCATGGTTGGTTCATCTGCATTATATAATTATTAATTAAGAACCGTTACAAAACACCGTGGATAGAGAAATGACCAATGTTACATTGACAGATGAAATATTAAAGTTGCTACCTCGACCGAGGAGGAAATAAGGAGGAAAAAGCTTATTTAATTAATTGTGGCTCCGACAAATTAAATCATGTTTGTTTTCTGCGAGCTGAGATGGCGTCATGCTGTCGGGCATTTCATCGAACACCTCTTGTGCATAAGAGGGGAAAACAAATGAGCACACACCCACTACTAGAATATGTCATCCAAAGTGAGTGACATGAGGAGAGGAGAGGGCTGACAGGGTTTACATAGTGGGTTTTTTTTTGCCCCGGTTGAAGCCACCAACCGGGGTAAAATGTGGTGTGGGCCTTTTACCCCGGTTAGAGCCACCAACCGGGGCAAAAGACCCCCCCCCCCCCACGAGTCGCTCTGCTCACCCCAGCCTCAACTCTGCACCCTTTTACACCGGGCCGTAGCCGAGCCGGGGCGAAAGGGGCGTTCTCCACCGAGCAAAAGTCCCATTCTCCACTAGTGTCATTCTGTCCATATGTGTAGGGTGAACAGCAAGATACCTTTAAAAAGATGCTAGACGTGTTGCAATAAATTTGTTCTCCTTGCGTTGGTAACACGTGATCACTAGTGAAAATGTGTTTGGATTATTTCGTTACTGGTACAATGCAGGCTTGATGTTTTTCAAAAAGGGGAGTGAAAAAAATGCATGTTCATTGTGACTAAGTAATACATAGAGATGTTGATGATTGACTGAACATCATACTCCGGTACATAATATATTTTGCCAAACAAAAAAACTCCGGTACATAATAAACTCTAGGGGAACACAATAAATTCACATGAAGAAATAACCTTTTCAACTTTATAATGTTTAAATCTTATTAGTTCCGATAAAGGCAACAGTAGTTTATTAGCGTGGCAGGTCAAAGGAAGACCAAAACTGATTTACATTATTTTCCCATTAAAGTCCGAACTGGTTAATGATAGAACAAATATTAAAATAGTTTACAGAAAGGTGTAACAAAATTATTCGCAAGCAACCTCGTGTTGATAACGTGTTGTAATAATTAAATAACTGCACTCGACTCAACGAAGAACAGTAAAGGATCAGCACAAAAAGAATACAAAGATACATTACCGCACAACTCAACTTTATTAACCACCGAAACTTCGGTGTACATTTGTGGTCCCTTGTGACCTACATGGATGGGCATAAGAGAGTCTCCGTGTCGATCTGTGTATAGATTGATTTGAAGTCAAGACCCAATCTGGTAGCATACTGAGACAGCAAAGACAAATGGATTAAATGAGCAAATCACCGTGATAGAAAGAAACGAGTGTCATTTACATGTAAATCCGTGGGAAAGGGGCATTTATTAAACAATGGAAAACAAACAGCACCAGCACACACTAATCTTGTCATGATACAAAAGGTTCAGAAACACTCACACCACTCAAGCATGCTTAAGTACTGCATGCCATTTATTTCACATACTATTACATATAAACTTTCCCTATCCTTAGGAGAAAACTGTAGAGAATTACTAGTAGTTGTTGTTTTCCCAGAACTGAGACTGTAGCCAGTGTATCAGTTTCTTTTCCACCTGAAATGCTGTGGCCAAAACATCATCTGAAATCGGAGGGTTTGATCCGAAAACTGCATTGGCAATGGAAATGACCCCAGGGTTCTGGCTGCTGAGGGAGGACAACGCAGCTGCCGGCTTGTCATGCGCCAGGTTCATTTGGAAGTGGATCATGGCTTTTGGGAACACAAACACATCACCCTTCTTAACTATCTTTGAGAAGAGTCTGTTTGGGTTGGATGTGACAAATCCAAGGTATAATGTTCCCTCAAGCACAGTTAAGAGCTCCGTGGCACGAGGGTGTAAGTGTGGCGTGTTCACACCTAATGGTCCATAGTCGATACGTGCCAGCGAGATGCCGAGGGTGTTGAGGCCAGGGAAATTTATAACATTTACGTTGGTGACATTTGACCTGACCTTGCTGGCTTTAGTATCCCTAGCCTGATCAAGCATGGCTGCATTGAAGAAATCGTCTGAGGTGGCGTTCATTGGGTCCTTGCAAGCAAACCCATTTACTTTCACTGCACACATTGAGAAAATTAACAAAAAATTTGGACAATAATTAAAGTATAAATATTTTTTGATACTTATTGTAACCAGTTAGTATACACAATCTCCTACTTGATCAGTGATTCTTTACGAGCAGTCGAGCACATGACTAGATCAGCGAAATTAAGTACACCAATAATACATATATAAACGTACCAGGCGCAGTTTTGTCGGCGATGCAGAAGTCCTGCAGAGGACTAGGATCATAGGAGGTGGCCTGCCATGAGACCAGGGCAAGAAGGATGGCAAGGAGAAACAACGAGGAAGATGAAGCCATTGTGAGTTGCTTTTTCCATGGAGGCACTGGATGTGCTTAAATAGCCTCAGATGGATCGAGATGGCACAAGCAAATATTGTTGTGATATGAATAAACTTGCATGTGAACAAATAGGACGAGTTATGCATGAGAGGAACTGGTCAACTGACTGAAATAGTCAATTCAATAACTCTTGTGATAATTGTGCGCGCAAATTCTGGTGAAATTTCGGTAAAAAAGTATAATGTCCCTTCTTGTTGCAAGATCTTCCGATTAAATATACACTGCATAGCTGTTCCACAAAGGAACCTTATATGTTCATTCATGTAATGCACCAGAAAACCTGTTACATACTTGGACGAACTTAACGTACCACTAATCGTGATGTGTGACCTAACATGAGTGGATTTGGATTTGGTACACGCAAGTCCTCATCATCTCCATTATCAAGTTCAGATAATCCACATCTTATCTATAAAGTGTGTCCACAAAGTTATTGCCTGTTCTCAGAAAAATATACATTGTTTATATTATTCGGACAGGTTCCTTCAGGTATCAACCAATATACATATTTTTTTTTCTAAATCTGGACAAATAAAGGATCACGATTTGGTTTCATATATACAAGCCAATATGATCCACCGAGAACGACATGACGACGAGCAATACAATTAGTGCCAGCTTTAGAACAAGTTCTTTCAGCACGAAATTCTTTAGGACTTCTAACTATTTCTCTCTTAGAAGGTTGCGTGCAAGCAACCAAAATAGCGGTGAATTGAACAAGGGAAAAGTCAGTGAGCTAGTGGTAGTTGTGGGAAGGTCCACAAAAACAGGGTTGCTCTTAAGTTCTGTCGGTGACATGCTTAAAATTAATTATAAGTCATTCGGGACACCTGGATGCAATGTATGGGCTCATCGATTATTGGTGGCCTACCTAATTTAGAAAATTAAAACCCAGTGAGTAGACTTCCCTGTCATCCACATAAATGCGTTTTCCTTTATTTCTGGTCGATCCCTCCATTGACGCATCTATCAAATTTATGCACCGGCCAATTTAAACAATAGTTCGAACTGATGGAGTGAGCCGGGAAATATATTTCGACGATCACACCCACGTTAACACTATTTTAGTTCTTAGATGTATGTTTGTTGTAGGTCGTAAACGTTTTTATTGCAGCGTTGGTAGGGCCTTAAATTTGAGACCTCTTGACTCTGGTATAATATAGACTCAAAAAAAAAAAAACCCTAGCCTTGTGGGTTGCTTTCTGCGACTCTGGAGATGATGCCGCGGCATTCAACATACTTCGTCTCGGCCATCTCAATCAACTCACCAACGCTGGAGGAAGCCATCCAACGGCGGACTGCGGCGGCAAGGCGTCCTAGACCATCGTTTTCTTGTCGGCCCACGTATTCGTTCTATCTCCATATATCGATCGATCTGTGCCGTATTTGTGATTCTTGGATGAGATCTCCTTCTCGCACACTATCTCGCCGGATAGTACCTGCCAGTCAACAACCAAATACCTTTGTGTGATAGCACAACCTGAGGTGCTTACGATAGACCTAGAGTGCCACGCCCTCTTCGCCATGTACATATTTGTGAGGTGAAGGAGCTTCTGAGGCCTACGCGTCCTGTGCTTCATTTTTGTTGCGCTCCTGCCAATCGTGCCAGCGCAACGTACCACACGGTTGTAATTCTGTGTGGGATAACATGATGATGGTGTGGTTGTGGCTGACAATGGTGGCACGGTCATATCTTGATGCGTGTTTTGGTTGCCGACACGCAGCAGGCTCTACCGTACGCCGGATTTTGATGTCTTATGGTTTGCGAAGGCACGTGCCCCAAGGACGCCGTCTCTTGCCTCCTCAAGCTCCATGACACGTTCCTCCGATGTGTATGCATAGCAGTTGAGGCCATACCATTTTCCATAAAAGGAGTTCTATGACTTAAGTAGTTTAAGCATTACACCCGGACTCTCCATAACAAAGATGCACATATATAGCTAGAACCAATCCAGCAGAAGTACCAAAAAAATCATAAAAAACTGCGCAATACAAGAAATTGTAAAGACGCCTATATAGACGGAGGGCCGAGACGCAAATTATGCTGCTATCCATGTTTGGATAAAAATTCCCTCGCCGAATTCTACAGTCTTGTACACACCTCCATAAAGAGATCCCGATGCTCCACACGTTGCAATGGCAACCATGAACGGAGCGTAGCCGTACTCCTGTAGATAACCATATAGTTGTTGATCGTGTTTTGCTCGGCTTTGCCGTGGAGTCCTCGTCCGTGCAACACGATCCATCTGCTGCAAGCGTGTGCCTCGTACTCTCCCGCAAAGGTGTCTTAGTTGTGGGTAGAAGTGTCGTTGTAGACTCGACCCCCAACCCAGACCCCTCATCCGTCAAGGCCGACACCGACGGAGACGCCAATGGCCCATCCGCAGTGTCCAGTGGCACCATATCCCAGACATCTTCACCTCCAGGTTTGGACCTCCGTCAGCTAGCAACCCAGCCCCGACAGAACACTCCTAAACCACATCGCCAACTCGCGGCCCGACCAGCACCTTTGCTGCTTTTGGACTGTTCCGTCGTCCGGGCCCGCCTGGCCCACGTCATCGCCAACAGAAGGCCAAGGTATTCCCCCACAGTAATCAGGCTAACAAACTGCATGTATGCGTACTTTTTTCTTCAAATATATCAGCCTACATATATTGTATGTGACCGTCAGATTTTGTCATCAAGATATGTGCTTGCAGTTGTCTTTCTGTCAAAACGTGACTTGCGCCTTTGTTTCTCAGTGGTTGTCAAAATGTGAGTCGGCGGACGTACAGGAGTGTGGTATGGCCTTATGGGCTTCGGTTGGGCCTTTATTTCTTAATCGACCTGGCCATTTTGTTCTTTTGTTCGGACGCAGCCGATACTGAGTTGCGGTCGTTCTCAAAAAAATAAAACATGAGTTGCGCTAAAGAAAAAAGATCTAGGTGAGTTGACTTTTTTTTTATAACCTGTCTGCCTACAAAATAAAACGTGGGTTGCGTTGCGCTCAACAAAAAAAAAGCTCTAGGTGAGTTTTCTGCCTATCTAAGGTTGATACGATTCTAACAAAGAAACGAGAGCCGTCCGCCGCCCGTAAGAAAAGAGCCGCCGCCTCCACCTCGTCTCCTCCATAAGACGGTTCCCCCTCCTCCGGCCGGCCACGCCGGCGTCATGAGGGGTGGGGAACCCGATCTATGGGTGGCGTTTTTGTTAAACTATTGCTTTCAATAAATTAGGGTTTGGTAGCCGTCTTTGATTTGGCCTCCGCGTCAATGGAGATGGCATCGTCTACAATAAGTGATCTTCGGCTCCGCGTTCGACGACGAGATCTCCTTCTCGACGCCTACCGTTGTGTTGGAAGATTAAATTTGTCTCGGTATGGTCTTTCAGATCTTGCTTCACCAGATCAGTTTCGGATCTTTTCGTTTGGTTGCCGCGAGGAGGATTGTCCTCGAAATATTTGTCCCAGATGCTACGTCTTCGACGACCGTGATTCGTACTCTCGGCTCCCAACGACGTCGACAAGGCTATTCGGTTCCTTTTCCCTGCAATACTGGTGCTGGTACTCTTGCCGATGGTGTTTGACTACTTTAATGGTCGCTTGCGTGCTCGCAGTCTTGGCATTGCGGCTCAAAACTAAAATTATGGGATAACCTTCGTTGGTATTTACAGGTTTGTGGTTTGGTATCTATGTCATTGTTCTACGGCTGCCTTCAGAAAAGTACAAGATTGTGTTCTGGAAGAAGAAAGGGTCTGAAGATCTCGAAGATTTGCTCATCTTTTTTAGACTTTATTTTGTAATCGATGTAGTCAGCTCATGTATCTCTACCATGTACTATTTGCTACAATAAATATATATGGTATTGGTTGTCAAAAAAAAAGGTTGATACAATTCTTAAATAAATTCTAAGATTGATATTTCCACCTAAAAAAATCTAAGACTGATATTTATCTTGTTTATTATACGGGATGGATGGAGAGTTTATGTTGGGTTGATGCTTAAGTTTTTTTCTTTGAAATGGTAAATTGGGTTCACTTCGTATTTTAGCATTTTTTATTCCCTTTTAAAGTTTACTTCATCTACTGTAGGTTTTTCTTTTTGTTACACATGAGTTCTTGAGTAGCAACTAGGATTTTACCGGTTGCACATAGCTTGCTATGATTTGTAACTAAGAATTTTCTTGTATTTATGTGTTGTAAGTGAGATTTTTTCAGTTGCGCGTGAGTTTTTTTTCCAGTTGCACGTGGGTTGCAACTGAAATGTTTGCAATTGCATTTGTGTTGTAACTTTTTTTTTCAGTTGCATATGTGTTGTAACCGAGATTTACTCAGTTGCATATGAGTTGTCATTGAGATATTACTAGTTGCGCGTTGGTTGTAGCTAAGATTTTCTCAGTTGCACATGAGTTGCAACTAAGATTTTTCTAGTTGCATATGTCTTGCAACTGAAATTTTCTCAGTTGCAAGTGGGTTACAACTGAAATTTTCTCAGTTACATATAGGTTGCAACTAAGATTGCCCCGACCGCAATCGGTAACAAGTGAGATTCCCGGTGCACATGAGTTGCATTTGGAAAAAATGTCTAGACAATTGGATTTTATGTCGTGATTTATGGTGGACTTGAATTTGCAGCTAGGTCGCAACTACAATTTTCCTTAGTTGCACATGTGTTAGAACCGAGATTTTTCCAATTTGATATGGGATGTAATTGTTTTTTTTTATTTGTACAACTTTGTTCCTACGAAACTAATTTCATTTGCACAATAATCATTTTTTTCAAAGCATATAGGATGCTCTATATATTCTATCTTAGCATGACTTTCCTTTAAGGGGAATCCAGTGTGACTATTTGTTCTTAAACTTTGATTTTTCGGAGGCCCATGCAAAACGGGACAGTACAAAACAAAAAACAAACACGGAATGTACTACCTCCGTACGGCAATAAGTGTACCTTTTCCTTTTTCGTCGGTCAAACTTATTAAACTTTGACTAACTTTATTAAAAGTACTAACATTTATGATACCAAACTAGTATTAATTGATTTGTCTTGACATAAAGTTTTAAAATATACCATTTTGATATCATATATATTACCATAATTTTGTAAAAGTTTGGTGAAATTTTAAAAAATTTGACTAAGTGTAAAACTAGATGTGCACTTATTTGTGGACGAAGGGAGTAGAAGAATAGGATTTAAGTTTGGGGGGAGAATTTCACTTTCCCGGCCACTTCACCAACTAGGGATGCACACAGCCATATATGCATGAGTATCAGGATTTTTATCTTGATTATAAATCAAGTCTGATCCTTAGGATAAAATGCATGAGTACCAGGAAAGGTTAGTCCTCAAGTATAAATAGGAACCTAAATTCGCGCCCGTGAGGACTTGAACCTGGGTGTTGGGTTTGTACATCCACTCCCCCAACCAGTTGAGCTATGCTCGCTCCCCCAAAAACTTTGGGGGGAGAATTTCACTTCCCCGGCCTCTGCACCAACTTGGGATGCACACAGCCATATATGCATGAGTACCAGGATTTTTATCTTGATTATAAATCAAGCCTGATTCTTAGGATAAATTGCATGAGTACCAGGAAAGCCTGGTCCTCAAGTATAAATAGGAACCCAAATTCGCGCCCGTGAGGACTTGAACCTGGGTGTTGGGTTTGTACATCCACTCCCCCAACCAGTTGAGCTATTAAACTTTGGGGGGGGGGAGAATTTCACTTCCCCGACCTCTGCACCAACTAGGGATGCACACAGCCATACATGCATGAGTACCAGGATTTTTATCTTGATTATAAATCAAGCCTGATCCTCAGGATAAATTGCATGAGTACCAGGAAAGGCTGGTCCTCAAGTATAAATAGGAACCTAAATTCGCGCCCGTGAGGACTTGAACCTGGGTGTTGGGTTTGTACATCCACTCCCCCAACCAGTTGAGCTATGCTCACTCCCCCTTCGGAAGGCAGCAGGACCCTAACCCTAACCCCTCTCGCGCTGCCGCCCCTGACGGCTCGGGGGCCCCCCGCCGTCCAGCCCTCATCCGCCCTCAGCTGCGCCCACCCCTTGTCGTCGCCTGAGGAGCCGCCGGGATCTCCCCGGGCGGCGCCCGTGATGGCGGCGGCGAGGTGATCTCCGCGGGACCATGGGGTGCGCGGCGCCTCAGGTGGCCGGTTCAGTTGCCGCCGGGATGACCTCGGGAGCGGCATCGGGGTGCTGTGGAGAAGAAGATCGGCAACGCCGTCCTCGGGCACAGCCGTGCCACCAGCGAACGTCCAGCCATCTCGCATTTGTCGCGACGGAGGTCAATCGGACGGCCACTCCATGTGCGCGTCGGGCTGCGACTCGGAGTACCAGGATCGTGCGCGGCAGCGGCCGCGTGCAGGTCCATCTCCTCGTCGCGCCGGAGGTCAAGGAGATCGACGGCCACTCCATGTGCACGTTGGGCTGCGACTCGGCGTACCAGGATCGTGCGCGGCAGCTGCCGCGTGCAGGTCGTCGACATCGACGGTACCCGTGACGAAGGGATGAACCTTGGACCCGGCGAATAAGGATACATGGTCCTAGGCCCAAGACTGAGGCCCAATACGAGAGGCTGTGGACTACTCTAGAAGGCCCAGTTGAAGCCCACCCGCAATGCCTTGCGGGATAAGATAGGAAACTTGTAACCGACTTAGGTTTAGAGTTTGAGTCCTCCCCGGGTACGGTTTGGGACCTGGCCATTTATATAAGGCCAGGAGAGCCACCGGGGGAGGACCAAGCAAGACCGCACAGTCAAGTCTTGAGCTCGGGATCGTACTCTCGACTTGAGCAATCCCCCATTGTAACCGATCTATTCGATAATACAGATCGACAGAGGCAGGAGTAAGGGTTTTACCTCTACGAGGGCCCCGAACCTGGGTAAATCGTGTCTCCTGGCTAGCCGACGATCGCCACCAGCGCCCACAGGTTCTCCTATTCGAAACCCTATGGGTTCACCCGAGGGACTTGTTGAGATGCAGATTCGACAATTGGCGCCGTCTGTGGGAACAGCGGGCGCTGGATCTCCGGCGTCTTCGGCTTCATCAACAACTAACTCGCGTTGGAAACCTTCGACTTCAACCCCAACCAACCTGATTCAGATCGGATCTGTCGTAGTCACCCCTCACTCGCCGGAATCACGACCGAAATTCAGCTATCTGGAGAAAAGCGTCACCTTGACGTTCGGAAGCTTCAAGTTCTACACCAACAAAGACAGGATCCGAGTCAATCTCTAGCCCAGGAGCTGTCGACTCACGACCCTATCTGGCGAAAAGTGGCGCGTCAATCCGCCTCAACACCAGCAATGTCCACACCCTCTCTACAGAGGAACCCTCTCGGGTCAGGAAGGCTTTTCGAGTTACGCCTAGGACTCACAAGCCAAGTCTGGCTCAAGTCTGCATTGCAGGATCGGAACAGCCACTCGCAGAGACTGAACAAAGCGCGGAAGAATGCGCCGAGATCAATGTTTCACGAGACGCCTGGCTCCGAGCAAAGGAGGCCATCCGCACAAGCAAACCACCTGCGGCCGGGGTCCCACACGAAGACATGGTCGCCTACCACTACCATCTAGTGAGAGCGGCCACTGCTATCAAGGAAGCTCGAGAAGATCTGGTCGTGCGAAAAAGAATGGCGGACGAGTCAAGCAAACGCCGAGCGCAGCTATCCCTATCACCTTCCGTTGGGAACCCCCCCCCCCCCAGAAGAAGGGACGCGCCTCGAGAACCGCGACTATGGACGGCGAGTCCTTAAGCGGAATCAGCAAATCACTTATGCGTGTCGACGAAGATGGAAACATCCACCTGCAAACACCCGCAGCCGCGGTACTGGCCGCAGCTACCTACATGCAGATAAATCAATCAGGGGAAAACAATCCCCGCGCGGAACAATACAAGCAAGTACAAAAAGCACTAGGCATGGCGGCCGCAAAACTTGCCTCCTATGATCGCAGGAAGGCGGCCGAACCGAAGGACAAAGAAGCGCCCCGCGGACGTAGAGACACTTCACCCGACAAGGAAAGATCGCCCCGCCGAGCAGGGGGGAAAAGAAGCCCGGCGACAAGGAGATAGCCCGAGTGGCAGCGACAGCAGACCAAGAGGTCGAGACCGTAGCCGCAGCCCGAGAAGAGGACGAGGTCGCAGCCCGCGGAAGAATCGTGATCGCAGCACGCGAGGAGATCGTGATCGCAGCCCACGAGGAAATCGTGATCGCAGCCCGCGAAAAGATCGAGATAGCAGTCGCTCACGGCACCACAGTAAAGAACCGAGAGGAGAAGCCAATCGAGATGAGCCCGGATACAATGCACGATCGGACATCGCCCAGCGCAAGGTCGATAAAGGTCGGGCGGCCAGAAATCGCGCGCGCTCCCCATCAACATCCTCCGATGATGAAGTCTGCGGAGCCCTATGCTTTACCCGCAGCATCCGCGAAGCGCCGCTACCCAAAAGGTTTAAACTATCCACGGAAGTGCAAAAATACGACGGTTCGCAGGAGCCCTCTGCCTGGTTGTCGGATTACCTCACGACAGTAAAATGCCAACGTGGGAACAAAAACACAGCTATGCAGTACCTCAACCTACATCTGGTCGGTGCGGCTCGCAGCTGGCTCGAAGGAAGGCCGAAAGCATGCTACGGGTCCTGGGACGACCTAAACATAGATTTCTGCAAAAATTTCCAAGCAACATACAAACGGCCTGCGACCATCGAAGAGCTACGAGCCTGCAAGCAGAAAAGTGGCAAATCTACTCGCGAATATATTCAGCGATGGACCACGTTAAGGAATACGGCGGGAAATATATCAGAAGAAGTCGCGGTTGAAGCATTCGCCAAAGAAGCACGGCGAACCTCTTTCAGGGAAGAACTGGGGCGACTAGCACCCAGAACCATGGGAGAATTAATGGCCATAGCCGATAGATGGGAAAACGGCGAAGACGCAGTGCGCAACGAGAAAGATTCATCCCCAACGCGTGATGACGACCGCCATGGCTGAAAGAAAAGAAGAAAGAACTACGACCATGATGATCGAGAAGAATTCGTGGCAGTAGAGTTCACCAAAAACCGCGACAACGGATATCGTGGAAAGCGCGAGTAGAAACCTAAGAAAGAAGAAAAAACCCCCGAGGAGGACCTCGATGGTTACTGCACACTACATCTGTTCACAGATAAGCGCACATGCAAAACTAAGGCTGCACACCTTCTCAAGGATTGCCGAAAGTTCATCGAAATTCACGAGGCCCTCCTGAAGAAAAACAGAGCAGCCACAAGCCAGGGTTACCCGCAGTTTCCCGGAGGAGGAGCTCAAGGATTTCAACAGCCGCAAGCCCTGCCCCCAGCAGGAAACCAAAAACGCGATGCTAGCCGCGCTGCCAGCACCACCCGCCCCTAATCAAGGATCCAATGGGTACCCGAACCCAGCAGGCCTCTTAGGCATGATACAAAAGGTCTGTCCATCCCGCATATCTCAGAAGATAAACACGCGACAGCTGTGCATGGCTGTGCAAACTCCAGCTACAAAAATTGAGTATCTGAAGATGGCGGAGCACCCGATAACTTTCTCCAAGGAAGATCACTGTCCTCGAGTCTATCGACCAGGACACGCCGCACTTGTCATACAAGCGCAAATTGGCAATTACGAGTTGGCTCGTGTGTTCATGGATGGAGGCAGCGGCATCAACATCATCTACGCAGACACGCTCCGGCGCATGAACAAGAATTTGGACGGACTCGCAGAATCAGAGACATCCTTCCACGGGATAGTTCCAGGAAAGGCAATTCATCCACTCGGCACAATCAACCTAGAGGTGGTGCTAGGAAACCGAAGCAATTACAGATGAGAGTTCCTCGACTTTGAAGTCGTCGACTGGACCTCACAGTACCACGCCATTCTTGGTCGAACGCCAGATTCATGGCAGTACCTCATTACGTATATTTGAAGGTCAAGCTACCCCGAGAATATGGCACAATCACCATCGACGGCGATTTTCAGAAGTCCAACAAGTGCGACATCGAATTCAACGAGATCGCGCAATCTTTCGGGATGCAGGAAGAACTAGAAGAAATAGCAAAAACCACGGATCACACCGTGATGGCCCTCACCAAGAAGAACGCTCCAGAGCTCGAGTTCAACAAAATAGCGGTACCCGCAAGCATCAAATACACCCGATGGAGTCTACGAAGACGGCGATGGTGTCCACCACCCTTTCACCAGCATAGGAAAGCGCGCTCGTTGAACTCCTCCGTGAGTTTTGGGAAATCTTCGCCTGGCAGCCCTTAGACATGCCAGGAATACCCAGGGAGTTCGCCGAGCACTCACTCGAAGTCTACAAGGACGCAAAGCCCATCAAGCAGACCACCCGACGGTTTTCAGAACCTAAGCAGAAAGCGCTCGGAGAAGAGATAAACAGATTGCTCGCAGCAAAATTCATCAGAGAAATAAAGATATCCACTTGGTTAGCAAACCCAGTGCTGGTCCCAAAGAAGAACACCAACATCCTTCGAGTATGCATCGACTACACGTCGCTGAATAAACACTGCCCCAAGGATAACTTTCCCCTCCCGTGAACCGACCAAATCGTGGACTCCACTTCAGGCTGCCAACGCCTCTCCTTCCTGGATGCCTACTCGGGATACAACCAAATCCGGATGAAACAGGAAGATGAGGAAAAAACAACATTCATCACACCTCACGGTGTATACTGCTACACGAGATTGCCCTTCGGGCTCAAGAATGCAGGCGCAACATATCAGCGCTGCATGCAAAAATGCCTCGCCAAGCTCATTGGCAAGAACGTACAAGTGTACGTTGACAACATCGTCATCAAGACTCGAGTGTAGGATACGCTCCTCGACGATATCAGAGAAACATTCGATGCGTTGAACACATACCGAATAAAATTCAACCCGACCAAGTGCGTCTTTGGTGTCCCCGCAAGACAACTTCTCGGGTACCTTGTCTCCGCTCGAGGAATTGAAGCCAACCCGGAGAAGATACAAGCAATCTTGACAATGAAGGAGCCCACAAATCTACGCGGAGTCCAACAGCTCGCCGAGCGACTAGCCGCATTGAGCAGATTCATCGCATGATTGGGCGAACAGGCGTTACCATTCTATAAAATGTTGAAGAAGACAGATAAATTCGAATGGACACCTGAAGCAAAGTAAGCGTTTGCAGATTTGAAGCAAACACTACAGAGCAGGCGTATCCTGGCTACTCCACACGAAAGGGAACCGATATATCTATACCTAGCCGCAACAAACCAGGTGATCAGCACAGCCATAGTAGTAGAAAGACCAGAAGAAGGAAAGGCATATGAAGTGCAAAGGCCAATTTACTACATCAGTGAGGTACTTTCGCCGTGCAAATAACGATATCCTCACTACCAAAAGCTTGCATACGGAGTTGTGCTTACAGCTCGAAAGCTTAAACACTACTTCCAGGAGCATACTGTAACGGTGCTAAACGACACATCACTCGGTACGATAATGAACAACCCAATGGCACCAGGAAGAATAGCAAAGTGGAGCATCGAGCTAGGCGCCTGGGACATCATCTATGCAGGACGCAATTCCGTGAAGTCGCAGGTACTCGTGGAATTTTTGAGCGAATGGACAGAACTACAAACACCCGGACCACCGGAATATACGAGTAACTCGATCATGTACTTCGACGGGTCAAAAAGAAACGAAGGAGCTGGAGCTGGGATCGTCCTAATATCTCCGAGAGGAGATAGAGATAAGTTACAGTACGTCCTGCGATTGGACTCCCCCCACCCGACGATCCATCATCAAACAATGACGCAGAATATGAGGCCTTATTACATGGGATGAAGATGGCAATCGCATGTGGAGCCACCCGGTTGATGATCTATGGAGATTCTAATCTCATCGTGCAACAGACAATGAAGGAGTGCGACGCTATCGCAGAAAACATGGTCGCCTACCGGGACATGTATAATCTACTCGAAGGAAGTTTCAAAGGATGCGAGCTGAAGCACATTGCGAGATCCAGTAACGAAGAAGCAGACAGGTTGGCAAACATGGGGTCCACAAACACACCCATACCGCCTGGTATCTATTTTGAGAGGATGACCAAGCGTTCAGTCAAGGTCAAGAAAACTGCTGAAGCATACACAATATCAGAGACAGAGGTCAGCCCGCAAGTTGCTATCATCGAGCTCAGCCATGGCATCTCACGACAAATTTTTCTGGTCGAGCCAGTCTGGACGCAGAAATATCTCGACTACTTGTCCGCCAAACAGCTCCCAGCAGACCCTCGCGAGGCTCGACAAATAGTGAGATGCAGCAAATCTTTTCGGATACTCAACGGCGAGTTATACAAGCAGAGCATCTCAGGCATACTGCAAAGATGCATAGCACCCGAAGATGGCAAGGAATTACTGCGAGACATACACCAAGGAGATTGCGGACATCACGCCAGTTGGAAAGCAATCGTGGGCAAACCTTTTCGAGCTGGATTTTACTGGCTTACAGCAGCCCGAGACGCAAAGGAATTGGTTGACAGGTGCAATGCTTGCCAACGATTCGCACCCAAACCTCACGTTCCCTCTACAGAATTGCATATGATACCTATCGCCTGGAACTTTGCACAATGGGGGCTGGACATGGTAGGGCCATTACGCAAGTCTACACCCGGTGGATACACACACTTGCTAGTGGCAGTCGACAAATTTACGAAGTGGATCGAAGCAATTCCAGTGAGCTCCACTAGCGCCCAATGCGCTGTCAAATTCCTCGATTCCATCGTCTGTAGATTCGGAGTACCACACAACATCATCACCGACAATGGCAACAACTTCACGGCAAAGGAAACATTGCAGTTTTGCGAATAAAAAGGAATCATCCTCAAGTTCGCCTCGGTGGCTCATCCGCAAACAAACGTCCAAGTGGAACGATCCAACGGATTAGTTTCGGCTAGCATCAAGAAACGACTACTCGATCGTCTACATCCAGCAGCGGGACACTGGGAAGAAGAGCTATCTTCCGTGCTATGGAGCCTCCGCACAACTCCAAATCGATCCACAAATTACAGACCATTCTTCATGGTATACGGGGCTGAAGCCGTCCTTCCCGAGGACGTCCGATTTAGCGCCCCACGGGTCGTTGCTTACAGCAAAGAAACATCTAACAGGGCACTCGCAGACGATATGGACGCACTCGATGAAATACGTGACATGGCACTCGCAAGATCAGCAGTATACTAGCAGCCGTTGCAAAACTATCACAGTCGCCGAATACGCCACAGAGCCTTCGCAGTGGGAGATTTGGTGCTACGGCTCAAGCAGAAAGAAGGACACAACCTCGAACCACCCTGGGAAGGACCCTTCATAATACACGAAGTTATCCCAGGTGGCGCCTATCGACTGAAGAACCCGACGACTGGAGGCATCTACTCCAACCCATGGAATGTTGTACACCTCCGCAAATTCTACCCCTAGATTAACCTTTACTCATACAAATAAGGCTATACTAGCCATCTTGTATCCCGAAACACATGGCTCCTCAGTCATTTCAATAAAAATACATGGTTCCTCAACCATAGCTACTCGCAATCTCCATCCTTAAGTGCTCAAGAACAGGTACACACCCCAAAAATATGCACGGGGGCTACGCCTAAAACTAGCACAACAGGAGTAATATCATATACACAATGTTACACACAAGGTAGATGCCTTGCAAAGTTTTTGAGAAACTATACAGGATACATACATCCTATGATTACATATGGCGACGAGTGTTTTCCTCGGCTAGCACCCGATCCACCTTTGACGAGGTCAATCGAATTATCTCCTCTGCAGCAGGCCGAACAACGCTATAATGAGGTGACATATTGACCTGACCATCAGGAAGCCTAGCCACGGAGCAGAAATTCACCTATGGATGCCACAATCGGACGAAGGAGAGCGCCACTACTGCACCACAGATCATCTGATTACGGACGCACTCGCGGACTTCTCCTTCCCGCCCGAAAGTTCTAAGGAGATAGCTACAATCTTCTGGACCCCTTTCCAATGGGTAAAAAGCGGAGTTCACAACAATCAAAATCTCATGGAACGAACTCACGAGTATCTTGGCCTTATTTACTCGATACTTCCACGTAGCGAGCACAAAGCCTCGACTACGATCGGACCAAAAATTATTTGCACGGGGCTTTGAACTACCAGCTTCGTGAAGGATATGGTTCTCCACCCACTGTTTCTCGCTCCTGTCATATGGCTGAACAACTGCAAAGAAACACACAGGATCAAAGAGTGATAGCAAATACAGAAAGCCAGGGGGCTGAGACACTTACAGAGCAAATCCCTAGCAACAACCACCAACTCATCCATCACAAACTGCTCACGTTCAATCGCAAGTTTTTGTTTGGACTTAGCAACATCCGCTACCCCACGCAGAGCTTTTAGCTTGCGCTCACCATCCGCAACACGGTCGCGAAGGCCCGCCAAGGTACCAACAGCAGCAACAAGAGGATTCGCTTGGGCAGCAAGTCCACCTGAAGACTCTGCGGCAACTCCGGTTACCTGGAAGAATACAAAAAAAAAGTGGAGGAATAAGATGCCCAATTCGAGATATAACAACCACCTATTCGACAGGCGCTCGGGGGCTACTCCCATCAGGAGAAAATACATCAATCACATGAAGCATTTCAGAAGAACATTTCGATTAAACGATGAAAATACGGGAATACATCCCAAGGTTCACTACAATCGAAAGAACGAGCTACGAAGAATATATACTAAGGAGCTGCAGTTGTGTTGCCACTCGCGGCAGTGCTCCCTCTACGACTAGCGCGGGCAATCAGCTCAGATAACTTCCGGGCAAGGACTCCAGCTGGATCGCCAAAACGACGAAGCGCTACCTTTTTGCCCGTAGAAGGATCGACGGGAAGGTCCGAGTATGCCTCCTCCAAGCCCGTGACTCCGTGCGCCAGCGCAAATTGGGTGGCAGTCTTTGCTCCAGACTCTGACTGAGCAACCGCATAGGCGTCAAGGAGATTGCCCTCCAAGAATATCTTCAAAAGATCACCTAGCGCAGGCGAAGACACAGCGTCGACCAGAAGACGACCGTAAAGCTGCGTCAACACTCGAATGGCATCGCCGATCAGGGGGAAAATCCCCTCAGCATGCTTCCTGAGCTGGGCGCACGAACCGGTCAAACCATCCACACGTTGGACCCCAGGTAGCTCCAGCGAGACGCCCAGAAGACCTGCAGGAAAAAATATAAAAATCCAAAGACCTACCAGATAATCAGAGGACAACAAAAAACCAAATGCAACTTACCCGCAAAACGCTCGGCCAAAGGGCGAAGGAAGTCGACAAGGTCGGAGTCCGCCTTGGTACCAGCCTCCTCCAATTTCTTCAGGGCATCCTGCGCATCCAAAAGCTTTCCCGCAAAGTCAGTCGACTGTTTACGAGAAGATTCAAGCTCCTCTCGAGCAGTCTCCAACTGGGACTCCAGGGCGCCTACTCGAGTGACAGCGGCCACCTTTTCATCCTTCAACGCGTCGATTGGAGCTGCACAAACAACAGGTTTGAAATCCAAAGGAATTTATGCGATTGGAAAGATGAGATAAAAAGATTTGACGATGTTACCTCGGAGAAGATCGTTGTCCGAGACAAGTCGATCGCGATCCGCCCGAAGGGTCACGCATTCTGTCTCAGCCGAGATAACGCGACGGCCAACGGCCACAAGGGAATCAAGAAGAGACTGCAAGAGTATAAAGATGGAAAAGTAAAAAAGGAGTAGATTGAGCCTATACACGATTGCAAACATTCGAGTATAGCCTTGGGGGCTACTCCCATCGGAAGCACTGCCGTGCACCCGATAAAACGAAGAAAAGAGAGAGCAGGTCTTTGAGCCTGTAGCCAATCATACATGATTAACTACAGCCTCGAGGGCTACTACCATCGAGAGCCTTGCCGTGCACCCAATAAAAAAATCCAAACAGACAACGTGCAATAAGAGAAGGATAACAACAATATTTACCTGGCCCTGAGCTATGGAGAGAGGGTCCGCCGAGCTACCCGACACTTCTTTCGGAATCGAAGCTCCAACAGCAAAGGTAGGAATCCTATATTCCGTAGCTACCGTTGCGGGAGCTGCACCCGGAGAATTTTGCACAGTGCCTGTAGTCGCGGTCTCACCCGCAGCAGCAGCTCTCTGCCTCTTTTCGAGAGGAAGGGAAGAGACGAACCGCCGGGGGCTGATGGATTGAAGACTATCATAAAGAACAACAATTTGTCAGAAGAAGCAAAAGGAAACATTTGACTAGAACAAAGAAGAAAAGCAGAAACTTACTCGTCGTCGTCGTCATCCAACATATCCGCGTTCCAGGCGGTATGGATCTTCGGCAAGGAAGAAGAAGGGGCGCGCGCACTTAACGGAGTCACGATGAGGGGCTCCTTTCCAGGCGACTCCTTACTCAAGGAGTTATCCTTGGGGGTGGCTTCATCATTCTCCGATCGGCGGCGCTTGCGTATACGGAGGTCGCTACCCGATTCTTCCGCGTCATCCGAGGAATCATGCTCGGAGGTCGAATCGGCTTCAGCAACGCTGGTGTCGGCTGGTGCGTCCAGATTGCTTGCCAACAAGTCCGAGACCTCCTATCCGGAGATTGGCGGGTAGCAATTTGTCACCGCTAAACTCTACAAAAAAGGGAAGACAGAAGAAGAAAGGAAAGAAGAATTTCAGCCAACAAAAAACTTTCGAGCTGGAAAGAGACAGAATACAAAGAAAAACTCGAGCTTACTTCAGGTGGTGGAGGCCTTGATGCCTCAAAAGCTGCTACTGGGCAGTCGGGGAAGGTACCGCCCTCCTTCAAGCTGGTGATAGCCGCAATTTTCTTCTCTAATTCAGCATTCGAGAGTTCCTCTCGGCTCACGCGGCTAGGATCTTCGGTGCCTTGGTACTCCCACATCGCGGATGGCCTCTCCTGATGGGGCTGAATCCTGCGTTTGAGGAACACGCTCGCCAAGTGCAGGCCATTCAGCGCAAATCCCGTGGCTTGATCGCGAAGAGTGGCCACCTTAGCGAGTAGAGGGGTGACAACCCGGACTTCTTCAACCGAAAGTTTATGCGCCCAAGATTTCCGCGTCTTCAAAACAGCGAACAGGTGGAATTCGTGGACTCCACCCGCGCTGTTGTCGATGACGTAGAACCATTGTTTCCTCAATCCTTGGGCGGAGTCGATAAAGTGCATCATGAAGTAGCCGCTCTCCGACTTCGCCTGGATCCCGAAGCCGCCGGTGCGCAACGGCTCCCCGAGCTCAGTCTCCACCTGCGATCTCTCGCGGAAGACGCACACCTTGAAGAGGGCCTTCCAAAGGCCCCAATGGGGGCGAATGCCCAGAAAGCACTCGCAAAGGACAATGAAGCACGAGATGTGATGCACTGCTTTTGGAGGCAAATCGTGGAGCTGTATGCCATAGACATACAGCAGAGCCACGAGAAAAGGATGGAGAGCCCGCGCGAAACGTGATCCGAGAAGATCACGCGTTCTTTCGCGCGGGGATTGGGTACCTCCTCTTTCTTGCCGAGGTGCACCCGCTTCTCATCTTCGGAAGGCAGCAATCCTTCTCGCTGCATCCCTTTGATGCTCTTGACCGTGGTGTTGGGCGAGCGCCAGTCGCCCGAGCCCGGAGCAGGCGGCACGGGAGCTTCCTCTGGCGCCCTCGACGAAGAGACGGCGGTGCCGCGATTCTTGCCTCCTGCCATTGGTGCTGGTGCGAGCTCGTGGAGAAGAAGGGCAGAGAACGAGGAAGACGAAGACTAAGGAGGATGAAGGCTGGGGAAATTTTCACCGTATCACCTAAGGCCCAAATTTATACACAGCACCGCCCGATCCTTACCGTTTGTTGATCCACGTGGCATCCATCGCAACCGCCACGTGCGAAGGCGAAACGAAAGGGCGGCGGATGCTGTTTCGTGCCACGATCCTAACAGTGGATCGTGCGCATTTACTGCGCATGGTTCGCATAAAAACCGGGAACGACGTCTCGTTTCCGGTCAAAAATCTGACAAGGTGGGCCAACTCCTCTGCTATCGCCCCGCCACGTCCCATCGGGAGGACAAAGTGCGCCGTGACGTCATGGCGCTCATCATCAAACTGGAGATTCATTCGAATAAAAGACCCAACACGCGAAATAAACTTCGTATGGGCAGATCAAGACGCGGAGGCTTACTCGCGAAAGCTCCAAACGCGAAATCACTTCGTATGGATAAATTATGATGTGAAAATTCACTCACAAAAAACAAGGCCCTAGACACGAAAACTCTTTCGTATGGGCGTGAAGATTCCAGACATGAAAATCCTTTCCTACGGACAAAATAGCTTAAAAACATCGCGGGTGCACAGAACCAACCACTCCATCACACGATGTCTACACATCACAAACCTGGATTGTTCAACCGACTAGGCACATCCGGATGCCATATTTTCTTGAATATGAAGGTAAGACCCAAAAGATCTTTCTTGAGGGCCTGGAATCGCACTCAAGATGCGTCCTCCGGTAAAAATCCGTGTAAACAACACGAAGAAAAATCCTAGCGGACGCGCCGGGTACCCCTATAGGTTAAGTTCGACTCGGTAAGACCTCTACGGCCCAGTCGCAATGATCACCTCATCGGGTTCGAGTCGGAGGTCTCGAATCTGTGTAGGCCAGAACTGTTTTTGCCCTAGTTGCAATTAATTGGCCCTGATCTTTCGGGAGAGCCAAGCTGTTGCGCCATATCCTTCTGCAAAAATAGCCTCAAACGCGGGCACTTTCACTACTCAGTACTCGAGTATAAAACTTATCATACATGGTATACACCCTCCGAATGGAAAAACGACTATAATAGTCTTCCGAAGGAAGTAAGATCTGAGCATCTACCCAACTAGAAAAGTCCCAATAGAGCAAACGCTCGGGGGCTACTGACGAAGGGATGAACCTTGGACCCGGAGAATAAGGATACCTGGTCCTAGGCCCAACACTGAGGCCCAATACGAGAAGATGTGGACTACTCTAGAAGGCCCAGTTGAAGCCCACCCGCAATGCCTTGCGAGATAAGATAGGAAACTTGTAACCGACTTAGGTTTAGAGTTCGAGTCCTCCCCGGGTACGGTTTGGGACCTGGCCATCTATATAAGGCCAGGAGAGCCACCGGGGGAGGACCAAGCAAGACCGCACCATCAAGCCTTGAGCTCGGGATGGTACTCTCGACTTGAGCAATCCCCCATTGTAACCGATCTATTCGATAATACAGATCGACAGAGGCAGCTGTAAGGGTTTTACCTCTACGAGGGCCCCAAACCTGGGTAAATCGTGTCTCCTGTCTAGCCGACGATCGCCACCAGCGCCCACAGGTTCTCCTATTCGAAACCCTATGGGTTCACCCGAGGGACTTGTCGAGATGCAGATTCGACAACCCGCGTGCTCGTCCGGGGCACCGCGGGAGGCCAGGGTAGGAGGAGATCGGCGCCGCGGGCGTCCAAGCGGCATCGCGTGGGCCCGGCGTGCTCCCTTTGGCGGTGGTCCGCCCGGTCCTCCCGGTGCGGTCTGTGGCCGAGTGGTGGCGGTGAGGGGCTGAGGTTGCCGACGGCGTTCCTACGTGGGATGTTGTCGTTGCCTTAAGCCGATGCTCGTGGTTGGATGATCGAAATGGTGGTTGATCCGGCGCCTTCGACGTTGATGAAGCGTGATGGTTTCCGGATGAAAACCTAGCCTCCGATTTCTCGGAGCCGGTGATGGCGACAATTGGAGTGTCGCTCCCTTCCCGAAGGCATCATCGAGGAAGCCCCGCAGCTCTTCACGTCAACTCCGGGGGGAACCCTTGATCTGTCGATCGGATGATGGCGGCGCTTCTACGTCGTTACCTCCTTGGGGGCATCATTCTTGGAGGAGAGCGCCAGTCGAAGGGACCAGAGGATGAGTAAGATGGTGGATGCAGGTTCTTCGAGGGTCTACGCGGCATCGGCAACGTCGATTAGCTACCTTGCTTCGAACAGCTCCGGGGGAAACACTAAATCTGGGATTCCCGGATTGGATGATGGTGACACCGCTGGTGTTGCTCTCCCTCTTGGGGGCATCATTTAGGAGCAGAGGCCGGAGGGTCCTAGAGAGGATGCGGTGTCTCTTCTACTGCATTCACGACGGCGGTTCTCGACAGCTTGGTGTTGTGGGGTCTCGGTGTTATTTGCGGGATGTTGGACGCGCGCAGGGAGTTGGAGTCGTCTGGTGCCATGGTGGTATCGATGGCAGGTCTAACATGGTGGGTACTTTGATCGCTGTCCTGAAGGCGGGTGAGCGGAAGACGGCGGCAGCTACTCTTTGAGCGTGTATATCGGTACACGCTACGGTGTGCTGGACCGATTTTGCCCCTTGCTCGCTATCGGGCGGCATGGAGAGGCCTTCGGTTTTTGGATGAGGCGCGTTGGTGGGTTCTCAGAGTATCGGCTCTGGGATTGTCCACCCCCTTCAACAGTATTGGTAGGCTTAGTTTGGTGGATTCAGGTCTAATTGTTTGATGTATCTACTTGTAAGAGAGTGCGATTTCTGTTCTATCTTTTAATAAAATCCGGCTGTGTGCATCATTTTGATGCAGAGGCTGAGGGCAGACCTCCATTTCTAAAAAAAAAAGAATAGGATTTAACGAAACATAGAATAATATGTCTACATGACGTCAGCTGACTGAGATTTAACAAAATCGCTGTCGGCTGAGATCAAGGCGTGCCCTATATTGTTTCCCTCCTAGGTGCTAGACCTTAATTACAGGTTCAACTTCCCAAGTTTCCGTGGACTATACACATACCTGCACTGGTGGAGAACAGGGCATTAGCACCGGTTTGTAAGGGCCTTTGGACCCGGATACAAATCCGGTGCTACGTATCCGGGACTAAAGGCCCCCCCCCCTTTAGAACCGGTCTGTCACCAACCGGTGCTAAAGGCCTCCACGTGGGCGCCGAAGAGCGCGCGCAGGCGGAGGACCTTTAGAACCGGTTGGTAACACCAACCGGTCCTAAAGCTTTTTTTTTCTTTTTTTTTTCCTTTTCTTTTCAGGATTTCCGATTCCGTATTTAGGGTTTAGGGTTAAGGGCGTGTTCCGTATTTTCAGGGTTTCCGTTTACGTGTTTCCGTTTAGTCTTTCCGATTCCGTGTGTCCGTGTTTTATTTTTTACGAACACGGAATCGGAAACACGTAATCGGAAATACGTATCCGGAAACACCGATTCCGTGTTTGCGGTTAAGTGTTTCCGATTCCGTGTTTGCGGTTAAATGTTGATCCACCAAATAAAAGTACATATATATATACATGTAACACGAAGTACTCGACCGAGCATTACATAATCTGAATTTCGTTTTAAATAGCTGTATACTTGCATAGAGAAGGGAGCTGGCTATTGGTTCATAGGATGGAAAAATTCTCCGCCTTCATCTATGACTTGCGTGAGGAGAAATCCTGCCAATTCCTCTGCAACTGCCTTGCAACGTTGGATTGGTTTGAGCATCGCCCGCTTTCGTTGCATCTTTAAAAGAAGTAGATAAAAACAATTAAGTTATGAACAAAACTAAACATAATTGATGGCAACATAAATAAAGTTGTGAAAATCCGGTTACGTACCTCTAGATTTCTGGAAGTACGGGATTTCTCATTGATAATCCTGTGAATGAACTCGCAAACGTAGTATCCACAATAATCAGTTTCCTGTGGTTGTTGCGGGACTTTCTATATACGAGAACATAATTCAGTCAAATTAATAATAATCAAGAGAATGGTAATGGTATTGAAACCAGGCTACGTAGTACTACTTACTTTGTTAATCTGAAAGTGGAGCTTGTCTGCCCATGTACCGGGTTCTTCCTTGATGAACATTTGCCAAACCCTGGCGGACAAAAGAAAAATGAATACAAGAGTTAATTATTACTTACTTGATATCCGGAAATGAACGAAAAAGAGGCTGATGAACGAAAGAGGCCGATATATATATACCTTTGAAGCATTTGACGCGCGCTCTTCCATGTGTCAGCGTCCCAAGTTAACGAGTCCCAGAATTCAACTTGTCCTTGATCGATTCTAATGATGAACAATATGAAGTGGGACCTGCGCACGTGTACACACGCAGTCATGCATACTCATCAATTACAGTTAACATCAGGTAAGCAAACTGGAATGTCTACAAGACAGTAACACTCACTTGAATCTGTAGGGCCAAAGTATTTCTTTTTTGGTACTTTGTCGCTTCAAAAACCTTAGCAAATCATCCGGTGTATCCTTGTTGAACTTTTCTATTGTGTCTTGATGATACGAATACGGGTCAATGAACCCAAAGTCCCAGATTCCGGCTAGTCTGCATTCACGAATCTTCATTCTGCATAGTAGCGTACAAAAAGAATGTCGTGAGTGATAATTATACGGGCAATGAATGCGAGCTTAACTAAATAATTAAATTACACAAATAAATCACTTACAAACAGTAGCAGCTGAGGATAGACTTGTCGAGGGCACGTTGATTGTACATTTGGAAAAAGTCATCGAACCCAAGCTCCACACCGTACTCTCTGAAGTAGTGTTGATCCTGAACTGCCGCCATGATACAGTCTCTCTTTTGCCTTGCGGCCTCCAAGTACCAATAATGTAAATTCCGTAGTTGGATTGTTAGAGCAGTAGGATTTTCGACCAGAGGGTGCTCGGGCTTGTATTTATATACCACATCAGCAATAGCGTAACCGGAGTCGCTCATGCGTGGACCGGACTCTGAAGCCTGGTCAGATAACACCTTGCGCGGGGCAATTGACCGTGCTTCTTGTTGTCCGAGCTGGGGAACTCGTTTCCCGCATTTCGTCTGCTCCGCCTGCTTCATCTGTGCGGTGTGCATCTTTTCAATGTACCGTTCATAGTCTGAAAGGGGCGGAGGTGGCGGCGGTGCAGGATAATATAAGTTGTCGATGGTGCGCTCAGTTTACCACTTTGGTATGTTCTTCAGAGTTTGCTTCCAGACGTCTAGAGGGGGCTTTAGGGGAAACCATGCGAACCATGCTTTGTTTTTGGATTTCACGGCCTCGTCTAGTTCCTCCGGAGTCATCAGGCCTGGTAACTGCGGGGGAGTCTCGACTTTCTTGGGTTTCCTTGGTCTCTTCTTGGGAGGAGTCCCGTTTCTTTTGAACTGCAGCTTCCGCTTTGCCGTACCCGTAGTGGGCGCATCCGTCGGCTCACGGGAGTGCACGGGCGATGGACCTCGGCCTCGGGCTCCCAATCTTCGTTGTGGGGTGGACTTGGAGGTGCGTTGGGGGATGGACTTGGAGGTCGTGCATTCTCTGTACGAAAGTGAAAAAACTATTAAAAATAGGCTTACATGTGGTGCAACATTCAGTAATAGATGGATGTGGTGCATTTGTACCTGGAGGAGTCGGTGGCCTTGGCGCCGCGTTAGGAAACACGATGTGTTTCTTATTCCACAAGATGATACCAAGCTCCATTTCTCCCAGTGTCTTCTCGCCTTCACCTCCAGGAATATGGAACTCAATTGAATGGCATCCCTGCGTAATTGTTGACAACCCGACACGAGCATGGGATGCTGGAATCTGACCACCATGGTAGGTTGCTCCAGGTTGATTCGGTAAAGCATAGCCTGACGCCACCCTGAAGGATATGTTCCCCATTGGCATATGTATCTCACAGTTTGTCTTCTCCGTGATATCATCCACGGGGTAGTGAGGCGCCGACGGTTCGACTGCACGACCGTCTTCTAGCTGCAGCTGCGTGGAACCCACGCTGCTTCTATGCTGAGATGGGACGGCATATGCTACAGGATCGTCTTCTATTTGGAGCTGATCAGGTGCAGGACGATGTTCTACCTCCTCTTCAGTGTCAGGTACAAGGTGTCCCCCTTTCTCCTAGAGAAACGCCACCTTCTTTTCGAATGTCGATATCCATTCCAGCGCCTTCTTCTTGCTTCTACCACGGCTTCTGTAAGTGCCAAGGTCCGCTGGAAACCCTTGGCTCCACGGGGTAGTGGCTCCAAAGCCTCGTGTTCGTCCCCAATTTTCGGGGTTCCCGAGTGCCTTCGTCATCTCGTCGTTTACTCTATCGTGAACAAAAGTTCCTTTTCGAACAGCTTCTATTGCCTTCTCTAGTTCTGATACGACTTTTGTTATTTTTTCCGACCATGGTCCCTGAGCAACAATCATCCCAGTCTCAGCGTCCAACGTTACCCCATGCGCGAACAACTAGAACTTGGACCTGTCGGGCCATTCATGTGTCTGTGGAATGATACCTATTTTCAGAAGCGCATCTTCATAGCGTCGCCACCTAGGTAGAACAGTCATGTAGCCACCTGACCCCAAAATATGGTGATATTTCTTCTTCTTCGCATTCTCCTTATTTGTGGCTGATCGGGATGTAAAGACACCCGATTTCTTGTACGCCTTAAAATCAGGTCAAGCGTCTCTTATTTTCACTAGGTGCCTAGTGAAAACTGGATCTTCGTCCTTATATTTCTTCCACAGGTCTTTCTTCCACCTCTGGAATTGTGTGGCCATCTTCTTCAAAGCCCACTCCTCGACTTTCTTCTTCTTATCTTCCGCTACGCTGAAATTTAGCCATACCGTGTCGCAAAGCACTTCTTTCAATCTGTCATCGACATAAGTAGCTCCAACGTTGGCGCCGGTCTTCGGCTTATTCCATTCTATTAAGTTGATCGGGACCAGGTCTCTTACAACAATTCCGCACTGATTTACGAATTTGCGATAAGTTTCTGCGGGCTCCAGTGGTTTGCCATCAGCAGCAACTATATCGATCGAGAACCTTGCGGTATCTTTCAACCTTGCGGCCGGGCCTCGTTTCGACTTTGACTCAGTACTTGCGCTAGCTGTTCCGGAGGGCGGCTAAACGGGAAAATAATGATTCGTTAGTAAGTGCAATACAGATTAATTGTTGCGTCAACAGTGACTTGAGATATACATTGGCAGAGTTTGTTCTGGAGGGCACTTCTGCATCCTCGACGTTGTCGTCGTCATCATCTACTACATCTTCTATATTCTCAGCTCCGTCACCGGAGTCGTTCAAAAATTGATTGCTAAACGCCTGTCCACCATCGTGATCATGATATATGGCCGTTGCATCTTCAAAAATCATCTGGCACATGTATCTTTCCTTCTCCGCCTCACCCATTCCCGCGAGCTGATCGGCGTGCGGATCACGTGCAGGTTCTTGGGGATCCATAGCTCAATACCTGCTAGTAAAATTTATAAAATGAAAAACACTTAGCAAAATTATTTCATCGAACACTTAGAGAAATTATTTCATCGGACACTTAGCGAAATTATTTCATCGGTTATTTATATAGAGAATGTGGTATATTTTAAATTTAAACAGAAAAAATTCTCTAAGTCTAGCTAATTATAATTACTAAAAATTCTAATTCTAGCTAATATATTTTAAATTTATATGTCCAAATATTTTTCTAATTTTAAAAATTCTAATTCTAGCTAATTCTAATTCTAAATCTAATTCTAATTCTAATTCTAAATGTAATTATAATTCTAATTCTAACTAAAAAATAAAATTCTAATTCTAATTAGAACTACAACAGAAAAAAAAAACTCACTGTGGGGGGGTGACGTCACGCGTACGTCACGTGTACGTCACTTGGGGCGGCCGGAGACGGGGCGGCGCGCGGTGGGAGGCAGAGGGAGGCGAGCAGTGGGGAGGCAGAGGCCGCGGCAGCGTCGGGGCCGCGTCTGGGCGGAGGCGGTGCGGCGGAGGCGGACGGCGACACGGCGGCGGAGGCGGGGCCGCGGTGGGGAGGCAGAGGGAGGCGCGCGCGCGGCCTCGGGTCGGCGGTGGGAGGCAGAGGGAGGCGGCGCGGCGTCGGGGCGCGCCCGGGGCGGCGAGGCGGACGACGACGAGCAGATGACGGCGAGGCGGACGGCGACGCGCGGCCGGAGCAGGGCTTCGCCGTAGAAGAAGTGAGGACGCGCGCGAACGAAATGAGAGCAAAAAAGGTTTGTGTTAACAACCGGTGCTAAAGACACTTTCGCACCGGTTGTTAACACAAATCGGTGCTAAAGGGTCTGTACAGGGGCCACTTTCAGACTGCGCGCCCCCTGTACAGACCTTTAGCACCGGTTTGTGTTAACAACCGGTGCGAAAGGGTCTTTAGCACCTGTTGTTAACACAAACCGGTGCTAAAGGTCTGTACAGGGGTCACTTTTTCTTTTTTTTTCTGTTTCCTTTTTCTTTTTCCTTTTTCTTCTTTTATTTTTCTTTTTTGTTTTCCTTTTCTGTTTTCTTATACATTTATTTATAGAATCAAAGTAGACTCAAAAAATTGTAAAATCAAATATTTATAAAAACATATTTATATTTTCTCATATTTTGTGTAAAAATTGTCTAAATGTCTTTTAAAACAATAAAAAAAATAAGGTATTTATCAAACTAATTTGAAAATATAAAGAAATTTTTTTGTTTCCTTTTTCTTTTTCCTGTTTCTTCTTTTATTTTCCTTCTTTTATTTTTCTTTTTTGTTTCCTTTTTCTGTTTTCTTTTACATTGATTTATAAAATCAAAGTAGACTCAAAAAATTGTAAAATCAAATATTTGAGAAAACGAGTGGAAAACATGGAAAACAGAAGGTTACTTAAATGTCTCAAAACCTTGTGAGATAAAATATCTAATTTCATAACTTTTATTAAAAACAGAAAACAGACGCGCTAGCACGCCGCAGTGTCGCCGGAATACAAATTCTTTTATTAAAAAGAGAAAACAGACGAACACTACTCCTCGTCGTCATCGTCGGGGAACTCGTCGGTGACCTCCTCCGGGTCATCGTCATCGTCAAACTCGTCGGTGACCTCCTCGTCGTCGTCGGAGGTGCATGATGGTATGTCCGAGATAGGCCCCCACCTCGGATCGTCGGAGGCCCAGACTTCGCCGGCGTGGTCGACCCGACGAAGCTCTTGCAGCGCATTCGTCCTCGCCTCCCGAGCGGCATCTAACGCGAGGTGGCATTCCAGGCGGCGCTCCGCCCGCTCAGCCGCGCGGGTCTGCCAGAGCTCCTCGTCGGCGCTCTCCTCCCCCGGGTTGTTCCGGTAATACTCGTGGACGACGCGGTCTTCCATGGCGTCAACTAGGCCCTGAAACGCGCGGTGGCGGAGGTGGAGGTGGTCGGCGGCAATAACGATCTGCGGCTTTGGCGCCCTGGCCTCCGCTTCCCAGACGGTGTGGCAGTCGTTGAAGTTCATCAACGACCGCGGGCGGTTGAGGCGCCAGGGCGCCGCGTCCCAGGCGCGGGCGGCCTCCGCCGCCGTCGCAAAGGAGCCGAGGGGGATGTGGTCGTCCCCCTCAGCGGATATCTGCACTGAACATTCCGTTCTACCGTGCTCGGACGCCGCGGAAGCCGGTGGTGCTGTTCCTCCTCGGAGGCATGGTGGAAGCACGACGGTGCGTGGAGAGGAGTGGGCGCGTGGAGAGGAGAAGACGCGCTCGAGGCGTGACAGTTTATACCGCGCCCTCGTGGCCACGCGTCACAACTCCCACGCCACGCGCCACCCTAACACAACAATCGGTATCGCCATCATACAGCCCCACCGTGGCTACTGGGTGCAATATGCATACCAAATGCACGGCAGAACGTATGATGGCGAATCCGGATGTTTTGTATTTGCTCGATGAACTGAATATATGATGTATCAAACCTTAAAGGGGGGGTGTAGAACAAAACAATCGGTATCGCCATCGTACAGCCCTACCGTGGCTACTGGGTGCATATATGCATACCAAATGCACGGCAGGACATACGATGGCGAATCCGGATGTTTTGTATTTGCTCGATGAACTGAATATATGATGTATCAAACCTTAAAGGGGGGAGTAGAACAAAACAAACGGTATCGCCATCATACAGCCCCACCGTGTCTACTGGGTGCATATATGCATACAAAATGCACGGCAGGACGTATGATGGCGAATCCGGATGTTTTGTATTTGCTCGATGAACTGACCAGTGTATGAAGGTGGGCTATATATAGGGTCCTCTGGCTCACAAAGTGTTGAGCTAGGGTTTTGATCCAACGGTTAAGAAACACCCTCATCCAACGGCTCAAAACAGCTTGAAAGAAACACACCGTAGCCCTGATCGAACGGCTCACAACAGCTCGAAAGAAACACACCCCGGATCCAACGACTCACAAGCGCTTGAAAAAACACACGATCCGTGTGATTCTATCTGATTGGTCCAAACGAAACCCTAACCCATTTAGTCCCGGTTGGTGTCCCCAACCGGGACTAAAGGGATGATCCATTTCTATTTTTCTTCTTGCCTTTCTTTTGATTGCGCCGTAATAACCATGGAACATCTTCATCATTTAACTGAATGCTTGGATCATCTTTGACTTTGAAGGGACGAATTTCATCAAATTTATTGTAATCTTCTTACATGTCTGTCTTGTCCTCGACTCCCACGATGTTTCTTTTCCCTGAAAGAACTATGTGGCGCCTTGGCTCCTCGTCTGATGTATTCGCTTCCTTATCTTTTCTTTTTCTCGGTCTGCTAGACATGTCCTTCACATAGAAAACCTGAGCCACATCATTGGCTAGAACGAATTGATCATTGCCGTACCCAAGATTCTTCTGATCCACTGTTGTCATTCCGTACTTCGGGTCTACCTTCACGCCTGACAGGTTGAACCATTTGCACCAGAACAAAGGGACCTTAAAGGAAGGTCCGTAGTCAAGTTCCCATATTTGTTCTATGTAACCATAGTATGTGACCCTTTGCCCGTTGTCGTCTTTTGCATCAAACCGGACGCCACTGTTTTGGTTGGTGCTCTTTTTATCTTGGTCTGCCGTGTAAAATATGTTACCATTTATCTCGTACCCTTTATAGGTCAATATAGTCGAAGATGGTTGCTTGGCCAACAAGTATAGCTCATCTTCAACAATGTTGTCATTAATGAGACGTCTTTGCAACCAACCGCCGAAAGTCTTCGCGTGTTCTTTAGCAATGAAATCTTCAGGTTGCTCCGGATATTCCGAGCGTAAAATATCCTTGTGTTCCTGGATATATGGAGCCGCCAAGCTGGAATTAACTAGAACTGTGTAGTGTGCTTGAGTGAAAGATTGCTCGTCCATACATGTTGTTGATTTCTTTCCTAGCGTGCCTTTTCCACGCAGTCTCCCCTCATGGCATGACTGAGGAACACCGATCGGGTTCAGGTCAGGAATAAAGTCAACACAAAACTCAATGACCTCCTCTGTTCCATAGCCCTTGACCATGCTTCCTTCTGGCCTAGCACGGTTTTTAACATAATTCTTCAAGACTCCCATGAACCTCTCAAAGGGGAACATATTGTGTAAGAATACAGGACCGAGAACGGAAATCTCTTGGACTAGGTGAACTATGAGGTGCGTCATAATATTGAAGAAGGTTGGTGGGAACACCAACTCGAAGCTGACAAGACATTGGACCACGTTCTTCTGTAAACCTGGTAGAGTTGCTGGATCGATTGCCTTCTGAGAAATTGCGTTGAGGAATGCACATTGCTTCACAATGGGTACTCGCACGTTTTCTGGCAGAAGCCCCCTCAATGCAATCGGAAGTAACTGGGTCATGATCACGTGGCAGTCATGAGACTTTAGGTTTTGGAACTTTTTCTCTTCCAGGTTTATTATTCCTTTTATGTTCGACGAGTAGCCAGACTGGACCTTGATACTGCTCAGGACTTGGAAAAAGATCTCCTTCTCTTCCTTGGTAAGAGCGTAGCTGGCAGGACCTTTGAAATTCTATGGATTCATCAGGTCGTCTCGTTCGTGCATACGTTGGTGGTGCAGGCCTGCTTTTGGTGTATCTCTCGACTTCTTCCCATGCACGCCCAATAAGTTTAGCAGGTTCACGCAAATATTTTTCGCACGTGCATCACGTCGATCGCAGAGCGAACCTCTAGGAATTTCCAATAGGGTAGTTCCCAGAATATAGATTTCTTCTTCCACATGGCTACGTGGTTGTCGGCGTCATTCGGAACAGATTGTGCGCCAGGACCCTTACCAAAGATTACTTTTATATCTTTGACCATGTCATATATATCAGTACCTTTAGGGAGTGTTGGCTTCCTCCGTGTATCTGCCTCGCCTTTGAAATGCTTTCCTTTCTTTCTTATGGGATGCCTGTCTGGAAGAAATCTATATTATGGGATGCCTATATGTATACTTTCAGTCTCGCCTAAACAGTGTGTGCATGCGTTGTATCCCTTGTTTGACTGTCCTGAGATGTTACTAAGAGCGGGCCAATCATTGATGGTTACAAACAGCAACCCTCGTAGGTCAAATTCCTCTTGTTTGTACTCGTCCCACACACGTATACCTTCGTCAGCCCACAACTCTAAAAGTTCATCAACCAGTGGCCTCAGGTACACATCAATGTTGTTGCCAGGTTGCGACGGGCCTGGGATAAGCACAGGCATCATAATGAACTTACGCTTCATGCATAACCAAGGAGGAAGGTTATAGATACATAGAGTCACGGTCCAGGTGCTATGACTGCTACTCTGCTCCCCAAACGGATTCAGGCCATCTGTACTCAGACCAAACCTTAAGTTTCTTGCGTCACGTGCAAAGTCCTCGTACTTATCGTCGATGTTTCTCCACTGCGACCCATCAGCGGGGTGTCTCAGCATATCGTCTTCCTTACGGTCTTCTTTGTGCCATCGCAGCAACTTGGCATGCTCTTTGTTTCGGAACAAACGTTTCAACCGTGGTATTATAGGAGCATGCCACATCACCTTGGCAGTAACCCTCTTCCTGGGGCGATCGTCGCCCTCACATCACCAGGGTCATCTCGCCTGATCTTATAACGAAATGCACCGCATACCGGGCAGGCAGTTAAATTCTCGTGCTGACCGCGGTAGAGGATGCATGCATGTATCTTATGCACTTCCAATCCTAGAGGGCAGACAACCTTCTTTGCTTCGTATGTACTGCAGGGCAGCACGTTATCTCTTGGAAGCATCTTCTTCATTATTTTCAGCAGATTTTCAAATCCCTTGTCAGATAATCCATTCTCTACCTTCCATTGCAGCAATTCCAGGGTGGTGCCCAGCTTTTTCTGGCCATCTTCGCAATTTGGGTACAAGAATTTTTTGTGGTCTTCTAACATGCGCTCCAACTTCAACCTCTCATTTTCACTTGCGCAGTTTATCTGTTCTTCACGAATGACCTGACGAAGATCATCATCAGCTCATCAACAATGTCCTCAAGTTCAGGCTCGTCTTCCCCCATTTCAGTATCACTGTGTTCACCGAACATAGGATAATTATCATTATCCTCTTCTTCTTCATTGTCTTCCATTACAACCCCTCTTTCTCCGTGCTTGGTCCAACAAAAATAACTGGGCATGAAGCCTTCTTGCAACAGGTGGGTGTGTATGGTTCTTGAGCTATGGACAAAAAATAAATCTATTTTGCCTGTTTTTCTCAGCCACATTGAGAAAACTATGCATGCCATTAAGCAATTCGGGACGACGTCGATCACTGTACATCCATTGCCGGTTCATCTGCATTATATAAATTTATCAACAACCATTATGCTAAATCATCATGACAAAATTAATTAATTAATACAAAAAGTTCATCACACGTTAAAACCAAACTAGCGTAGTGACCATACATATATAATTCTCATAAAAATACACACTGAAACCATCCATAAAAACTCTCTCTAATTAATGCATTTAAAAACAACAAATAATGCGATCAAAATCGCAACAAAGGTAACAATTGACCCGATGGCATAATGATACCAAGACTCTTTACTAATTGCATATTTTCTAATCTTTCTAATCTTCAGGCGCATTGCGTCCATCTCGCTCTTGTGACCATCGACGACACCGGCAAGAACCTTTTCCAAGGTCATCTTCTCTCTTTCAGTTTTTTCCAACCTTTCTTCAGTTTTTTTCAATCTTTCTTTCAAGCCAACATATTTTTGTTCAACTAAGTATAACTTCTCAACAATAGGGTCGATTGACATTTCCGGTTCCACATAGATAAAAATATCTATGTCAAGTTGGTCGGTGTAATTAATTGTCATATAATCAGGAAATGAAAATATGTAGTTATAAAAGATAATATACCACATCTGAATCATAGACTGGACGAGGGCCAATGGGGACGGATATCAAAACCATGGCGCTATATATATAAAAAAAATCTTACACAATAAGAAAATTATATACAAGTAAATATGTAAATCATACAAATCAAAATTTGTTTTGGTAAATAAAAACAATAGGCTCACCAAGGTTGTGTCGGTGACGGGGCGATCGACGGCACTGAGGAAGGGGACAAGGCGCGCGACACTAAAAAAAACCACAAATCATAATTAAATTTGAGCTCAAATTGCATCAAATTGTATACATAACAAATGAATAACAAATTCTAGCTTAGGCATTTCATCAAACACCTAGCTAGCACAACAAAAATGAAATGAGCAAGAAAACGAGCAAAACTTGCAATGCCGGAAGAGGGAATGTTGATGCTAACCGTAGAGCCGATGGGTACCAACAATCTTGACAAATGATGGAGAAAAATGGGGATGGATTAGAGCTCGCAAGAGGAAGGAGAGAGAAAAAATGGAGTTGAGCTCGAGCTGGAAAAAATGGAACTGAGCTCAGGGTGGAATATAGGGTTTAGGGGGGTGCTTTAGGACCAGTTTGTATTACAAACCGGTGCTAAAGGGTCTGACAGCGGGTCTCGCAGTTGCTGCAAAAAATGAGAAACCCTTTAGAACCGGTTTGTGATACAAACCGGTTCTAAAGGGTCTGTCCGCTGGGCCCCCCTCCCTGCAGCAAATGGCCGCAAGGCCTTTAGGACCAGTTCCTAAAGGCCTTGCGGCAATTTGCTGCAGGGAGGGGGCCCAGCGGACAGACCCTTTAGAACCGGTTTGTATCATATCCGGTTCCAATGTGCTTGGCTCAATGCCATGTTTTCTACTAGTGCTGCTCCACGAAATAACCTAACGTGTGCGCATGCATGGACTTGACGGGTATACATGTTCAGGACATAGGACGACTGAGTACGGTTATTGCTCATGATGTGCCACGTAACAATGTAGATCTCGATATGAACATCGCATCAATATAAAACTAATTAAACAATGCGCATATCATTGCATCTTCGTGGAACTGACGTTATCTGTATTGCTATGTTCATTTATGAGACATCAACCATTGTCCGGGTCATTTACTTTTTGGTAAATACTATCCATCATGGTCCGATGGCAATCAAAATATCGGACCAATTTTTCCCCACCAATCCGACTTCCATCAGATGCAGCAGAATGCTTCACACGTTCAAAAAATAAGGGCCCATTAACCACGTACAGCCATAACTGCACCCGGGATTATAGCTCCCAAATATGAATTGCCTTGCTTCCTTCCCCAAAATCATCCCTGTGGTTGTCCCCAAAAACTCTACTCACCTCGCCATGAGGCCACTGCTTTCCCCAACGCATCAGCGACCTGCACGACGTTGCACTCTTGCCCCGTCGTCATCATCTCGGACGCATCAGTAGAAGGCGCATCGACTCCATCATACAACGGGAGACAAGCCACACGTCGTCGGCAAGGCCTCTTGTGCAAATCTGCCAAGCGACACGACGAGCAACGCGTTGTCTGCAAGGCCTCCCACGCAAGGCCGGCGACAGGCGGCGGGTCTTTGCTGCAACCAACTTGCCGGCGGCACCACAGCAACAATCAACCGGCAGCCCTCGTTCCATCTCACCGGAGCGGCTCTATCTCGCTTTCGCACATCTGCTCTTGTTCCAGAAGCACAGAGGAAACCAGGAGAAGAAGCCAGACATGTGTGCACTCCGCAGGCCCTAACCTGCGTCGACGCCACTGCTCGTTTGCACACCTTTTTTGTTTGCTGCTTGACGACGTTGCGATGCAGGTAGCTGGAGCATAGCAGAAGGCGGTGGCTGGACTGCAAGCGTACATGATGGGTTCTTTCCTTATGTGTGATTCCCGGCTGCTTCCTATCTTCTATACTAATGCATCATGCTTATGCGTTGTATGCTTCCCAGACCAGTTTCGCTTCAATTCCCGGATGTGCCATGGAAATATTTGACGCAAATTCTGGAAGCAATTTTTTTTTGACATGGAAGCTAACCCTTGAACCGAAGTAAACAAAATATTCATGTAACTATATATGCTTGTTCCAAAAAAATTGATTTGATTATAGTGGAATAAATTTGTGTACATCTCAACTGGATACGAAAGGCGCAAATGCTTTTGTCGTACATAAATATATGCTTCCCAAGTTTTAATCGTGTGCGTCACATTTAGCACCAGACTATTATAGTATAATATACGTGCTTCTAAGAACCGTTATTTCTCAGAAGCAATTATAAGGAAGCAGACATGCTTCTCAGAAACAATTACACAGAAGCAGTATGGATGGATCAATCAGGGGTTTAATTAACTACCGGGAAGAATAGCAAATTTAGGCGTGTTTTATTGAGGCAGTTAAGAGGATTCATGTATGTACCGCTATAGGTGGAAACAAACGTAACAACCTCAACACGGGTGGGCCTATGCCATATCGTACGGCTGTTGGACAAAAATATGTATAATTACAGTGTCGGACTCTATGTATTTTGCGGATAGCCAGGTACTATGGCTGATGAGTTTGAAGATACAACAAGGAGTAATATACGGGTGCATACGTATGTTATAAATACTTATACGGTATATGCCCGGCCGGCCGGCGGCCGGAAAGTCCCACCTACAGGGTACACGTAAACTGCAAGTTGGCTGATGGACTTTAGCATGCACAAAGATCTAGCCCATGCATGCACGTATACATACTGGGTGAACCGTGCACGTATACTACACCTATCTATACATTATAAGTCTTCGATGGGCCGGCCGGAAGGACCCACCTACAGATGTGACGATCGAGCACACCAGAAGGACCGTCCAGCATGTTTTGTTTTCTTGGCAGGAACTTAAACCCGAAACAACTTGACGTACAGGATAAAAGCCTAACGACGCGGCGCTTTTAGAGATAATAAGGTGTACGTGCGGCTGACGAAAGAAATTCAAAACGATCAACCGAGTAGGTACGATATTCCCGTGAACATACTTATCCTACAGACGTACGTCTCTATCCTGGACGCTGTGGCTGCCTATAAAAGGAAGAGGAGCCGATCGCATCAGGGGGGAAAAAGAGGAGGACTTGAGGAGAAAACACACGGCTGGCACAGAGAGATCGCATCTGGCCAGGACTGTGACATAGCAAGACACCACACATCAACCATCCAAGAAAGAATAAATACAATAGCAGCTAGTGGCCATCCAAGGGAGAAGATGGACGCAAGCATGAAGAGCATGAACGTCAGCTCCAATGGTGAGAACCATTTTTATTCTTTCTTCTCCCCTTTCCCTCACAGCTAGCATGGTGGATGGAGACCCGTACGCTGGACGATACCGGCGCCGCCGGAGCTCGCCAACGCACAACCCGTCGCCCGGGATGATCGTCACGCCGCCAAAGCTCGCCCTGCCGGCGGTCAGAAGCGAGGAGGATATTGTCGTGGGCTGGTTGGCGTCCCATTCATCGGAAGCCGTAGCGGATGAAGACGGCGTCGTGGACTCGTCGGTGGGTAGCCCGCTTTGTGAGTCGCCTGGTCGTCGAATACGCCAACGCGTACCGGCTGGTGTCAGACGCACATATGCGCCGCCTCTCCGTTTCTTGTGCAGGTCCAGCCCATGTCATGCTCGCCGAAGGCCGGAGATGCCGAAGATGGTGCCTTGGGGATGTCAGTGTGCCGCCGGCTTCAAGTCAGGCGCTTTTCGTTTGATGCTTTATAGGTGCAGCCCGGGTGCTCGCCATGCAGCCCCGACACCCACGGCGTACAGGTGCAGCCCCGACCAGAGCGCGTGGAGGGGAGTAACTTGACAACAGTGTACAAGTGCAGCCAGCTAGAGGCGCCGGCGTGCCGGGTACTGTTGACGATAAGCTCTGCTCCACGGAGTAGTCCGGCGCGGCTCGGCACTAGGCGTCCTGGCGTGGTTGCTCGATGCTGGACGTATAGCTTCGGCTCGAAGCCGACGGACAAACATGCGGCGCACAGGCTCGGCTCGGAGCTGTCGGAGCCAGCAGATGGAAACATGCCGATGCAGGAAAACAAGTATAGGCGTGCCGTTGCCGGCATTCCCATGGCAACGGCAGTGGTGACTCTGGCGTCCAGCAAGCAGTCGTTCAGTTATACAACACTGTGCTGTACGTGCATGTACCATGCACAACTACATGCGCGCACACTAAGCACACCCAAGAATGCATGCCCCATGCATGTGATACTACTTGTTGATGAAACGGGGCAGCTACAGGCCAACGACGGCTGCACTTCGGCGCTCGACGGACGGGTGCAGCTGCAGGTGTACTACGGTGTGACGCTGTCGTATAGATACCACCCGGAGTCTTGGCGTACAGGTTCAGCTCCATGTATGACTCATCTGGGCGTATAGTAGCATCTCGGCCCCCTGGTGTATAGAGACGACGCCCCTGTGGAAGTGTAGCCCGGCGTACATGACTGTACCTGCGGCGGCGCGCCATCGTTAGTGTCTACCACAATGCTACCGTTTTGTTCTCCACAGGTCCATGAGACGGCATCCTTGACTACTTCGGCTGCCGTAAATTCGGCATCGGCCAGGACGAGGTCGCCGACCATACCGGCTATGCCGACTTGAGCGATAGTTGGTTTTACACCAACGTCAGTCTCCTGACAAGATACTCCCGTGAGGCATTACCCCTTGCGCACCCCGACGAAGCTGCTAGTCGTCTAGAAGTTCTAGCCAACCGGACTGCATCACGCTACTTCAACAACACCCATCATCGCCGCTCAAGACCGACGAGGCGCGACGGCGAAGGCGGGCGAGGCCGAAGCAAAGGCCCCGCTTTTAGCGGCGCGTGTACCGACGAGGACACGGGCTCTGCCGCTGCCCACACACACCATATCTTTATGCATGCAGGACGTGAAGCGAAGACGACGAAGACGACCACACAGCTTAATCGGAGGTGTCTCGCGGCGTACCCCGCGGGAGTAATTAACCGGGAGCCTTTCGAGGCCCCGGGAACCAGGAGACCGCAAACGCCATAGTCAGGCTGGCCGCGCTAGTAGGCCATGGAGCGCAATCACTTGGGAATTGTATTTGTTATCTCAAAGATTAATGAAATACTTTTCCCGCACTTTTGTTGTTGTCTCTTTTGTGTATTATCATACACTGGCACGCCCGCACTCTTTCCTTTTTACCTTTTCCCCGGTGCGAACGAGAGAGAAACCACGCCTTCCGCTTTACCACTCGGCGGAGCGGTCCGTAGAGAGACGAACGGTTTTTTCTCGCGTCAAACAAATTGGCACACCCAGTGGGACATGGTTCTCCTCCCATCTTTGCTTCGCTGTGGTCGTCGGAATCGTCTTCGCCCGTTCATCCATCTGCACAACATGCTGCATGAGAAGCCACAGGTATTGAGCTCCTCTGATTGAGAATCCTCTTCATGCAGGGGGAATCTACAACAACACTGAGCCTGTGATGATCCAGTTCGGGTCAATGCCACCTATGGTGGTTTTTGAAATTGGCTCGAAGATGTACGCGCACCAAGCACAGGACCCGGCACAGTTCCAAGTTGTGCAGTCCAAGAAGGCGCACAAGCGAGCGACCGCCAAGGCGAAGAAGGATCGCCGTGAGCTTATGCTGGAAGCTCGCACCCTGCTGAAGGAGTCTATCAAGGCCGAGATGCAGGGAGACGTGGAGGTAGCCCAACGCCTTCGCGGCAAGGCTGCGAACCGACGAACAGGTGCGGCGTCCCTTCACGCCGCTACTCCAACTTCACCTTCCGTGACGCCCACACCAACAACTAGGCGCACAGAGGTTGAGCTCCTTGAGGGCTTACAGGCAGCCTCCTACAATCTGCGGAGGCTAATAGCGAGCGCTCGTTCGTCAGATAGCCCGCATCCACTACGGAACTACAGGAGGAAGTACCGCAAGGTGCAACATCTCCAACAACAAATAAGCTCTCGCATCGCCCAGAGCGCGGTGCCAAAGGAGGACTGGTCTCTCGACGCTAGAGACCTCGCCGATAAGGTGTTCACCTATGTGAGCACTAAAAACCCTCTGTACGACTTGTTCCCCGATGAATGGGCGAACGAGCCTTCAAAGGTTAAGCAGGGGGTGAGGCGCACCATCATGAAGGAATTCTGGAAGCGCCACTCACGCAAGGAGCCCGTTCTTCCGGGTCCTACCACCTCCTTCGAGCTTGGCGACACTCAGCGGGGCATGTGGGCACCGTGCCTCCATACTTCGTCGATGGACAGGTGGCCTCTCCCAAATGAAAACAGGTTTGCCGTTCTTCGAAACGAGGCACCTGCGCCACGTGACGAGGACCTGCGGCGTGAATTTCGCCAACTCCAAGAGCAAATGGAGCATATCCATAGGCGGCTCCATGATCAAGGAGCACCATGTACATCACCAACGAGGGCTAGGGGCGGTACAAGACACCATGCCCCGAGCTATCGTCCGCAATATGAGCGCCAGACCCTGGCACCACGACGTCCACCTTCATCAACTCGGCCCATCCAAGGGAGGCATCCTAATATGCCCCCAAGATGGAACCGTTGGTCGCGCCACCAAGGGGATGAGAGGAACCCTTGTCCCGCTCTACAGTGGCGACCAAGGGATCCTCCACGAGCCGTGCTTCCCGCTAGACCGGCCTCGCCTCCTAGGCGAGGTGGTCAACTTCAAGTAAACCTGCCAAGGGAAGAAACCACTTCGACAACACGTGTTGCACCACCACTTATTCCCACTCCACAGGTGCCCCCAAAGACCTCAAGGGTTGCCACGGAGAACCAGCGCAAACGTAAAAGACGTCGAAGGAATCGACACCTTCTATACAAAGAGCTCGAAGACTTGGTACTCCGTCATACCCAGGTTCGAGTGCGACCTGACGGCGGGGTTGTACAAGAAAATGACAGGATAGGATTCCGCATCTCTCCGAACCTGGAGCGGCATGAGCGGTACAGTTACCTGCTCAATCGACTGACTCCCAAACCACGCAAGGCACCCACAACGGTTGCTGAACCAAGGAGCAAGACTGTTGCACAACCTCTTCCCTCACCAACTCCACGACAAAATGGCGAACAGGTGAAGTCCGCACCAAAAACATCATGCCTGGAAGGACAAGCATCGCCAACCCCGACAGCCACACCAATGGAAGGCGTCGAAGAATCGCACCCAACATCTTCCTCCCCTTCTGAAAAAGTGATTCCTGTGGCTGCCACCGACGCCGCCCTAGGACCAGGTATGATTTCCTCCTCAAAGACTTCTCTTGTTCTCCCTTCAGGATTGGAGCAAGAAAGAGAGGCTATCCCACATATGGAAGAGAGGGATGGGAAAGATGTGGCAGAGAAGAACCTCGCCTTATGTGGCACTCTAGCAGTGCGCCCTAGGCTCGAGTCAAGCAACGAGTGGCGACCTCCTCGAGTTACCCACGAATTTGGCTATCCCTCGGATGAGGAGATTGTGCCGAATCCGAAGGCCGACTTCAAGAAGACCTTCCTGCCACGCTTAGGACATGTAAGTGCATGGTTCAAGGGCGCCGATAGGGAGTCTAAGGCTAGCACTTCCGCATCACAAGAGGGAGCAAGATCGAATGCCCCGTGTCTTCCTATCATGACAGGGAAGACTTCACTCTCTGATGGCGACGCAACGCAACATTCGGACATATCACCGCGCCGCTACATCGACATAAACTCAAGGCTCCCTAGGGATCCAAACGTACTTTTGCAGGTTGCAGCTCGACCCGGAGCCAACACGCGGCTGAGGAACATCGCCCGTCAAAGTGTGGCGGGTGGATCGGCCAGCGAGGAGGAGCTTGCAGAGGACCACAACGATGAAGAAAGCTTTTCTGACGCATCTTCCTCTTCTTCGTTGGAGAAACTTCCACGTTCTCCTCGATATCACGAGCTTGCTCCTTCTGTGCTGTCAGATGGCGAAGAAGGCATTCAAGATCTCCATACCGCACCTGCCCACATGGCGGTGGATGGTTTGGGAAACAATGAAGACCAAACTGCAGAGGCAAGTGCGTCGACGGCGCGTGAAGCTGCCCTTGAGGAACAACTGAATGAGCAACGTCGGACGATTGCAGATCTATCAACAAAGCTTGATCAATTCATCGAGCTCATGACGAACATCAACAAGGGAACGCCGCCGCATGTTGATCCACCTCTTACAATAGACCCGCAAGAGGAAGAGTTGCAGGCTGGCATGCTAACAAGGACGCAACAGGACGAGGGGCGCCAAGAATCAAGCACGCATGCTCGCCAGTGGGCTAGTCCTGCCGGCGCTTCCAACGCGGAACCACGACCAGCCATGTTAAAAAGCTACCACGACATTGTTGAAGATATGGTGGCAAAGAAGCTGAAGCAGATGACGATAGATCAAGCTCCTCGCACCTCAGAGAGCGAGCTAGAAAAACCTTACGAAGCATGGCATGATCTTGTTTCATTCCCTGCAGGGTGGCACCCACCAAAGTTCCGCCAATTCGATGGGACTAGAGATGCAAGGGAACACCTAGCGTACTTCGAGGCGGCGTGTGGTCACACTGCGAACAACTCATCACTTCTTCTTCGCCAATTCTCAGGGTCGTTAACCGGCCCCGCCTTCCATTGGTACAGCCGTTTGCCGGTTGGATCCATCGGAAGTTGGGCTGGCATGAAGGACGTGTTCAAGAAGCACTTTGTCGCGATGAAGAAAGACTTCTCCGTTGTAGAACTGGCCCAAGTTCGACAACGACGAGACGAGTCCATTGATGACTACATCATTCGCTTCCGCAACAGCTACGTGCGTCTCGCTCGAGAGATGCACCTTGAGGATGCCATTGAGATGTGCGTCCATGGGATGCAACAACACTGGTCCCTTGAGGTCTCTCGGCGTGAGCCAAGAACCTTTAGTACATTAAGCTCCGAAGTCGCCGCCACAAAGCTGGAGTTCGAGAAGTCGCCGCAGATCATGGAACTCTACAAGAATGCTAGTGCATTCGATCCCAACAAGCGCTTCGCCTCGACGTACAAGCCAAGCAACAATAATGGTAAGACAAAGGCACCGGCAGAAGCAAATGCCACCCGAGTTTTCTCTTCAGCCCCACAAGGCAGTGCACCCCTCTTGGGTGCCAGAGGCGACCAAGATGGATGGAGGCAGCGCCCATCGATGCAAGAACTCCTCAAGAAGGAGTACGTTTTCCGCAGGGAGCTGGTGAAGGACATGTTCGACCAGCTAATGGAGCATCAAGATTTAAACCTCCCAGCACCAAGACGACCTGATCAGGTAGGGATGACTAATAATGCCTTGTTCTGCCCATACCATAGGTACGTAGGTCATGTCATTGAGGACTGCTTCGCCTTCAAAGAATGGCTCCAAAGAGCTGTTAATGAGAAGAGGATCAACTTGGATCCAGAGGCCAGGAATCCAAAATACCACGCGGTGAACATGGTGGGCGTCACATCGTCCTCTTCAATGAGGAAGGAATTGGAGTGTGAAGGTTCCTGGGTACCTCTTTCGCAGGTGGAAGACCAACTATCCAATCTCGTTCTTCCCATGACATCGACATCTTCCCAACATCGGGAAGTGACCACAGGCGTGTGTGAGGGGGAGACTTGGAGCACAGTACGTCGAAGATCGTGCCCGAGGAATGTTCCACCCCGACAATCCCATCCGACATCATCAACAGACGCTTCCCCGACTCTTCTAAGGAGAGTTGACCCAAGTCAACGCCGACCTCCACCAAGATTCGTCCCCAAGTCGGAAGGAGACGAGTCGTTTCCTCGACATGGGCGTGTACTTCCCACCTTGGCACATTTCATGCCACACAAGTGGAAGTCAGCACCAGAAAAGGACAAGGAGGGAAGTGAAGATGAAGCTTGCTCCTCTCAGCTAACCAATATCGAGATTTGCAACGTCGTCCTCGACTACAAGAACGAGCTCAGCTCTGATTCAGATGACATGTTCACTCATCAAGAACATGAAACACTCAATGCTGAAGAAGCCATGAAGAAATTGCAGGTAGAAGAGGTGAACATGAACTTGCGTGGAGGCAAAGTCTTGCCCGACCTTGGGAGGACGAAGCAAACAAGGGCGGACAGGGCAATAGTGCAGAAGGAGGTGACCTCACAGGAGGAACCACCTAAAGCCCAGGGCGAGGAGAAGATGAAATCTCATGACGTCGACTACAACATCATCGCCCACCTCAAGCGGATTCCTGCCCTTCTAAGTGTCCATGATGCACTCATGTTGGTGCCGGACCTTCGTGAAGCCCTCGTCAAGGCGCTCCAAGCGCCGGAAGTCTATGAGGTGTGCATGGCAAAACACCGTCTCTTCGCCAACCCCTTGTTTGTGAACGAGATTACGTTCGACGAGGAGGACAGTATTATAGAAGATGGCACCCATAACCGACCACTCTATGTGGAAGGAAATATCGGCGCTGCACACCTTCGACGAATCCTCATCGACCCAGGGTCTGCCGTGAATATTCTACCCCTTCGGAGCTTGAAGAGGGCCGGTTTCACGGTGGACGACTTGGAGTCGACCGACGTGATGATATGCGGCTTCGACAACCAAGTAAAGCCAACACTTGGCGCCATTACAGTGAAGATTCAAATGTCAACGTTCAGCTTTAAGGTACGGTTTTTCGTCATCGAGGCAAACACGTCCTACTCGGCTCTTTTAGGAAGGCCGTGGATCCATAAGTACCGCGTGGTTCCTTCTACTCTTCACCAATGCTTGAAGTTCCTTGACGGTGACGGCACACAGCAACGCATCGCTGGCAACACCAACCCTTACACCATTCAGGAATCGCATCATGCGGACGCGAAATACTACTTCCCCGTGGAAGATAGCGACCAGCAACAAGGAAGGACGACACCGGTAGTGGATGTCCTAATCAAACCAGGTGTCACCCCAGCAACCGAGGAAAGGCGTCTCATCATGCCGGTATCGCCAGTTGGTACCCATGATACCTCCCCTCGAGGCCGCAGGTATCCTGGGCGTAGACGATCTTCTTCGACCACGCATCACGACTACAAGCCTTCCTTCCCGGGGGCTGTGGGGAGTTCTACTCCAATTTTGCTAGGGACGGGGTGTTCAACATCTGCCCCGACAGCCCCGTTGCTTCTTAAGGCAAGATTACCATCATCCACGCCAATCACATTGAGGTCGGCCACGACACGTCCGCCCGAAGCTACCACACCTTCATCATCTTTGGCGCACCAAGAGCCCGGTTGTTTAACTCTTGGCAGCTCTGCAGGTGCCCAGGCAAGGTTGATGACCTCGACGCCCAGCAGTGATGCGCCATCGATTATCACGCTGCAGGCACGTCACGCTAAAAAGGAGGAACACGTGCCTGCCCAAGGAGGGGTGGTTAGGAGGCGAATAAAAGAAATGGAGGAAGTTGCAAGGGGAGCTCAAGGCATGCAACCCCCTTCTCTCTACATATCCGTGACTTCTCCATTGGAGGTTTGGGCAATCCCAAGTTTATCTGGGTCTCGAACCCAAACCATTTTTTATAAAGTTCCGCAGGTACAACATTGTGACTCTATATTTGAACTTCCTCGACCTCGCGCTGATGCAGAAGAAGCCCTATCCACGATGAAGGCTGAGCCCAAGCTGGCTCGCTTACTGGAAAAGGTTGGCTTCACTCTTCGGCAGAACAATAGAGTGCCACCACCACCCGCTGTATGCGAGGAGTGGTGGAGGCAATCTGAAGATCTTATCAAGAGCAGATGCAAGACTCGACCCAGGTTCGGACTTGGCTACATCAACCCCGAAAACTCGGACGATGAAGAAGAAGGACCCAATGGTGTTGCGCGGGTCTTTTGCCATGCTACGTCCGTCTCTTCAAGAGATGATGCAGAAACTTCTAACTGCGGTCTTCATCAACACAACTTCATAGAGAATGAGCCGGCTGAGGTGGAAGAGGAGCAAGACGCCACACTATCCCCACAGGAGCTCGAAGACGGGGGGCATCCCACCATCGACGAGCTCGTTGAGATCAACCTTGGGTCAGAAGATGATCCACGCCCAACTTTTGTCAGTGCTACGCTGACGGAAGAGGAGCGAGAAGGCTATCGAAGTTTCCTGATGGAGTACCGGGATTGCTTCGCCTGGAATTACAAGGAAATGCCGGGGCTCGATCCCCGTGTTGCTACTCACAAGCTAGCAATTGACCCACGGTGTCGTCCCGTCAAACAGGCGCCACGACACTTGAGGCCAGAATTTCAAGACCGAGTCATCGCAGAGGTAGACAAATTAATCCTTGCAGGTTTCATCAAGGAGGCTCAATATACCTTATGGCTAGCCAATATCGTCCCGGTGGAGAAGAAGAACGGCCAGGTACGGGTCTGCGTTGACTTCCGGGACCTGAATCGTGCTTGCCCCAAGGACGACTTCCCCATTCCGATCACGGAAATCATCGTCGACTCCACCACAGGACATGGCGCGCTGTCCTTTATGGACGGCTCGTCAGGCTATAATCAAATCAAGATGGACCCAGATGACGCCATCAACACCGCATTCAGGACCCCGAAGGGAAACTTCTACTACACCGTCATGCCTTTCGGGCTGAAGAACGCCGGTGCCACGTACCAACGTGCCATGACACGCGTGCTCGGTGACTTGATCCACCACAAAGTGGAGTGCTATGTCGATGACATGGTGGTGAAGACGAAAGATCGCCAAGATCACAAGGAAGACCTACGTGTGGTGAAGACGAAAGATCGCCAAGATCACAAGGATCCAATGTACGTGGGGTCAGGTTTGCCGCTCCATGAGCTCCTCTTCGGACGATCACGACCCATGACGACCTGGACATGTTCAAGAAGCAAATAATAAAGAAAGAAGGTTCCATGGAACAAGCATGCAAGCAGCTAATCAATCTAATATAGAGCCATAATGTTTCCGGTAACGTGCATGCATACACGCGTGAAGGAAAACATATGTGACTAGCATCCGTGCTCGGTGCCGCCGGCGGGTAGGCCACCAGCCACGGCGCCACCAGCGATAGTGCAGTATATGAATTAACCACATAAATCGAGTACCTGCGCTTCAAGATCGAAGTGGTTCGTGGAAGTCAGAAGTGGTTTGTGGTTCGTAAAGGATTACACGGGGAGCTAGCTTTATATATAGCCTTCGCGGAAACAACTTGGGTTGCAACTGGTTGCACGGTAGGACTCTACAGCAGATAGATCTACTATCCGTGAATCAGTTTAAAAACAATTATCACCAAGTCGAAGTTCTATTTGCTTCGCGCTAGAACTTTACTTGGTGAGGGGGATTTTGTTGGACAAAAATATGTATAATTACAGTGTCGGACTCTATGTATTTTGCGGATAGCCAGGTACTATGGCTGATGAGTTTGAAGATACAACAAGGAGTAATATACGGGTGCATACGTATGTTATAAATACTTATACGGTATATGCCCGGCCGGCCGGCGGCCGGAAAGTCCCACCTACAGGGTACACGTAAACTGCAAGTTGGCTGATGGACTTTAGCATGCACAAAGATCTAGCCCATGCATGCACGTATACATACTGGGTGAACCGTGCACGTATACTACACCTATCTATACATTATAAGTCTTCGATGGGCCGGCCGGAAGGACCCACCTACAGATGTGACGATCGAGCACACCAGAAGGACCGTCCAGCATGTTTTGTTTTCTTGGCAGGAACTTAAACCCGAAACAACTTGACGTACAGGATAAAAGCCTAACGACGCGGCGCTTTTAGAGATAATAAGGTGTACGTGCGGCTGACGAAAGAAATTCAAAACGATCAACCGAGTAGGTACGATATTCCCGTGAACATACTTATCCTACAGACGTACGTCTCTATCCTGGACGCTGTGGCTGCCTATAAAAGGAAGAGGAGCCGATCGCATCAGGGGGGAAAAAGAGGAGGACTTGAGGAGAAAACACACGGCTGGCACAGAGAGATCGCATCTGGCCAGGACTGTGACATAGCAAGACACCACACATCAACCATCCAAGAAAGAATAAATACAATAGCAGCTAGTGGCCATCCAAGGGAGAAGATGGACGCAAGCATGAAGAGCATGAACGTCAGCTCCAATGGTGAGAACCATTTTTATTCTTTCTTCTCCCCTTTCCCTCACAGCTAGCATGGTGGATGGAGACCCGTACGCTGGACGATACCGGCGCCGCCGGAGCTCGCCAACGCACAACCCGTCGCCCGGGATGATCGTCACGCCGCCAAAGCTCGCCCTGCCGGCGGTCAGAAGCGAGGAGGATATTGTCGTGGGCTGGTTGGCGTCCCATTCATCGGAAGCCGTAGCGGATGAAGACGGCGTCGTGGACTCGTCGGTGGGTAGCCCGCTTTGTGAGTCGCCTGGTCGTCGAATACGCCAACGCGTACCGGCTGGTGTCAGACGCACATATGCGCCGCCTCTCCGTTTCTTGTGCAGGTCCAGCCCATGTCATGCTCGCCGAAGGCCGGAGATGCCGAAGATGGTGCCTTGGGGATGTCAGTGTGCCGCCGGCTTCAAGTCAGGCGCTTTTCGTTTGATGCTTTATAGGTGCAGCCCGGGTGCTCGCCATGCAGCCCCGACACCCACGGCGTACAGGTGCAGCCCCGACCAGAGCGCGTGGAGGGGAGTAACTTGACAACAGTGTACAAGTGCAGCCAGCTAGAGGCGCCGGCGTGCCGGGTACTGTTGACGATAAGCTCTGCTCCACGGAGTAGTCCGGCGCGGCTCGGCACTAGGCGTCCTGGCGTGGTTGCTCGATGCTGGACGTATAGCTTCGGCTCGAAGCCGACGGACAAACATGCGGCGCACAGGCTCGGCTCGGAGCTGTCGGAGCCAGCAGATGGAAACATGCCGATGCAGGAAAACAAGTATAGGCGTGCCGTTGCCGGCATTCCCATGGCAACGGCAGTGGTGACTCTGGCGTCCAGCAAGCAGTCGTTCAGTTATACAACACTGTGCTGTACGTGCATGTACCATGCACAACTACATGCGCGCACACTAAGCACACCCAAGAATGCATGCCCCATGCATGTGATACTACTTGTTGATGAAACGGGGCAGCTACAGGCCAACGACGGCTGCACTTCGGCGCTCGACGGACGGGTGCAGCTGCAGGTGTACTACGGTGTGACGCTGTCGTATAGATACCACCCGGAGTCTTGGCGTACAGGTTCAGCTCCATGTATGACTCATCTGGGCGTATAGTAGCATCTCGGCCCCCTGGTGTATAGAGACGACGCCCCTGTGGAAGTGTAGCCCGGCGTACATGACTGTACCTGCGGCGGCGCGCCATCGTTAGTGTCTACCACAATGCTACCGTTTTGTTCTCCACAGGTCCATGAGACGGCATCCTTGACTACTTCGGCTGCCGTAAATTCGGCATCGGCCAGGACGAGGTCGCCGACCATACCGGCTATGCCGACTTGAGCGATAGTTGGTTTTACACCAACGTCAGTCTCCTGACAAGATACTCCCGTGAGGCATTACCCCTTGCGCACCCCGACGAAGCTGCTAGTCGTCTAGAAGTTCTAGCCAACCGGACTGCATCACGCTACTTCAACAACACCCATCATCGCCGCTCAAGACCGACGAGGCGCGACGGCGAAGGCGGGCGAGGCCGAAGCAAAGGCCCCGCTTTTAGCGGCGCGTGTACCGACGAGGACACGGGCTCTGCCGCTGCCCACACACACCATATCTTTATGCATGCAGGACGTGAAGCGAAGACGACGAAGACGACCACACAGCTTAATCGGAGGTGTCTCGCGGCGTACCCCGCGGGAGTAATTAACCGGGAGCCTTTCGAGGCCCCGGGAACCAGGAGACCGCAAACGCCATAGTCAGGCTGGCCGCGCTAGTAGGCCATGGAGCGCAATCACTTGGGAATTGTATTTGTTATCTCAAAGATTAATGAAATACTTTTCCCGCACTTTTGTTGTTGTCTCTTTTGTGTATTATCATACACTGGCACGCCCGCACTCTTTCCTTTTTACCTTTTCCCCGGTGCGAACGAGAGAGAAACCACGCCTTCCGCTTTACCACTCGGCGGAGCGGTCCGTAGAGAGACGAACGGTTTTTTCTCGCGTCAAACAACGGCTAGGGCCATCCTAATCCTATGGCTCTCGACTGGTCCGATGGTAATCAAAATTCCGGCGTCCGATGCCTAGTGCTGCTTACTTTTTTTATAATATAAGTTAGTAGATGAAAGATCGCGATTTGGCTTGTCATCGCTGATTGTGCTCCGTTAATATCGACAAGCTAGTGACCACACAGCTTAATCGGAGGTGTCTCGCGGCGTACCCCGCGGGAGTAATTAACCGGGAGCCTTTCGAGGCCCCGGGAACCAGGAGACCGCAAACGCCATAGTCAGGCTGGCCGCGCTAGTAGGCCATGGAGCGCAATCACTTGGGAATTGTATTTGTTATCTTAAAGATTAATGAAATACTTTTCCCGCACTTTTGTTGTTGTCTCTTTTGTGTATTATCATACACTGGCACGCCCGCACTCTTTCCTTTTTACCTTTTCCCCGGTGCGAACGAGAGAGAAACCACGCCTTCCGCTTTACCACTCGGCGGAGCGGTCCGTAGAGAGACGAACGGTTTTTTCTCGCGTCAAACAACGGCTAGGGCCATCCTAATCCTATGGCTCTCGACTGGTCCGATGGTAATCAAAATTCCGGCGTCCGATGCCTAGTGCTGCTTACTTTTTTTATAATATCAGTTAGTAGATGAAAGATCGCGATTTGGCTTGTCATCGCTGATTGTGCTCCGTTAATATCGACAAGCTAGTGTATTTTTTGGATGTGATTAATACTGGAAATAATATACCATCATAACACCATACTCCCTCGGTCCATGAATAAGTGTACATTTTCGTTTTTTATGTAAAATTTATTAAATTTTGACTAATTTTATTGAAAAATATATTTGTATTTATGTCACCGGATTATTATCGATAGATTTGTCTTGATATGAATTTTTAAATTATACCATTTTGATGTCATATATATTACTACAATTTCTTTGAAGTTGGTAAATTTTTTTAAAAATGGAGTAACTATAAAAGTAGATGTACACTTAGGGCCCGCTTGGAATGGGGTTACAAATTACGGTCTCGAATTTCCACCAGGTGTACGATGTATTTTTAGCGTGAACTCCGCAGGTCCGTGAAAATTTCCAGGGGTATTGCCTAGTATACAATGATCCAAGTGGGGCCTTATTTGTGGACGGAGGAACTACACATCTTGACTGTGGACCCTTAGTTATGCATGCACACACAGAAGCTGTAGGTTCCGTGCAAGTAAAACAAAAAACGATGACCAATTCAATGGTGGAAAAGTCAGTGATCTCTTGACTAATACTAGGTTATATTTAGTCCTGATAGTTATGTTTAGGTGCACGCAAGCTGGGCTTGGATTATTGTAATTCAGTCGGTGACATGATTCACATAGAAAATGGTAACCATTTCCCCTGATGATGGATGCATCATATGTGTTAATCGATGGTTTGGACATACATATGCATGCCCACCGAACTTACAAAGGGAGGTCATACTTTCCCCGAGTTGGCAAAAGTTGATTTTCCATGGTCCCTTATCCCAACTAGATCTATCAAGTGATGCCTGGTATAATAGTTACTAGAGAGGGTTCATGAACAGTCAATTGATTATGTTGAACTTAATAGGGCTTAATATATCTTTAGTGAGGGAGAATTGCCAACCACCATATATTATATTCATTAAACAATGAAAACAAACATCTCCAAGAAATTATGACATGAAACCGACAAAAGAAGCATCATGTCGTGATTGAAAATGAAAATAAAACTCACAACTCACATACTTGCATCAGCGTTACATGCTTTTTATTCTTTGCAGTATTACATAATTACTTCACATAGGTGAAAGTTAACATTGTACAATAACTAGTAGTTGTTGTTCTCCCAGAACTGAGATTGAAGCCAATGTATCAGATCCTTTTCTACCTGGAATGCGGTGGCCAAAACATCATCTGAAATTGGCGGATTTGATCCAAATACTGCATTAGCAATAGAAATAACCCCAGGGTTTTGGCTGTTGAGCGACGACAAGGCAGCTGCTGGCTTGTCATGTGCTAGGTTCATTTGGAAGTGGATCATTGCCTTTGGGAAGACAAATACCCCCCCCCCCCCCCCTTCGTCACTCTCTTGGAGAAGAGTTTGTTTGGGTTGGATGTTACAAATCCAAGGTAGAGTGTTCCCTCAAGCACCGTGAGGAGCTCAGTGGCACGGGGGTGTATGTGTGGCGTGTTCACACCCAATGGTCCGTAGTCAATACGTGCGAGTGAGATGCCGAGGGTGTTGAGGCCTGGGAAATTGATGACATTGATGTTGGTGACATTGGACCCGACCTTGCTGGTCTTAGTATCCCTAGCCTTGTCGAGCATGGCGGGGTTGAAGAAATCGTCCGGTGTCGCGGCCATTGAGTCCTTGCAAGCAAAGCCGTTTACACGCACTGCATGCATAGAGAAAGTAACATAAAAATTAGAATGTAAAAAATGTGTGAAGTTTGCACCAAAATAGTATGTTGTTCTTTGTTACGAACATGTCTACACAACGTCGGAAGTGACGAGTGATAATCTAAGGGGTGACGAAAGCAATATGACCAGAATTACGGACATATACAATACAAAATTCGTACCAGGGGCCTTCATGTCTGCAATGCAGAAGTCCTGAAGAAGGCGGAAAAAATGTCTAGACAATTGGATTTTATGTCGTGATTCACAATAGCCTCAGATGGTTCGAGGTTGCGCAAGCTATTGCGTGGCGCATGATCTTGCATGCATGTGAGCAAATAGGACAAGTCAAGTCGGTGAAACTTTACACCTAAGAAAGTAGGAGAGGAACTTATCAACGGATTGAACTAGTCCATGGCGGCTACTGGAACTAATTAACTTGAGATCCTACGTGTAAACTTTCTAGTTAAATACGTGTACATATCTGCTCCACCAGGTAAACCTGACACGTGAGCATGTACGTAGGAACACGTTACATATTTTGGACAACTAAGTAGCAGTTACAGGATCATCCTTGACAACAGCTTAATAACGGTTCAGTTCCCAAGTTTGTGTGGAATATATGGATATCTCCTCCACTAAGTAACCGTACATTGGCCAATGTACTTGAGCAGTTACATGTCCAGGAGATACGACGACTTGGTAAGGTTATTGATCGTGACATGCCACCTAACATAAGTAGGTTTGGCATGGTACACAAAGGTCATCCTGGACATAACATATCCACTATCCAGTTCAGCTAATTGACATATATCACAATAAAATTGGACAAATCATAGAATGTTCGAGGAAATGAGGCATTTATTGTTCCAAAAATTTACGATGAATCGACAATGTATTTTCCAGGTCCTATAATTTTTTTTAAGTAGAACATACAATTCCGTGATTTGGCCCGTGACAGGTGGTTGTGATCGGCCGACAACGATGAGTTTTAGCTAGCATTTTGTGGTTATATGTATGTACGGCTATTATGCCATCCCAAGAAGAAACATATCTTGTATTCCCTTCATTTCAAATTAGTTAGCGTTGATTTAGAAGAAACGTGGGGTTTATAGGATAAATCCCCTAAGCTGTCTTAATTGTTGTATGTATTTTTGGGACTGAGATACATATTGAGTACACATCCTTAATATATAGTTCTCCCTCTGTCCCATATTAGTTGTCACCGAAATAGATGTATCTAGATGTATTTTAATACTAGATATATCCACTTCAGCAACAACTAATATGGGATGCAGGGAGAAGTTGTCTGTGCTACAGCATCAATATAGATACAGAAGCTGTTGGTTGTGTGGAAGTAAAAAATAAAATACTGGGATATACGTGTGGTAGTTGTGTTTAGGTGCACATAAGCACTGTTAATATAATTCTGTCGGTGATCATCATACGTGCTAATCGATGGATGAACTGTCCCCGTCTTCAGAGGACCGAGTCGGCAAAATTGGATTTTCCTGATTTGCCGAAGATCTCTCTAGTGATGCCTGAACTTAAAATTACTTTTTAAACCGTGTGTGATGACTGCCTAAACTAATTAATTCCGTTGAGCATGGCTGACGACTAACCAAACAACTCCCAATGCATGTGTATTGTTCTCAATTGCAGCGTGAGAGAGACAGAAAGAAGAACCAGCACTGTAGACTCTTAGTTGTGGTTGCACTTACAGAAGGGGTTGGTTGCCTAGAAGTAAAAAAACAAAAGGGTGACTAATTGTAGGGAGAAGTCAGTGCTCTATATATCGGCAAATACTGGGATATATGTCTGGTAGTTGTGTTTAGGTGCACAAGCACCGCTTGTCAATATCTAGCTCTCAACTAGATACCGCTGAGCATGGCTGACGACTGACCAAACTACTCCCAATGTATGTATTGTTCTCTATTGCAGCGTGGGAGAGACATAAACAAGAACCAGCTGTGTGGAAATAATCGGTCCATACATATTGTACTAATATTATTGCTTCGGAACCCAATATATAGCATGTATCACACTGATTAGATTAACTTTCCCAAGTCCATATATCTTGTTTTTCCTCTTACGTATGAAATTAAACCTTCCCTTTGCGTTTTGATATAAGAAAAAAATAATTATATTTTCTTTTAATTCCTAGGCCCTTCTTGGTCATTCTCATCTTTGATTTTGCATTTTCTCACCTGGTTACTATTCACAGTTCATCAGTCGTGTACTGAAGATTTGACTGGGAAGCAAGGATGAAGTGCATCAAATGTATGCCCCGAGGACGATAAATATGTAGAGAGAAAATCTATTATGGACAAGTCTCAGGAAGGGTAATCTTTGTTTGACACCACAACTTGGCTTGCAAATGTTTGTGCAGAATATCAAAAAAGATGAAAGATGTAGAACTAATGTGGTTGTACACAACACTAGATAAATGCTAATAATCTCATCAATTTTTTTAAAGTTGGTCAAAATTTTAAAAAATGGCTAACCATAGAAGTAGATGTACACTTAGGGCCCGATTGGATTGGGGTTACAAATTACGGTCTGGAATTTCCACCAGTTGTACGATGTATTTTTAGCGTGACCTCCACAGGTCCATGAAAATTTCGCATAGTATACAGTTATCCAAGCGGGGCCTTATTTGTGGAGTTATCCAAGAGGGGCCTTATTTGTGGACGGATGGAGTACACATCTTGACCGTGGACCCTCAGTTCCCTATCACTTACAGGAGTTGTAGGTTGTGTGCAAGTAAAACAAAAAACGATGACCAATTCAATGGTGGAAAAGTCAGTGATGTCTTGACTAATACTAGGTTATATTTAGTCCTGGTAGTTATGTTTAGGTGCACGCAAGCTGGGCTTGGATTATTGTAATTCTGTCGGTGACATGTTTCACATAGAAAATGGTAACCATTTCCCCGGATGATGGATGCATCATATGTGTTAATCGATGGTTTGGACATACATGCATGCCCACGAACTTGCAAAGGAGGTCATACTTTCTCTGAGTTGGCACAAATTGATTTTCCCTGATCCCTTATCCCAACTAGATCTATCAAGTTATGCCTGATCTAATAGTTACTAGAAATTCTTGGGTATTATGTTGATTCTCCTCCAAGTAACCACTTACAAGAAAATGTTTACCGATTCAATATTGAATTCTCTGTGATCGTCCTGCCTATTTGTGTTGATTACATAGACAACATGGGCATAAGAAAATATATATGATTGGTTTGGCTGATGTACGTTGGTCAATTTGGACTGTGCATAACAAAGTCACTTTTGATGAATATGTATCGAGAAGTCACATTTTTTAGGTTATTTTCAACCCGAGTTACTTTCTATTATATTGTGCAGCCGTGGAGGCTTGCAGCTTTGTCAAACAAGGAGAATAAGATCAATGGAACAAGGAAGAAGATGAAGCTGGATGTTGTCGTGGCAAGACGATCAAGGATGAACTATGATCAACCACTTGCTATCCTTGGAGACCGAGTGTGTTCCTCAAGAGCACCATTTTCTTGCATTTCTTTTGATCTATGTTTCCTTTTGTTTCACTGTGGTCTATATTAACTTCGTAAAACTTTCTATACTCTCATGTTGCTTATGTCATAGTTGGTTTTTCCCCAGGAGTGTTTGAGATAGAAGACTCGTAGAAAACTCTTTAAGTAATAAAAAGTCCATTTATAAAAAAGAAGAACACTGGCAGCAGATTCCCTACTAGTGCACTAACTCGCCTTCCCTATCTTTCATGCATCCAATATTTTATTATGTATGTCGTTAAGCAACTAATGGAAAAGGGGTTAGTTGGGTTGGAAAAATGATAACTTAATTTCCCGAAACAATTAGACTAGTTCTGTTATGATTGTTTAGACTAGTTCCACATACAACAAGCAACTTTTTGTATTGTGATGATAGGTATGCTTAATCCAGCAAAGTGCCACCAATTTCTTGTTTTCCACGGCAAGAGATTTCTTATCACAAATCAAATATTCTTGCCATGGTAACAACAAAGAAAACATGGCGTGGGTCAAAACCAGCTTCGGGTACAGGACAAATCCGAGACGATGAATTGGGTGCATGAACAATCAATTGATTATGTTGAACTTCAGAGGGCTTTATATATCTTTAGAGAGGGAAAATTTCCAACCACCATATATTATATTCATTAAACAATGAAAACAAACATCTCCAGGAAATTATGACATGAATCCGATAAAAGAAACATCTTGTCATGATTGAAAATGAAAATAAAACTCACATACTTGCATCAGCGTTACATGTTGTTCAATATATTCAATATTACATAATAACTTCACATTGGTGAAAGTTAACATTGCACAATAACTAGTAGTTGTTGTTCTCCCAGAACTGAGATTGAAACCAATGTATCAGATCCTTTTCTACCTGGAATGCAATGGCTAAAACATCATCTGAAATTGGCAGCTTTGATCCAAATACTGCATTGGCAATAGAAATAACCCCAGGGTTCTGGCTGCTGAGCGACGACAAGGCAGCTGCTGGCTTGTCATGTGCTAGGTTCATTTGGAAGTGGATCATTGCCTTTGGGAACACAAATACATCCCCCTTCGTAACTATCTTTGAGAAGAGTTTGTTTGGGTTGGATGTTACAAATCCAAGGTATAGTGTTCCCTCAAGAATTGTGAGGAGCTCGGTAGCACGGGGGTGTATGTGTGGCATGTTCACACCCAATGGTCCATAGTCAATACGTGCAAGCGAGATGCCGAGGGTATTGAGGCCAGGGAAATTGATGACATTGATGTTAGTTACATTGGACCTGACCTTGCTGGCCTTAGTATCCCTTGCCTTGTTGAGCATGGCGGGGTTGAAGAAATCGTCCGGTGTCGCGGCCATTGGGTCCTTGCAAGCAAACCCGTTTACACGCACGGGGGTGTATGTGTGGCGGGGTTGAAGAAATCGTCCAGTGCCTACCATGGAGGAGGGGAAAGGCCTCCTTTATCCTAATGGCAACGAGTAAGTTTAGTAATTTTGTAATTTTGAGCATGTAGTTTCATTTTGGTCATAACAATTTTGGCATATGTACTAATGTTTGATTATTGTGCAACAATTGGACATATGCTCCAGGGACCCGCCAGCCTTCGAGCTTGCTTGGAGCTCTTATTAGGTTTTTTTGGCCGGGCTTTTACACTACAGCTGTGGATGGCGAGCCGAAGTTGGCCACTTCTTGACTGGACTACGAGGTTGCCGATTGCCCGCCCTTCGGGAAGACTTCTGACGCCGTGATCACCAAGTTTTGGGTAAGCCATATTTTTTTGAGTTTCGTCCGTAGTTGATGACACCACTGTTCTAACTCATGACTCATAATTTCTTTATGCATGATTGAAGTGCTTTTTTCGGGTGCGCGAGGAGGATAGGGCCACGGAGGACTGGACTCTCCGCGGGGCTTGCGTGAGGTTGACCCGCCAGGTGCGGTACAACCAGAAGCATACTGCCATCGGCGCGTTCATGGCTGAGAAGGGCAAGAGGGCCAAGAAGCATGACAATGTCGATGAGCCACCCCAGATGACAGTCGAGGATTACATGACGGTAAGTAAACTATATATGTCATTCTACATTTCAGTTAAGTTGCCATTGCATTGCCTCTTCTTTACTTCACTATTGAATTTTCAGGTCATTCCCGGCTGGGCCGATAATAAAGAGGATACATGGGTGACGCTGGCTATGAGGTGGGTCGAGGAAGACCCCGACTTCGAGGCCGTGAGCAAGCGGAACAGGAGGAACCGAGGCCACGAGGGGACCCACAGTGGAGGAAGCCGCAACCATGACCGCTTCAAGCAAAAGATGGTATATACATATATACAAAAGATGGTTTATTTCTTATCATGTTCCTGCTTGATACACATAACATTTACTATTTCCATGCAGGAGGCCTAGAGGGGGCGCCGCACTTGGTGGCGTGGCAGAAGATGAAGGACAAGAAGGCCGTTTCAGATACCGCCACGCCCTCGGCTCCTCAGTACTACGGCAGATCCCAGCAGGACTTGGAGTCGTACTGCTCGACGTTCCAGGTTCTGCACCCGTAGGTGGATGACCCCATTCAGCAGGACTACGACGAGACGACGTTGATGTTGGCGGGGAATGGGAGGGAGCACGGTCGTCTTCACATCCTCGAGAAGGTGGCCAAGCCTACCGCGAGCATCACGCGTATCAAGGCTACCCTCCCCGCCGACACCGTCCCTGTCCAGCCTCCTCGACGGTCTCATCGAGCCCCCTCCGCCGATGTAAGTTGTTCTCTCATTCTAATCATATTTTCTGACATTCCCCTCCTGCATTGCTAAGTTGTCGATATTCACTGTTTTCCTAAATTGTAGCCTGAGTTCGATGCGGCCTATGCCGCCGCTTATGCGAAGTACAAGCTGTACCTAAAGGAGTGGACGCAGAGGAGTGAAGCCTCTGCTGCGTACACTAAGGAGTTCGAGACTGTAAGTTTTCAATCTACATTTCTGCAAAATATGACAAGTCACACTACTCCTAGTTTGAATGTTTATTTCGGCAACACATGACATCTAAACCATCTTGTAGGCGACGATGAGGTGGATGACCACCGGAGAGCGAGGGCCGCCGATAGGAGAGCGTCCTGATGGGCCAGGGCCGATCCCGGTATTCACATCAAGGGAAGAGTTTGCTCTCACCTACTACTCGGAGACCCGGGTATGTTCTTTGCCACACCACCTTACAGATTTACTTTGCCTCGCAAGTGGCTAACTCATGCTCGAACATGTAGGGGACTGGAGCTTCGGACAACGCGCATTTTGGCCGGGCTTCTTCTAGTGGCTCTCCGGGTTCGCGCCAGATCACGCCGATTCATGGCGGTGCTTCTGCCACTCCTGGTACCTCGCCTGGTGGCTCCGGTACTGGTTCGACGGACGCGACGCACGGTCGGGCTTCTCCTGTTTTGCAGAGGGAAAACTTGGGCTTCACCCCATCTCATCCGGACCATCTGTAGCTAGCTGGGGATAGCTAGGGATGTATCGGGACCGATGAAACGATGTATGACATTAAACGATGTTTGTATCGATGTTTTGATGGTTAATAATGATGGTACTTTGCTCCTACAAGTTTGTAATGCTTTGAATTATTAATTGTGTCACAACTGTGGTTTTGGGAACAAAACTAGCAGCAAAAAAAAACCTGGGCATAGGCTATGCCGACGACAATGCTGTTGGCACAGGCCTTGCGCTGACCAAATGGTCAGGTCTGTGCCGACGACACCTATTCCCACCAGTCGACGTGCACGCATACCAGCTCGCCGCGTGTCTATTTGTGTGCCGACGGCATTTCCGTCGGCGTAGGGAGCAGCCCATGTCAGAGTTGGGTGGGCCCCACCTATCCCATACGCGGACGGGGATTCGTTGTGCCGACGGCCTTTCGACCAGTGCCTACGAGGCAATACGCTGACGGTTGCCGTCGGCACCGTCTGTGCCAACGGGGGTCACCCCTGTGCCGACGGCTCCAAGCCGTCGACCTCTTGACAGATTCCTGTAGAGAATCTAGCCTCCTAGCTTGCTCTCCGCCCTATGGAGTCGCCGCCGCCGCATCCAACGGACTTCCTCTCCGCCACCCAATCATCTCATTGACGCCGGAGGAAACCATCCAACAGCGGACCAGCAGCGAGGCGCTCCAGGCCTTCCTTTTCTTGCCAATGAAATCATTCGTTCCATCCCCATATCTTGATTTGTGCCGTATTTGTGATTGCTAGATCAGATTCCTCTTCTTGCGGCATATCTCGATCTGTGCCGTATTTGTGACTGTTGGATCAGATTCTTCTTGAGGCGATCTGGACGGAGAGTACATGCCAGTCAACAGACAAATACCTATGCGCAATACCACACTCTGAGGTCATGTAAAATGCGGTGACGTGACCTTTCAATTAGAATTGCACGTATGATTTTTTCTTAGTTGAAGAGAAAAAATAAAGAAAGAGAAGGTTGCCTTCTGTTAGTTAAGGGATAATCTCTTAATAATTAAGAGAAGACTATTTTCTCCATGTACAATATATTTTTATTATCAACACAATTTCACACTAAAATTTTAATTATTTCTCATTAACTCACTAGTAGACTATTTTCTCGATTGTGGGATTTTTTATGAGCCATGTCATAAACAACTTCGGAAAATACAATGACACGTAGACAGGATCTAGTCCCGGTTATGATCTACATGCAATCGAATAGACGGGTTCTAGTCCCGGTTATGGTCTCCTTGTAATCGAATAGACAGACTCTAGTCCCGGTTATGATATCCATGTAATCGACTAGACGGGCTCTAGTCCCGGTTGAACTCTCATAAAGAATAAAGTATGCTTTATTATATAGATATTTATTTTATGAACATTTTGATATGTTATATGTATTTTTCCAGATTGTAATTAATTAGCCATATATTTTGCAATACTGATCATATTTTTAAAATAAAAAAGTCAGAGTCAGAGACTGCCACGTGGGGATTCTCTAGTCCTAGGTCTTATTACGAACCGGGACTAAAGGCCCCAGTCCACGTGCTCAGACAGAGGCCACGTGGGGATCTCTTTTGTCCCGCGTCGTAATTGATCCGGGACTTGAGGGGAAAGGCTCTAGTTCCGATTTAGTAGTCCTGGGTGCTAGGGCTGGATTAGAGGTCCTCCCAACCTGGGACTAAAGAAGTTGTTTCTACTAGTGGCAGCATGTCCCGGGTACCTGATTCTAAAGCAAGTACTTCCTCCAATCCGGAAAAACTGTCGGATTTTGTACTCGAGCGCCGAATGTACGTACCTTGTTGTTTGCTCCGGACAGTTTAATCAGATCGGAGGGAGTACCTTATTCGTGTCCACACCTCCATCTTGGGCCACCAAGGATCTCCGTTCTAGGCTTGGGCCGGGAAGAGCTGCACTGGAAACAATCAGAGGTCCAGATTCTGGGGCCCATCGACTGGCTCAGCTAGCGATGCAGGAGAAGAAGCCCACCCAGTGTACCACAACAATGACTAGAGTAGCGACATCTGTCGTCTGACAACATGGGCCCACGCGTAGCGGGACCCCAATGCAGCGAAACGAACTCAGCAAATAAACATACCATAGAATATGTTCGAAACTAAGAATATGAACGAAGGAAAATGGGCCGACCCAGGAACAAAGTTCATGAGGCAAACGAACGGAGGGAATCGCCGAGCTATCGATTGGTGATTTAAACACCTCACCAACTCGCGGCCCGACCTCATCTGCTGAAACCACCAGCTCCTCCTTTTGACTGCGTTTGGCCTCTCTTGGACTGTTCCGTTGTTCGGGCCCGTCTGGCCCACGTCATCGCCAGCAGAGGGCCAAGGTAAGACGCCGGTATTATCCCACTATAATCAGGCTAACAAACTACATGTATGTGTATTTTTTTCCTTCAAATATATCAGCCTACATATATTGTTCGGATCTGCTAATTCTCAGACGCTGTGTGACCATCAGATTTTGTCATCAAGATCTGTGCATGTAGTTGTCGTTCTGTCAAAACGTGAGTTGCGCCTTTGTTTCTCAATCGTTCGGTCAAAATGTGAGTTGGCGGACGTACAGGAGTGTGGTATGGCCTTATGGACTTCGGTTGAGCCTTTATTTCTTAGTCCACCTGGCCTTTTCTTTTTCTTTTGTTCGAACGCAGCCGATACGTGAGTTGCGGTCGTTCTCAAAAAATAAAATGTGAGTTGCGCTAAAAAAAAGCTCTAGTTGAGTTGTTTGCCTACCTAAGATTGATATGATTCGTAAAAATAAATTCTAAGATTGATATTTCCACCTAAAAAAAATCTAAGACTGATATTTATCTTGTTTATTATACGGGATAGGTGGAGAGTTAATGTTCGGCTGATACTTAATTTCTTTTTTCTTTGAAATGGTAAATTGGGTTCACTTCATATTTTTGTTACACATGAGTTCTTGAGTAGCAACTAAGATTTTACCAGTTGCACATAGCTTACTATGGTTTTTAACTAAGATTTTTCTTGTCTTTATGTGTTGTAAGTGAGAATTTTTCAGTTGCGCGTGAGTTTTTTTTTCATGTTGCACGTGGTTTGCAACTGAAATGTTTGCAATTGCATTTGTGTTGTAACTATTTTGTTTTTCAGTTGCATATGTGTTGTAACCAAGATTTACCCAGTTGCACATGAGTTGTCATTGAGATATTACCAGTTGCGCGTTGGTTGTAGCTAAGATTTTCTCTATTGCACATGAGTTGCAACTAAGATTTTTCCAGTTGCATATGTCTTGCAACTGAAATTTTCTCAGTTGCAAGTGGGTTACAAGTGAAATTTTCTCAGTTACATCGGTAACAAGTGAGATTCCCGGTGCACATGAATTGCATTTGGAAAAAATGTCTAGACAATTGGATTTTATGTCGTGATTTATGGTGGACTTGAATTTGCAGCTAGGTCGCAACTGCAATTTTTCTTAGTTGCACATGTGTTAGAACCGAGATTTTTCCAATTAGATATGGGATCGAATTGTTTTTTTTATTTGTACAACTTTGTTCCTACGTAACTAATTTCATTTGCACAATAATAATATTTTTTCAAAGCATATAGGATCCTCTATATATTCTATCTTAGTGTGACTTTCCTTTAAGGGGAATCCAGTGTGACTATTTGTTCTTAAACTTTTATTTTCCGGAGGCCCATGCCAAACGGGACAGTACAAAAGAAAAAGCAAACGCAAATGTACTACCTCCGTACAGCAATAAGTGTACGTTTTCTTTTTTCGTCGGTCAAACTTATTAAACTTTGACTAACTTTATTAAAAAGTACTCACATTTATGATACCAAAAGAGTATTAATTGATTTGTCTTGAGATAAAGTTTCAAAATATACCATTTTGATATCATATATATTGCCACAATTTTCTAAAAGTTTGATCAAATTTTAAAAAGTTTGACTAAGTGTAAAACTAAATGTACACTTATTTGTAGACGAAGGGAGTACAAGAATAGGATTTAATGAAACATAGAATAATAGGTCTACATGACGTCAGCTGACTGAGATTTAACAAAATCGCAGTCGGCTGAGACCAAGGCGTGCCCTTACCCGGACAATGGTTGATGAACAAGGCGTGCCCTATATTGTTTCCCTCCTAAGTGCTAGACCTTAATTACAAGTTTAAGGGCATCTCTAGCCGTCCCCCCAACACTCCCAGGACCACTTTTTGCGTTAAAAAGCGCCGTTTTAGCTCCGAATTCCACCAGTCAGCCCCCGGAACTGAAATAGCGCCGTTTTTGCGCCGGCGCACCCAAGCCAAACCCAGCCCCTTGGGTTTGGCCTGGGGGCAAAATGCGCCGCTTTGCATGCAAAAAGGAATCTTTCTCCTACTTTTTGCCCACTTTGCATGCAAAGATGCCTCTCTCTCCTACTTTTGCCCCACTTTGCATGCAAAAGCCCCCCATTTTGCTGCTTGGGTGGGCTACGGCTGGTAAATGACGCTGCCCCAAGTTTTGATTTTGCGCCGTTTGTACTTTTTCTTGTGATTCTTTTGTGCTGGGGGTTCACACGGTTGGAGATGGCCTAACTTCCCATGTTTCCGTGGACTATACACATACCTGCTCCACGAAGTAACCTTACGTGTGCGCATGCACATCCTTGACCGGTATACATGTTCAGGACCTAGGACGACTGAGTACGGTTATTGCTCATGATGTGCCACATAACAATGTAGATCTCGGCATGGTACACAAAAGTCATCATGAACATCGCATAATATACAACTATCTAATTAAACAATGCGCATATCATTGCATCTTCGTGGAACTGACGTTATCTGTATTGCTATGTTCATTTATGAGACATCAACCATTGTCCGGGTCATTTACTTTTTTATAATATAAGTTAGTAACTGAAAGATCGTGATTTGGCTTGTCATCGCTGATTGTGATCCGATGATATCGACAAGCTAGTATATTTTTTCGATGTGTTTAATACTGGAAATAATATACCATCATAACACCATACTCCCTCGGTCCATGAATAAGTGTACATTTTCGTTTTCTGTATATAATATTTATTAATTTTGACTAATTTTATTGAGAAATGTAATTGTATTTATGTCACCAGATGACCAGATTATTATCGATAGATTTGTCTTGATATGAATTTTTAAATTATACCATTTTGATGTCATATATATTACTACCACTGGTAGAAAAAATGCCTTCCATACGCTCCCATTAGTCCCCAAACTTCGCGCCCCGTGACTAAAGGGGTTTTAGTCCCGGGTCGCGAAGAGACCCGCGACCGAAGGTCATGCCTCGTGGGTTGGGAAACGCGTGGAGGCGCGTGGAGGGCTTTAATTCCGGTTGGCATCGCCACCCGCGACTGATGGTTCCCGGCCGCTGGCCTCCCTGCCTTTAGTCCCGGTTGGCCTGGCCACCCGGGACTAAAGATACAAACTGCTCGCCTCCCGCGCGGCGGTTTATTTCGCGAGCGAGAGGCAGAAGGGCGTCATTGCTACAGTGCGCACCCGAGTCTCTGTTTCTTCTTCTCTCTTCTCTTCTCTTCCCTCTCTTCGATCTTCCTCCACCAAGCACCATGGCTGAAGTTTGGAAAAGATATGATGTGCCCACACCATGCGGCAAAAGTCTCGACGTGTGCTACACCGACAATTGCGAGAGGCTCTCCGGTGCTCTTGCGCATTTGACCGAACTCTATTTCTCCTCTCCCGATGAACACCGGTTCTTCGGGCTTGATCTAGAGTATACGGCCGATCAACGGGATGTTGCCGTCATCCAGATTGCGTTCAAGGAGACCGTTTTGGTCTTCCAATGGTCAAGGTAACACACACGTACAATCTTGCATCTTCGATTTGTTTGTTGCATCTGAGGAATACATGTGTTGCAACATATCTAACACGTATCAAATTTTTGTTGTTGCAGTAGTTCAAAGCATTCTCCGGCACTTGTTGATTTTCTTGTCAACAAGGGGTATGACTTCTGCAGCGTTGACATCACGCAAGACCGTCAGAAGTTGATGCGCTTGGGTATTGTGATACCTGAAGATCACTACATTGATCTTCAGGACCTTATCCATTTTGATGATTTGAACGGGCCCAAGACCGGGATGCCTCCCATGGCAACTGCCTTCATCCACGAGGGCTACGAAACCATGAAGTCTCGTTTCCCCTCCAGGAATCATAGGTATTGGGGGAAGACCCCACTGGACTGGACCAACGTCAAGTATGCACCATAGATGCATACGTTTCCTACGAGTTGTTCCGCATCTACTCGACGGAGCTATAGATGTATGTGTTCGATATATGCATGTAATGGATATCTTACTATGTAATGGATCTCTTAATTAGTATGTAGCTCTTGAAGCATAGCTTGTATTGTGAGACTTATGTTTGTGTTATGTGTGATCGTAAGACTCTATGTTATGAATGTGATATGATTATGTTCTATTCACTTGTCTTTTGTTGTTCATAAAACTATTTTTGTTTCCTAGTTTTAAATGACTTGGAAAATTTGCAAAGTGTTGCAAAGTGTAATGGATATTATTTCTATATTAATTCCTAGCTATACTATTTCTATATTATGTCAAACACACATTTCAAAACAAACAAACAAAAACACATCAAGAAAACAAACAAAAACACATCAAGAAAACAAACAAAAACACATCAAGAAAACAAAACAGAAAAACTAAAGTTTCTATATATCTGTTCACCAAAAATGAATCTAAGCCAGGAAAACATATATCTAGTCAATACTAGAACTAAGACTCATGATCTAAAAATAAAAATCTACAGTAGCATCATGAATAGATTCTACAGTAAAATCCTCATTACTGATAGTGGGAGTTAAACATTCATAATTTTCATTGCAATCATCATATATAGGAGGCATAGTATCATCAAAGTGAATTCGTGTGGTTATCACAATAAGTGAAGCACATGTTTTAGTCTTAGTTGTTTCTTCTAGGAAGGAGCCATGAATAGGTATAGTCAAGTAGATGACTGCACAAGATTGATTAAGACATAAAGTAATGAATTAGTTTTATTTTCTGAATATTTTGATATATTAATAGTATTTTTAGATCATGGGTCTTAGTTCTATTTTTCTTAATTTTTAAAATACATTTTTGAACTCATCCAGTTGGATTTATTTTAAAATACATTTTTGAACTCATTCTAAAAATAATAGAAGAGCCTACTAGTCTTTTTAAGATTTTAAAATGAATTAGTATTATTTTTCTTAATTTTTTGATATATTATTTGTATTTTTAAGATTTTAAAATGAATTAGTATTATTTTTCTTAATTTTTTGATATATTATTTGTATTTTTTAAGATTTAAAAATGAATTAGTTTTATTTTCTGAATATTTTGATATATTAATAGTATTTTTAGAAATAATACAAATTAAAAAGTTAATGTTTATTTATTTATTCAAAATTATTAATTACATCATTACTTTTATTTATTAAAAGATTTATTTGAAATTGAAACAATAAAGAAATATGGCATCGACCAACATGTTAATAAGATTGATATGATATTATTATCACATACATGTGTGCGAAACACTTGGATGCGGGACGGGATGGAACTCGGAAGTTAAGCGTGCTAGTGCTAGAGTAGTGGGAGGATGGGTGACCGAGCGAGAAGTTTGACCACGAGTAAGTAATTTGACTAGAGATAATTGTAGTTAGACACTAAACAAATAATACAAATTCTGAAAAGAAAAAAAGTGAAAAAAAGGGAGAGAAAAAAAGGGAGAGAAAAATTGGTGTGAAAAATAATTAGAAACCCAAATGAATTAAGGAAATAAACGAAATAAAGTTTAGTCCCGGTTCATGTGGCCAACCGGGACTAAAGGTCCTCCGACCCCCGGCTCCGCCACCCGCCCACGTGGCCGGGCCTTTAGTCGTGGTTCGTAAGCGGCGCGACTATAGGGGGGTCTTTAGTCGCGCAGAGCTAGTCCCGGTTGCGCGGCCGGGACTGTAGGCCTATTTTCTACCAGTGTACAATTTCTTTGAAGTTGGTCAAAATTTTAAAAAATAGAGTAACTATAAAAGTAGATGTACACTTAGGGCCCGCTTGGAATGGGGTTACAAATTACGGTCTGGAATTTCCACCAGTTGTACGATGTATTTTTAGCGTGAACTCCACAAGTCCGTGAAAATTTCGGGGGGTATTGCCTAGTATACAATGTTCCAAGTGGGGCCTTATTTGTGGACAGAGGGACTACACATCTTGACTGTGGACCCTTAGTTATGCACGCACATACAGAAGTTGTAGATTGCATGCAAGTAAAACAAAAAACGATGACCAATTCAATGGTGGAAAAGTCAGTGATCTCTTGACTAATACTAGGTTATATTTAGTCATGGTAGTTATGTTTGGGTGCACGCAAGCTGGGTTTGGATTATTGTAATCCAGTCGGTGACATGATTCACATATATAGAAAATGGTAACCATTTCCCCAGATGATGGATGAATCATATGTGTTAATCGATGGTTTGGACATACATATGCATGCCCACCGAACTTACAAAGGGAGGTCATACTTTCCCCGAGTTGGTAAAAATTGATTTTCCATGGTCCCTTATCCCAACTTTTTTTTTTTTTTTGAAATGGGTAATCCCTGCCTCTGCATCAGAGTGATGCACACGGCATTTTATTACAAAAAAAGGAGTATCAAATATTCGGAGGAATACAAAGAGTTCAAAGCTGAAGGAAAACAAAGATAACAGGTTGGCTACATCCCAGCCACTCTGTATCACAGCAGTAGGAATAAAACCCACTAAAACTCGCAAAGACGACACTCATGCTGCCACCCATTTGAGCATAGGATAGCACGCACCACCGCCATGAGTCGATTGCAACCAGCTTCCATAAAAGGGCGCTGGTCTTGCTTGAGGAGGAGTGACCACGTAGTAATCCAGTATATAGCCTTGTGGACAACCTGTAAGAAGTTAACAAATTCAATCTTGTTCAAGACAACATCATTCCTGCATGTCCAGATAGCCCAAATAAACGCACAGACGCCAATACGTATACGTTTTTTGACCACCTTATGTACCCCATTCAACCATGAAGTAAACAAAATGTCCAGAGATGGAGGAGGTGGAACATTGAAAGTGAATTGGAGCAATCTCCAGATTTTACGAGCAAAGGGACAAGTAACAAATAAATGTTCCAACGATTCCTCCTGGTTGCAAAAACCACATTGTTTAGAGCCAACCCAATTTCTTCTAGCCAAGTTATCTTTCGTGAGTATAACTTTCCGATTAACAAACCACATGAAGATCTTAATCTTGAGTGGAATTTTCATTTTCCACAAAGACTTGTTGAGACAAGGAGTATGACCATCCATGACATCATTATACATTGATTTAACCGTGAAAACCTTCGTAGTTGTCAAATCCCATTCAAAGACATCCTCCTCATGGGACAACGAAAACGTCATGAGTTGTTGAACTAACAATATCCATTCAACCCATTTAACTCCTATTAAACTTCTACGAAACTGAATATTGATCGGTGGTGCATTAAGAAACACATCAGCAACTAGGACATTCTTATTGCGTGCTACATGGTAAAGATTTGGGTAGGAGTGAGCCAAAGATCTATCTCCTAACCATATATCTTCCCAAAACCGAGTCCTCTGGCCATTACCAACAACAAATTTACCTCGGCTAAAGAAGTCTTGCTTTACTGCCATGATTCCCTTCCAGAAAGGAGAATCAGTAGGTTTTAGTTTTACCTGAGTAATACTCTTACCACATAGGTATTTGTTGGTTAAAAGTTCCTGCCATACTCCTTTCTCATTAAGCAACTTAAAAAGCCATTTGCTTAAAAGACATTTGTTTTTAATATCTAATAACTCAATACCTAACCCCCCTTGATCTTTAGGTCTGCAAATAATGTTCCATTTAGTGAGTCTATATTTCCTCTTATGTTGGTCACATTGCCAAAAGAACCGGCTTCTAAAGAAATCAAGTCTTTTTCTTACTCCCACTGGAATTTCGAAAAAGGACAATAAAAAAATCGGAAGGCTCGTTAGAACAGAGTTGATCAACACCAATCTATCCCCATATGAGAGTAGTTTACCAGCCCAAGAAGCTAACTTTTTCTCAAATCGATCTTCAATTATCTTCCATTCTCTAAGAAGGAGTTTCCGATAGTGAATAGGTATACCTAGATATCTAAATGGAAGGGATCCCACCTCACATCCAAAGATGTTACGGTAATCATCCTTGCAATCTACGGCTTTACCAAAACAAAAAATCTCACTCTTGTGAAAATTTATCTTTAGACCAGACAATTGTTCAAAGATAGCCAAAATAAGTTTCATGTTTACTGCCTTTTCAACATCATGTTCTAAAAACAGTATAGTATCATCCGCATATTGGAGTATAGAAATCCCACCATCCACCAAATGTGGGATTAAACCTCCAACCTGACCATCAACTTTAGCACGCTCAATGAGTACAGCTAACATATCAGCTACTACATTAAACAAAATAGGAGACAACGGGTCTCCCTGTCGTAACCCCTTAAACGTTTGAAAATAATGACCAATGTCATCATTAACTCTGATACCAACACTCCCCCCCTGCACAAAACACGCAACCCATTCCCGCCATTTTGAATCAAACCCCTTCATCCTCATGACCTGCTGCAGAAAAGACCAATTGACCTTATCATATGCCTTTTCAAAATCAATTTTGAAAAGCACACCATCAAGTTTTTTGGTTTGCAACTCATGAATCGTCTCATGTAGAATTACCACACCTTCTAAAATATTTCTGCCCGGCAAAAAGGCAGTCTGTGTTGGTCCAATAACTTTTTGTGCTATCCTCGTCACTCTGTTAGTACCTACTTTGGTAAAAATTTTGAATGAAACATTCAAAAGACAAATAGGCCTATATTCCTCAATTTTAGACGCATTTTCTTTCTTAGGGAGGAGAGTAATTACCCCGAAATTTAACCTATACAAGGGAAGATCACCTTCCTGTAGTTGGTTGAACATAGCCATAAGATCATTTTTGATAAAAGGCCAAAACCTCTGATAAAATTCGGCCGGAAACCCATCTGGTCCCGGCGCTCTGTTATGTTCCATAAGAGAAATGGCCTCATAGACCTCCTCCTCTGTAAATTTTGAAGTTAGAAACTCATTCTCTACATTAGAGATTATAGGTAAATCATGAGTAACATTCTCATCAAGAGAGATGTTATTAATCTCTGGTGGACCAAACAATTGTTTATAGTAATTCGTGATGTAATGCTTGAGATTCTCCTCCCCAACAATGGTACCCTCCTCCTGCTCTAACTGGAAAATTCTCTTTTTGCGGTGTTTTCCATTTGCAATCAAATGGAAATACCTGGTGTTATCCCCTCCTTGTTGAACATGTTTAACTTTTGCTCTCTGAGCCCACTTGGCTTCCTCCTCACGTCTGAGTTTAGCAATAAACTCGTCCGCTTGTTTCTTCGCAGCCAACTCCTCTACAGATAGTGGAGTGGTCTCTGCTTTAATGTCTAACTCGTCAATGAGCAAGATAAGTTTTTCTTTTTTTGCTCTGTATTCCCCGCTAATGTTTTTTGCCCAACCCCAAAGATATTGGCGTAAATGCCTCACTTTAATCTGCCATGTGTCTACCGGAGAGTTTCCCTCAACACATGAGGACCACTCCCTGGCCACCAACTCCAAAAACCCCTCTTTCTTAAGCCACGACAGTTCAAACGAGAAGTGAGAAACATTTCCCAAATGCGCTTGCTGCCCACAATCGATAACTAGGGGGGGTATGATCAGATCCTGTACGAGCCAATGCATTTACGCCTGATCTAATAGTTACTAGAGAGGGTGCATGAACAATCAATTGATTATGTTGAACTTGATAGGGCTTAATATATCTTTAGAGAGGGAGAATTGCCAACCAACATATATTATATTCATTAAACAATGAAAACAAACATCTCCAAGAAATTATGACATGAATCCGACAAAAGAAACATCTTGTCGTGATTGAAAATGAAAATAAAACTCACATACTTGCATCAACGTTACATGTTGTTTATTCTATTCAGTATTACATAATAACTTCACATAGGTGAAAGTTAACATTGCACAATAACTAGTAGTTGTTGTTCTCCCAGAACTGAGATTGAAGCCAATGTATCAGATCCTTTTCTACCTGGAATGCAGTGGCTAAAACATCATCTGAAATTGGCGGCTTTGATCCAAATACTGCATTAGCAATAGAAATAACCCCAGGGTTCTGGCTGCTGAGCGACGACAAGGCAGCTGCTGGCTTGTCATGTGCTAGGTTCATTTGGAAGTGGATCATTGCCTTTGGGAACACAAATACATCCCCCTTCGTCACTATCTTGGAGAAGAGTTTGTTTGGGTTGGATGTTACAAATCCAAGGTAGAGTGTTCCCTCAAGCACCGTGAGGAGCTCGGTCGCACGGGGGTGTATGTGTGGTGTGTTCACACCCAATGGTCCGTAGTCAATACGTGCGAGCGAGATGCCGAGAGTATTGAGGCCAGGGAAATTGATGACATTGATGTTAGTGACATTGGACCCGACCTTGCTGTCCTTAGTATCCCTAGCCTTGTCGAGCATGGCGGGGTTGAAGAAATCGTCCGGTGTCGCGGCCATTGGATCCTTGCAAGCAAAACCATTTACACGCACTGCATGCATAGAGAAAGTAACATAAAATTTAGAATGTAAAAAATATGTGAAGTTTGCGCCCAAATAGTATCTTGTTCTTTGTTATGAACATGTCTACACAACATCGGAAGTGACGAGTGATAATCTAAGGGGAGACGAAAGCAATATAACCAGAATTAAGGACATAAACAATACATTATTCGTACCAGGGGCCTTCATGTCTGCAATGCAGAAGTCCTGAAGAGGGCTAGGGTCATTGGCGGCTGCCTGCCATAAGGCAAGTGCAACAAGAACGGTGAGGAAACAGAATGAGGAAGAGGTGGCCATTGTGAGTTGCTTTGTTCATCGAGACATGGATTAACGTGCTTAAATAGCCTCAGATGGTTCCAGGTTGCGCAAGCAATTGCGTGGCGATACGCATGATCTTGCATGTGAGCAATTAAGACAAGTCAAGTCGGTGAAACTTTACACCTAAGAAAGTTGGAGAGGAACTTATCAACGGATTGAACTAGTCCCTGGCGGCTACTGGAACTAATTAACTCGAGATCCTACGTGTAAACTTTCTAGTTAAATACGTGTACATATCTGATCCAGCAAGTACACCTGACACGTGAGCATGTACTAGATCCCTATGTTCCATATTAGTTGTCACCAAAATAGATTATCTAGATGTATTTTAATACTAGATATATCCACTTAAGCGACAACTAATATGGGATGCAGGGAGAAGTTGTCTGTGATACAACATCAATATAGATAGGACAGTGGACAACGCAAAACAAAGAGAAGGGCCTTGCCCCCGACCCCGCGTCGCCCTCCCTGGCGGCTCGGGGGAGCCTGGCCGCCGCCGGTCGCCACCCCCTCCCCTTAGCTCCTCCGCCTTGCCGCTGCCGGAGGGGGCGCCGGCGAGAAGCGCCGCGCGCGCCCCCAAGGAAGGTGGCGGCGGGGCATCTTCCCGTGCCGCGCGGGATCCCGACGCCTGGAGGCGGTGCTGCCGGCCGTTGCTGCGAGGCGGCGGGCGGAGCTGCGTGGGGTGCGACCGCTCTCCCTTCGGCTGCCGGCGTCGCGGAGTCCTCCTTGGCGTGGTGCGGGCGGAGGTTGCGCATGGGCCGGCGGGCCCGATCTGGGCTCGCGAGGGCCGTTTCGAGGTGGAGGCGCACTTGCTGCACGTGGAGTTGGAGGGAGGTTGAGGAGCCTGGGGCGGAGCGGCTGGTTTGGCCGGCGTCGATGGCGGCATCTGCTGCGGAGGGCGTCCGGCGAAGATGAAGTGTGGCGGCCTGCTGGTGGCTTCAAGGAGGGGGCGCAGTTGGCGTGTGGAGCTTGGTGGTTGACTGCATGGCCCCGCCACCCGCCTCGCCGCTCCTTTCGCCTTGTGGTCGGATCGAGCTCCGGGCGAAAGCTTGCATCGACTCGGTCGGTGCCAACAACGACGGCGCTTCCGGGCGTCGTTCCCCTTCTTGTTGGCGTTGTTGTGGAGGCCTCGATCCCGACCGACGTGTGTAGTTCCAAGAACCCCGGGTAAAAGCCTAAGCTCCATCGGGAGCGGACGACGGCGACGGACGCGTCGCTACCTTGTTGGAGGCGTCATCTTGGAGATTCTTGGCCCTCACGGCGCGGTTGGTTCGTGGCGGACGGCGACGGTGGCTATGCTGTCAGGGGAGGCGGATGCCGGGGCAGCGGCCCCGGACGGTGGTGGTTCTTCGAGGCGGCGGCCTCGAGACCCCATGCAGCGGCGGTCCTAAGGGGTAGGGCCGTGCCCTTGCACGGGTTTGAGTGGCAACCTTGGGCTATGAGGATAGCGGGTTCGTCGACTCGACTGGATCACCTCCGGGCAATGCGAAGGTTGATCTGGCTGCTACGCTGGGGCGGCGGCTCCGGATTTGGCGCGGCGTTGAGGTCTACGGGCGGCCGTCTTGGTAGTAAGGGCTATGAGACGGCTGGGTTGTGCAGCGTTGCGGCTCGTGTGCGGCTTTGGTGCCGAGCGGTGTAAGTCGGGGCGGCGGCCCCGAGCCAGAGGTGTGTGTTTGTGGCGTTTGGTGGATGAGTGTCGTGTGGACGACGGATCCCCTCGTTTGTGCGGTTTTTCTGCCATGTTTTTCTTATAAATGGGGTAGTGTATAGTTTGTACGGTTTTCGGGCCCGGTTTCCCTTATAAACTGGGTCAACTCTATTTTATCTAATCGAGCGGTGGATACGGCCACCTTAAACTCAAAAAAGATAGGACCGTGGACTCTTAGTTATGGCTGCACTTACAGAAGCTGTTGGTTGTGTGGAAGTAAAAAATAACATACTGGGATATATGTGTGGTAGTTGTGTTTAGGTGCACCCAAGCACTGTTAATATAATTATGTCGGTGATCATCATACGTGCTAATCGATGGATGAACTGTCCCCGTCTTCAGAGGACCGAGTCGGCAAAATTGGATTTTCCTGATTTGCCGAAGATCTCTCTAGTGATGCCTGAACTTAAAATTACTTTATAAACCGTGCGTGATGACTGCCTAAACTAATTAATTTCGTTGAGCATGGCTGACGACTAACCAAACTACTCTCAATGTATGTATTGTTCTCAATTGCATCTTGACAGAGACCGAAACAAGAACCAGAACTGTAGACTCTTAGTTATGGCTGAACTTACAGAAGCGGTTAGTTGCGTGGAACTAAAAAATAGAATGTTGACTAATTGTAGAGAGGAGAAGTCAGTGACTATTGGCAAATACTGGAGTCGATATATGTCTGGTAGTTGTGTTTAGGTGCACACAAGCACCGCTTGTCGTTTCCAGCTCTCAACTCACGCGAAGGATTCCATCACAGAAAATTGTGTGAGAGGGTGCTGTGTAAAACGTACAGCTTTTCCATTCTGTCTCTTCTTCTATTTATTCTGAGTTTGCATCTTAATAGAAATCTTGAAAACTAGGTTGCGGGCAGCCGGGCAGGGGAGCGACGCTGCCATCCTAACCTCTCCTGCATGCCTCCGACGATGCCGCCATGAACTTCAAATTAGTGCACAATTTTCTATATTAGTACGGTCCCAAGATAAGTAATAACAATATCAAAGGAAAAGAAGGACTAAATAAATCGAAAGATCACATAACTTTTTATTTCAATCAAACGTCTCACATATGTCAATTATTGTTGAGACGATCTAGAGCGATATTAACGTGGGGCTGCCTCCCAAGTCCCCTTGACGGGCCTATCTAGTCTAAGTTATTGCATAAAGGACCAGCATACCGCCTAAATCTTCCTGAAGGCCCAAGTGCGACCCACCCGCAAGTCTTACAGGTCAAAACGAAGGAAAGCTACCGACTAGAAGCTAAGGTTTGTACCTACCCGGGTACGAGTTCGAGACCAAGTCTCCTATATAAAGGCTAGGAGAACCACCCGGGGAATCATCCAATCTAGATTATCACCATAGGTGCTGCCTCTCGAGATCTAATCTCTCGACTTGTGTGTCCGCCATTGTAATCTCACACCATAATACAAGATCTGACAAGCAGGAGTAAGAGTTTCATCTCTACGAGGGCCCTGAACCTGGGTAAATTGTGCCCCACTTTGGCTGCCGAGTCCGCTTGCGCCTAATCGGTTCCTATTCTCGAAACCGTACCGGATCACCCGAGGGAATTGTTGATATGAGTCATCGACAATTGGTGTCATCTATGGGAACGGCAGGCGATGGATCCACGGTTTCTCCGGCTTCATCTACATCGAGTTTCATCTGGAGCTCGGAATCTTCGGCTCCCATGGAGCGAATCTGCTTCGGGTCGTTCATCTACATGCCCCACTCGCCGGCTTCTCGCCCGGCGTTCAGCGGCCTCTAGGAGGGCGTCAAGATAACCTTAGGCGACCTTCACTTCCGTGCCAGCAACGAGGGAATACTACGCTTCCCTCACTCTTCGGCATCCGCCGGATCTGACGCTGAATCAATTTCAAGCACGGTGACTCAAAGACTCGCGGTCCATATCTGGCTTATGTCTGCATGGCTGGCCCGGAGGAAGAGCCTGCCAAAATGGCGGAAAGCCCGATTGAGAGAAAACGGATCTTAGTCTCGCGAGCGGCGTGGGTCAAAGCAAAGACAGCTGTGCAGGCCAACCACACGCTAGAACAAGGCGCCACTCAAGAAGATCTAACGGCCTATAACTACTTCCTGTTGAAGAAAAAACAAGAAGTGATAAACGCCAATCGGGAACTCGACGCGCGCAAACGCGCGGCGAAAGCCTCGAGTGTGCGCCGAGCTGCACTCTCCAGAACTCACGAGTCAACGGGAGAGCAACCTCGCAGAAGAGAAAATTACGTCTCAAAAACAGCTCGCATGGACCAAGACTCCCTCGGTGAGATCTCCAGAACCATTGAGTCTTCATTCATGCAAGTCGAGTAGGATGGCAACATGCAGGCCACGATCCCCGCGGCTGTGGTACTCGCGGCCACGACTTACCTTCAAGTAACCCAACCACCGGAAACCTATCCTCGTGCAGAACAACACTGTCACGCTATCAAAGGGTTGGGTCTGGCTAGAGCGGTGCTCGCTGCTCAAAAATCTCACAAAAAGGCGTCTACCCAGAAACCGCAGCATCTCGAACAGACAAATCACCTCGCCGACGTGAGAATACGCCGCCGAGAAGAGGACACGACGGATCTCCTCACCGCCATTGGAGCAAGGAAGCACGACGCCGTGACCATAGCCCGCAGAATAGCGATGACAGCCTGCGACGCCACGACGACATCCCGCGACGCCGCGGAGGCCACTCGCGACATCGCTAAGAAGAATCGCGACACAGCAGCGTAGAGCCCCAACGCCATGGGCGCGACTCGCGACTAGACTAACTACGACGCGTGAAACGGCATCACCCTGAATAAAGTCGACACGGCCCGCACGCATAGGAATCACGCTCGTTCATCGTCTGAGAATTTAGAAGTTCGACGCTTTAAGAAAGAAAAGAAGTAAGCACTGATGCGCGAGACGGGTGCAAGCTTGAGGAGCTAGGAAGGATGGAAGAAAGCTTGACCGTTTTTTCACTGAACTACTCGATACTCAATTTAAAGTGAGTGAACAGAATTCTTCCATACTCGATCTCATAGACCCCTATAGAATTAAGTGGAAAGCCGTATTCGATGAAAGTCGTATATACGGCTTGGAGGGAGATCTTTCCTATCTTTCGAGATCCACCCTACAATATGGGATCAAAAAGCCAAAAAACTAAGTGATTTTAGACCTTATAAAAAGAAAACGGATTCTTGAACCTCTTTCACGCTCATGTCACGTCGAGGTACTGCAGAAAAAAGAACTGCAAAATCACCGAACGTACAAAGGTAGGACATAATTTCCCCAAGTTGGCTCAAATTGGTTTTCCCCGATCCCTTATCCCAAATATATCTATCAAGATGCCTGATCTAATATTACTAGAAACTCTGGTATTATGTTGATTCTCCTCCAAGTTACCACTCACAAGAAAAATGTTGACCGATTCATATTGAATTGTCTATGATCGTCCTGCCTATGTGTGTTGATTACACAGAGAATATGGGCATAAGAAACTATATATGATTGGTTTGGTTGTTGTTTGTTGGTCAATTTGGACTGTGCATAAGAAACTATATATGATTGGTTTGGCTGATGTATCGAGAAGTCACGTTTTTTAGGTTATTTTCAACCCGGGTTACTTTCTATTATATTGTGCAGCCATGGAGGCTGGCACTTTGTCAAACAAGGAGAATAGGATCAATGGAACAAGGAAGAAACTGAAGCTTGGTGTTGACGTGGCAAGACGATCAAGGATCAACTTTGATCAACCGCTTGCTATCCTTGGAGAGCGAGTGTGTTCCTGAAGAGCGACATTTTCTTGCATTTCTTTTGATCTATGTTTTCTTTTGTTTGACTGTGGTCTATATTAACTTAGTAGAACTTTCTATACTCTCATGTTGCTTATGTGATAGTAGGTTTTCCCCAGAAGTGTTTGATATTGAAGACTAGTAGCAAAACTCTTTAAGTAATAAAAATTCCATTTATATAAAAAAAAAGACTGACAGAAGAATCCCTACTGGTGCACTAACTCGCCTTCCCTTTCTTTCATGCATCCTATATATTATTATGTATGCCGTGAAGAAACTAATGGAAAAGGGGCTAGTTGGGTTGGAAAAATTATAACTTAATTTCCCAAAACAATTAGACTAGTTCTCCTATGATTGTTTAGACTAGTTCCACATACAACAACCAACTTTTTGTATTGCGATGATATGTATGCTTAATCCGGAAAAGTGCCACCACTTTTTTGTTGAACACGACAAGAGATTTCTTATCACAAATAAAATTTTCATGCCATGGTGACAACAAAGAAAACATGGTGCGGGTCAAAACCAGCTTCATGTACAATTTCAAATCTGAGTCGATGAATTGGGTGCATGAATAATAAATTGATTATGTTGAACTTCAGAAGGCTTTATATATCTTTAGAGAGGGAAAATTTCCAACAACCATATATTATATTCATTAAACAATGAAAACAAACATCTCCAAGAAATTGTGACATGAATACGACAAGAGAAACATCTTGTCGTGATTGAAAATGAAAATAAAACTCACAACGCACAAACTTGCATCAGCGTTACGTGATGTTTATTCTATTCAGTATTACATAATTACTTCACATAGGTGAAAGTTAACATTGTACAATAACTAGTAGTTGTTGTTCTCCCAGAACTGAGATTGAAGCCAATGTATGAGATCCTTTTCTACCTGGAATGCAGTGGCCAAAACATCATCTGAAATTGGCGGCTTTGATCCAAATACTGCATTAGCAATAGAAATAACCCCGGGGTTTTGGCTGCTGAGCGACGACAAGGCAGCTGCTGGCTTGTCATGTGCTAGGTTCATTTGAAAGTGGATCATTGCCTTTGGGAACACGAATACATCCCCCTTCGTCACTATCTTGGAGAATAGTTTGTTTGGGTTGGATGTTACAAATCCAAGGTATAGTGTCCCCTCAAGAACTGTGAGGAGCTCGGTCGCACGGGGGTGTATGTGTGGTGTGTTCACACCCAACGGTCCGTAGTCAATACGTGCGAGCGAGATGCCGAGAGTATTGAGGCCAGGGAAATTGATGACATTGATGTTAGTGACATTGGACCCAACCTTGCTGGCCTTAGTATCCCTTGCCTTGTCAAGCATGGCGGGATTGAAGAAATCCTCTGGTGTCGCGGCCATTGGGTCCTTGCAAGCAAACCCGTTTACACGCACTGCATGCATAGAGAAAGTAACATAAAATTTAGAATGTAAAAAATGTGTGAAGTTTGCGACGAAATAATATGTTGTTCTTTGTTACGAACATGTCTACGCAATATCGAAGTGACGAGCGATAATCTAAGGGGAGAAGAAAGCAATATAACCAGAATTAAGGACATAAACAATACATAATTCGTACCAGGGGCCTTCATGTCTGCAATGCAGAAGTCCTGAAGAGGGCTAGGGTCATAGGCGGCTGCCTGCCATAAGGCAAGTGCAACAAGAACGGCGAGGAAACGGAATGAGGAAGAGGTGGCCATTGTGAGTTGTTTATGTTCATCGGGACATGGATGGACGTGCTTAAATAGCCTCAGACGGTTCGAGGATGCGCAAGCAATTGCGTGGCGATACGGATGATCTTGCATGTACGTGAGCAAATAGGACAAGTCCAGTCGGTGAAACTTTACACCTAAGAAAGTAGGAGAGGAACTTATCAACGGATTGAACTAGTCCCTGGCGGCTACTAGAACTAATTAACTCGCGATCCTACGTGTAAACTTTCTAGTTAAATACGTGTACATATCTGCTCCACCAAGTAAACCTGACACGTGAGCATGTACTAGGAACACGTTACATATTTTGGACGACTAAGTAGCAGTTACAGGATCATCCTTGACAACAGCTTAATAACGGTTCAGTTCCCAAGTTTGTGTGGAATATATGGATGTCTCCTCCACTAAGTAACCGTACATTGCCCAATGTACATGAGCAGTTACATGTCCAGGAGATACGACGACTTGGTAATAAGGTTTTTTTTTTTTGATAAGTCACCGGAGAGGGCACAGGGCCCTCACCTGAATTTTCCATTAAAAAGCACGGAGAGACCGCGAGGCATCAGATTTTGTTAGGGGGGGGGGGGGGGGGGGGGAGGGGGGATGGGTTTTTACAGCGCATGTGGGGGGGGAGGAGAGGTTACAAGCGAGCGGGGGAGAAGGTATGTAAGCCAGAGATCAACGTCGCTCTTGTGGTCTTCAGGCAGGCGAGCACGCCAGAGGATCGCATCATCTCTGCAGTTCTTACGAACCAGGTCGAGGGACGGGGCGAGCGAGTTGAAAACGACGCCGTTCCGGTGCTTCCAAAGATGCCAGAAGCACAACTGTCGCAGCATGGAGGCCGATCGATCAGGCGTTGTGGGCGGCAGGGGGCACGACGCCGCGTCCTTGCAACAAGAGGCCTGCAGGATCTCGGCGCCGAGGGAACGCCAGAATTGACGCGCGAAGGGGCAAGAGAAGATCAAGTGCTCGGGGGTTTCCAGCGCAGCTCCACAGATTGCGCAGACACTGTCCTCCTCCTCGAGGATGTGTTTCCGTAGTAGGTTCGAGCGGCACTGGATTCGTCCCTGGAGGAGAAGCCAGGAGAAAAACTGCACCTTCGACGGCGCGTGGCTGCGCCAGACGAAGGCGTAGTCCGAGAAAACCATGCCGCCCAGGGTGCGCAGCTTATAGAGGCTGGACGTCTTCATTGATCCACGGGGTCCAGCACAGAGGGGTAGCGAGCGGACGTCCGCGCCGTGACCCAGCCTGATCCGCGCGAGCATGGGGACGAGCTTGCGTCTCTGTCGATCCGCGGTGACAGACAGGCGGGGGGGGGGGGGAGAACGCTGTCGAGCCCATCCAGGAGGACACGACTGACAGTGGCGTGCGCGCTGGTGGTGTGGGAGAAGAGCTCGGGGGCCGAGGTGGCGACGCGCCAGAGGGGAGCCATTAGTCCAGCCAGAACGCCGCCCGCATTCCGTCGCGCAGCTCGACGCTGCTGATGCAGCGGTACAGCGGCATGAGCTGGATCAAACCCCCCCCCCCCCCCAGTGGGAGCCGCACAGCAGACTCGACGAGGGTGCGTTGTCAATGGCGGCGCCGTTGAGCGCAGCCCAGACCCACCGCGGCCAGGATTCATCAACGGCGGCATGCAACCTGTGAAGCAGTTTGGTCTGCAGGCAGGCGTTCTGCTCGGCGAGGGAGCGAATGCCAAGGCCTCCTTCAGTCTTCGAGCGGCACACGCGCTCCCAGGCCACAAGGCAGCGCGCACCGGATGCCGCTTCCCCGCCGGCCCAGAGGAAGGCTCGACGGAGCTTGTCGATCGCAGCGAGCACTCCAGCGGGGAGGCTCAGAGCACACATGGCGTAAGTGGGCAGGGCGTCCAGCACCGCATTGAGCAGGAGGAGCCGCCCGCCGGCGGAGAGGAGGAGCGCGCGCCAGCCCGAGAGGTACCGGTCCACCTTGGCGATGAGGGGGTAGAAGGCAGCGATGCGCAGCTTCTCCGCGGATAATGGCAACCCCAGATAGGTTTGGGGGAATCCTTCAACCCTGCACCGTAGGCAGGACTGGATTTCGGCGAGGATGTCCGGGGGGACGAGCGTCGGCACAATTGTGCTTTTGGAGAAATTGATGCGCAGTCCGGTGGCCTCCTCGAAGGTTTGCAGGATCGATCGGAGGCGCCGGGCCGCTCCAGTCTCCGCGCGGAGGATGAGCAGCGTGTCGTCCGCATATTGCAGAACAGGACACGGTGCCCCGTCAATCAGCGGGTGGAGCAGTACGTCCTCGCGCTGGATAAGGCGCTGCAGGGCATCGGCGACGATGATGAACAGGTAGGGCGACAGGGGGTCTCCCTGCCGCAGTCCTCGGGAGCACCTCATCCATTTTCCAGGGAGCCCGTTGAGGGGGATTGCAGACATGGAGGTGGACAGCAGCTGCTCGATCCAATCGCACCATAACGGCGGAAAACCTCGCGCAAGCATGATTCCACGGAGGCTGGACCAGCTGACAGTGTCAAACGCTTTGGCGAAGTCGAGTTTCAGCACCACGCTCGGCGTTCTTCGCTTGTAGCAGGTCTGAACCTTCTCGTCGCTCTCAACGATAGCACGAAATTTCCCCCGCTGTTTCCAGTAAGCAGCTCGAGCAGCGATCAGTTCCGACAGCTTGGTCCTGCATGCCCGCGGAGAGCTTGTTCTGCAGGGGACAGAAGACGGGATTCTTCGAAGAGGTCGAGCAGATCAATAACGAATTTGAAATTATTCTCAAGGAGTGGGGAGAAGTGGTGGGAGCGTCGCCAAACCTTGGCAGCCGTGTGGTATGACTTGAGGCGAGCAGACAGATCTGCGGCAGCATCTTCCAACCGGCGAGGCCTGTTCCAGGAGGGCAAGGTGGAGGGGAGGAAGGACGGGTTCGCGAGCCAACTGTTCTTGAACCTGAAGCACGAGGAACGTGGGATCGTGGTGGAAGCAGTCACCATGAGCGGGACATGATCAGAGGTGGGGCGGTTGAGGGAGGAAAGGGACGAGCTAGGCAGAGCGAGGTTCCAGTTTTGGTTGAAAAGAGAGCGGTCTAGCCGGGCGAGCACGGGCGTGTCCCTGTTATTTGTCCAGGTGTAGCGGCGATCAAGCAGAGGGAGTTCAAACAGAGCGAGGTTTCGAATGGCAGTGTTGAAGGCGAGGGCGAGGTTCGAGTTGAAGTTAGAGTTGTTCTTATCACAGGGGTCATGGATCAAGTTAAAATCCCCGATCACAATCCAGGGAAGGGTGTAGCTAGGGCCGAGGGCCTCCAGCTCGGCGAGGAACTGAGGTGAGAGGGCGTGATCAGCCGGCGCACAAACATTTGTGACCGCGAAGACGAGATCGGAGAGAGTGGAGGCGAGCGTGATGGTGAGGGAGAAACGATCGCGGCGAGTGTGCGTCAGAGAGTAGAGAGAGGGGTTCCAGGCCGTGAGCATGCCTCCCGCACTCCCGGCAGCATCGACTGACTCGAAGGTGGACAGCGTGGGGGGGAGGAAGGAGGAAGCCGTGGCGTTGTCAATGGCACGCAATTTCGTTTCCTGCAGACAAACAATGGACGGGGAGGCAGTGGTGATCGCGTCACGGACAACGGGTCTCTTTTTCAGAGATACCAAGCCTTGTGTGTTCCACGATTCGATGGTGATGTCACGAAAACGATTAATCGTTAAGTGAGGGAACACCAACATGGGTACACGGAGAGCAGCAGATGAGAGAGCACACATTACGGGCGGACAGTGGCTGACATTCAGAAAGACAGGGAGGAGGATGAGGGAGAGCAGTGCAAGCAGACAAGCAAGCGATACAGGTAGGGGCTTTACGCCTGCAGCCCTGACAGGAGCGGCGCGAAGGCCGTCTAATCATCGTTAGCGGGGAGCACCGGCGGCTGCGCGCAGGCAGCGGCAGCGAGGGCGGTGATCGCGCACTGCTTCAAAGGTTTGGCGCAGGCAGCGAGCACACTGTGCGCTTTCACCGTTTTCTGAAGGGCGGTCGTGCAGCCACCCAGGGCGTCACGCAGGCCACGCAGCTTGGTCGCACGGGTGGCCACTGTCTCGTGAAATTGAGAGCTTTTGGCAGCGAGACGAGCACTGCGGCGTTGCCCACTGTCATCGTCATCGCATGCGGGGGCAGGGTCCGTGACGTCAGAAATCTCAGTAATGACGACGCCGCGACGACGCGCCGGGGAAATGGGAGGCCCAGAGCTCAGCGAACTCTGCTCGGAATCTATCCCTATCGCAGCGCACCACGAGATCGTGATGGAGGAGAGGGAGGAGTCCGGCGTCTCAGCTCGAGGAACCAGGGGCGAGCTTGAGACACTGTCAAGGAGGGCGAGCAGGGCCTCATGGTGCAGTCCAGCATCATCTGGCCCCCCAGGGTTGGGATCCCCACGGGAGCTTGCCGAGCGTGCTCCGAGGCGAAGGGGGGTGGCGCCAGCGAGAGGTGACCGAGGAACCGCCGGAAGGGTGGCGGGGCCGCGGGCGCGAAGAAGGGGACGTATTCACCATCATGATCGTATGAGTCTTCCACGCGCCAGACACGGACACGACTGATATGAATCATGCGTGATTTCCAGGGGGCCCGAGAGAGGATGACCTCCGGCGGAACGCAGTCGCCGTTCTTGAGAAGAACAACAGCACGGACCAGAGCGCAGTCCGAGCCAGACAGGCAGGCGGGGTCTACCTCCAAGGTCTCGCCAAAGCTGCTGAAGGCCGCCGCAACACCGAGAGGGTTCAGATGCTCGGGAGGCATACGCTTCGCGCACACGACCGCAATGAACTTCATGACGCAGGGGATCCGGTCCGCCTCCTCCTCGCGCACGAGACGGAACGTAGTCCCTTCATGCACGAAAGGTTGGTGCTCCAACGCGATATCGCGGTCCGCGGGCGAGGCGAACTGCGCGTACATGTCCCCGATGGAGGAGGGGACGACGGAGACCGGAAGCCCGGGCAGGGCGTGGTAGATGGCTTCCGCGAAGGCCGAAGCGGGCGAGGAGAACGCGGCGCCTGCGTCGATGAAGACAACCGCCATGCGCCGAGCCGCCGCCATGTCCCCCGGGGGCATGAAGGTTTCAGCGGGGGCACGGATGGATGAGGCATCCGATTCAACGTCTTCCTCGTCGGAGGCGGCGCTGCCGTCAGTTTTTCGGCAGCTGGCGCAGGCTGAACCTCGAGGATGGTGCGCTCAACGGGGGCCTCCTCAGAGGGCGCTGCGGCGACAGCTTCCAGGAGGGCGCCCAGGCCAGCGGTGGGAGGGGGTGGGGGCGGGCTCAAAGGGCCCGTGAGTTCGCGAGGAGGAGGCGGTGTTGGGGTACGGGGTGGCTGGGCGCGGCATGGCAGTGGTGGATCGTGGGGGCGAGGTGGAGGTGGGGACGAAAAGGGTCTGGGGGAGCGGCATGTCGCAGTCTTTGACGCGGTGGCCAGAGCGGCGACAACCCTGGCAGCGGATGGGGTCTCTACAATCGCGCACAAAATGCTCGGTGGAGAGGCACCTGAAGCAGCCGTTGAGGCTTAGGGTTTTGAGTGGGGGGCGTGGCGTAGGGATGGGGGGGGGCGGGAGGGGAGCTCGTGATATCAAGGAAGGAGCGGGGGGAGGGGGCCGCTGGGGCATTGAACTCTTCTTCGTACGGGAAAGCCGGGCGCGGCGGAGTTCCATTACTCCCAGCGGGTGGCTCGAGGGCGGAGACGGGGGCGGAGGGGACGTGCGCGCTGCTGCTCGCCGAGGGGACAGCGGAGCACGCGGTTTCCTTCAAGGGAGAAGGGATGGGCGACGCGACGGGGGCCGCGGGGCATAATTGAACCTTGTCCGGCCTAGGGAGGATACCGGGCCCACTAAATCTTGAGGGGGTACGGGGGATACGGGACCAGGCAGGGATGGATATTCTGTGGCGGCGTTTCACCGGAGAGCGGGTCGTAGGAGGAGTGGGAGGGACAGCGGCGGCGGCAGCCACGGCGTCCTGCAGGGAGGAGTGGAAGGAGAGCTTGAAGCGCTCGCAGTGCTTGTTTCCGACAGCATTGACGAACTCAGCAACAGCGAGCGACGCGGCGGGAAAACTGAAGACGTTGTCGGCGTCTTGCGACACTGAGATAGCGGTGGGAGGGCCGCACAAGAAGAACGAGAGGATGCGGGAGAGGGTTAGCGGGTCGAAGGCCGCGGAGGAGAACGGCGGCGTGATCCAGACCAAGTTGGCGGAGCCAGCCGATGTCGGGACGGCGGAGAAGAAACGGGAGACGACGTAAGATTGGAACACGGTACCTAGAGTGACCTGCGCGGTTGGAGAGCTGGAGCTTGGTGTCGCTGCCGAGCCTCGCAGCTGGGAGCCAAGGGGGGGCTCGGCCGGGGTCTCGCCGCCGCCGGGGGGGAGGGGTTTGGTGGGCGGGGAGGGGCTGTGGACGCCGACCGCCGGAGCGGCGGGGGGCGTTTGGGTGCAGTCGCCTGGGTCGTCGCAGGAGCCACCCGACATCTCACTTCTCGGCTCCATCCCTCTATCGAGCTTTGACAAACGTCGGTAATAAGGTTATTGATCGTGACATGCCACCTAACATAAGTAGGTTTGGCATGGTACACAAAAGTCATCCTAGACATATCATATCCACTATCTAGTTCAGCTAATTGACATATATCCAACTAAAATTGGACAAATCTTAGAATGTTCGAGGAAATGAGGCACTTATTATTCCAAAAATTTAGAATGAATCCACAATTTATTGTCCAGGTCCTATAATTTTTTTAGTAGAACATACAATTTCGTGATTTGGCCCATGACTGGTGGTTGTTAGGGCTGGAATTAAAACTCAAAACTCGCGAGTTAAACGAGTAGCTCGCAACTCGACTCGGCTCGGCTCGAACTCGTTGTCCAACGAGCCGAGTCGAGTTTTCATTTTCGACAGTAAACGAGTTCAAGCTAAACGAGCCGAGTTTACAAGTACTCGTTTAGCTCGTTTAACTCGGTAAAAAGAGTTTCTAATGATATTTTTATATATGTGAATTTTTTTTTACTGATTATTGTAGTTTATTTACTACAAATTATTTTATGGTGACATATTTTCATCGATCATTGTGATGATTTTATTATACATGCCCCAAATAATAAAAATAATTATATATATAATATATAATGTCGACTTTTATAATTTTACTAAATAAAAAAAAAGTTAAACGAGTAGCTCGCGAGCTACTCGCGAGTTCACCGAGCCGAGCCGAGTTTTGATTTTGGACTCGTTTGTTGAACGAGTCGATCCGAGCTCGACTCGTCACTTGACCGAGCTTGAGCGAGTCGAGCCGAGCTGACTCGGCTCGGCTCGAATTCCAGCCCTAGTGGTTGTGATCGGCCCACAACAATGACTTAGCTAGCATATCTTGTATGTATGTAGGCTATTATGCCATCCCAACAAGAAACATGTCTTGTATTCCCTTCATTTCATATTAGTTAGCGCTGATTTAGAAGAAACATGGGGTTTATAGGATATATCCCCTAAGCTGTCTTAATTTATATATGTATTTTTGGGACTGAGATACATATTGATTACACATCCTTAATAGTTCTCCCTCTGTCCCATATTAGTTGTCACCCAAATAGATGTATTACTAGATATTTCCATTTTCGCGATAACTCATATCGGATGGAGGGAGAAGTTGTTTGTGATACAGCATCCATATAGATAGCACTGTGGACTCTTAGTTATGCATGGCTGCACTTACAGAAGTTGTTGGTTGCGTGGAAGTAAAAAATAAAATTGTGACTAATTCAAGGGTGGAAAAGTTAGTGATGTTTTGGCAAATACTGGGATATATGTGTGGTAGTTGTGTTTAGGTGAACACAAGCACTGTTATTATAATTCTGTCGGTGATCATCATACGTGCTAATCGATGGATGAACTGTCCCCGTCATCAGAGAACCGAGTCGGCAAAATTGGATATTCGTGATTTGCCGAAGATCTCTCTAGTGATGTCCGAACTGAAAATTACTTTTAAAGGGGTTGCACAGAAATAAACGGTCCAGGTTTATTTAGGGGTACCACAGGATGGCTCACTTTTAAAACTGTGTGCGATGACTGCCTAAACTATTTAATACCGGTGAGCATGGCTGACGACTAACCAAACAACTCCCAATGTATGGATTGTTCTCAATTGCAGCGTGAGAGAGACAGAAACAAAGCGGTTGGTTGCGTAGGGAGAAGTAATTAAGTGATCTATATATTGGCAAATACTGGGATATATGTCTGGTAGTTGTGTTTAGGTGCACACAAGCACCGCTTGAACTAGATACCGTTGAGCATGGCTGACGACTGGGCCAAACTACTCCCAATGTATGTATCGTTCTCCATTGCAGCGTGGGAGAGACAGAAACAAGAACCAGCTGTCTGGAAATAATCGGTCGATACATATTGTATAAATATTATTACACCTTTTCGAACGGAAACGTCAACTTTGGTAACGGGTTACAACACACGTACCCTCTCCGTTAGGGTCTAGGGCTCCGGAGGCGATTTTCTTCGCCCTCGTGAGATCGGATCTAATCCGAGTAATTCTACTACTGCTTTTCCAGGCTACTCGTCGCGTTCGTGCTGGTGATTAGGGTGTCCGGCTCTGGCTCCTTCCCTCGACTGTTAGGGTTCCACGACAAGAGCGATGTCTGCATCTTCGTCGACGCCTGCTGCCGGTGGGGCGGAAGAGGTGGAAACCGGGATTCACTAGTGGAAACAGGGGCATTAGTCCCGGTTGGTAAGCCCCATTTGTCCCGGTTGTGCAACCAGGATGGGCCGGCCGGGACAAATGGCCCTCCCCCATTGGTCCTGGTTGTACCAGGACCCGGGATGGGTACGGATGGCCCACGTGGCGAACATGGCCAGGGACTTCGTCCCGGTTCGTTTTAGGAACCGGGATGGATAACTTTTCTAATAAAACAAATATTTCGCCCCTTTTTTCTGCCGTGGCAGGTTTTTCTTTTTTTCATTTTTTTTTGGGCTCCTGTCCCGCAATCCCCAACCGGCCTCCCCTTCCCCGACCGCGTCCACTGGCCCACGTCTTTAATTAAGCCCACTGGCCACATTTTGGTCAAAGGGCCGACTGGCCCGCGTTTTTATTATAAGCCCACTGGCCACGTATTGGTCAAAGGGGCCACCGGCCACGCGGGGTCAAAGGGGCCACTGGCCAGCGGCCTAGTGGCTGGCCCGCCCAGTCCCTTAATTTAAGACCACAGGGACGCGCGGTCAAAGGGCCCACTGCCGCCTCGTCTTCCCGCGCCTCCACTTCCCCACGCGCGCGTGGCCACTAACGGCACGCCTCGGCTCCCCCCCCCCCCCCCCCGCATTCATGGTCGCATGCAACCGCCGCCACGTTCCGGCCGCCGGTTGGCATGCCAGCCTCCCCCGGGTCCTTTTTAAAGGGCCCCCGCCGCCCGTACAACCCATTCACCCCGGCCGCGTCCCAGCCAAAGCAACCCTAGCCGCCATGTCGCGCTGGTTCAAGCGCCCCAGGAACGACCACGAGGCGGGGTCCTCGAGCGGCGCGCGCTCCGGCGTTCCACCGCCGCCGGTGGAGGCCTTCGGCTTCGGCCCGGGAGGCGTCCGCATCGGCGGGCAGCCGCGCGTCCCCGCTCCGCCTCCGGCGTCACGCGCGCCGCCCCGCGCCGCGCCCAAGGGCAAGCGCTTCCGCCGGTACGTCCGGAAGGAGGAGGCCGAGTGGCACTGGGAACGCGCCACGCCGGTGTTCTGGCCGGACGTCCACGTTCCGGACGTCTGGCACCTGAACCCGCAGCGCATCCCCGTGCCGCCGGCCCCGTCCAGCAGCGAGGCCTTGCGCGAGGAGATCGACCGCCGGCGCGCGCTCCTGCCGGCCCACCTCCTCAGGGACCGCGCGTACGCGCGCAATTCCCCGAACTGGGCCGTCTGGCTCCAGCAGGAGCACGACCAGCGCTGCCGCTCCTTCATCCCCACAGCCCAGGAGGTAAGCACCGCCGACTACCCCGCGCCACCGCCGGGCAGGGAGCCGGAGCTTTGGCTCCTGGAGGACATCGCCGACAACATCCCCGAGGACGACGACCCCGAGCTCCAGGCCGGCTTGGAGGAAGCCTACGAGGACGAGGTCAAGCGGTGGGAGCAGGTCCTGGCCGCCGCTGCCGCCGACGGCGCAACCATGCCGCCCCCTGCGGCGCCTGCCCCTTGGTGGCAGGTAATGAACGCCGACCTGGAGGCCTCCGCGGACCAACCGCCGCCACAGCCGCTGCCCCCCGGCCTGGAGTACGGGATGACCTGGGCCTGGACCGGCGGCGTATGGTCGCCGGAGGAGCTACCGCCACCGCCGCCACGGCAGGAGGAGCTGCCCCCACCACCGCCGCACGCGCCCCCGATGCCTCCGCAGCCACCGGCGGGCCCGCCCCAGCTGCCTGCCCACCTGTGGCAGGCACCACCCTACCACTACATCTCCTCCGACGAGGAGGAGTAGGCCGGCGCCGGTGCGCCCACCCCCTAGGCTAAGCTACCCACCCCCCCCAAGAAACGGCCGGCTGCCTGTGGCCGCGCCGCCGCCCGCTATATGTAAGCACGGCCGGCCGCCTGTGGCCGCGCCGCCCCCCTATGTAAGCACGGCCCCCGGGCCTTTTTAAATATATATTTGTGTCCCTAGTCCAACGTGTCCCTAGTCCAACCCCGCCGGCGGAACCAGCGCCGGCGGGATCTTCCTACTCGTTCCCGCCGCCGGCAGGGCTTCGCCTAGCCATGTCCGCTGTCCTGTGTGGTCGCTCGGCCTGGAGAGAGGGCTGAGATATTTATACAGCTGGGCCTCTAGTCCCGGCCCGTGCCACCAACCGGGACTAGAGCCCCTTTGGTCCCGGTTGGTACTACGGGCCGGGACCAAAAAAAAAACTTATTTCGAATTTTGGTGGCACCCTGCGCGCCCAAAATTTTTTAGCGCCAAAATTTGAAAATTGTTAAGTTTGCACATTAACAACTTCTATATACTTTCGAATTTGACAAAAATTTCAACATGAAAAATGCTAGAATTTGCATAACTAATTCAAATCCATTTTTCGTTCAACTAAATAATTATTTTCACTATTGAAACTATTATTTATTTTACCATTTGTATATAATTTGAATATAAATATCTTACAATTTTTGTTTTCTCTCGTGATCTTCCGAGTTAGTCTAGAGCATACAAGGCATCCCGGGTGATTTATATAAAGTTCGACAAAAAGAGTTGTACCTTATTTCTGATCTCAAGAACCTTCAGTACCTGGCAACACAAAATACTGATCAAACAGAAAAGTGGGTGGGTGTGCCGCTGGTTGGAATAATAATGAAGTCAGGCTGGTCATAGTTTTCAGCTTTTTACCGGTCAATACAAAATACTGATCAAACAGAACTATATGATCATGTATTCCACGCTTATTATTACACATCACCAACAGACGGAGGAGAGAGAAACAGAAAAGTGGGTGGGTGTGCCGCTGGTTGGAATAATAATGAAGTCAGTCTGGTCATAGTTGTCAAGCACTCAATGCTTGCCAGCTTTTGACCGATCAATACAAATTATTGGTCAAACTTGCACCTACTCCATTCATAATCACAGAATATGTATAAATATCATTTTGACTAACAAAATCTCGTTCATATTACGTTATAAGAACTATGATCATGTATTCCATGTTTATTATTACACATCACCAACAATATCCCTATCTAGTCTTCTGAATATTCTTCGTGTCCCTTGCTTATGATCGCTTCGGCCGTAACCATGGAGCATCTTCATTATTTAACGGGATGGTGGGGTCAGCTTTCACTGTGAAGGGTGGAATTTCAACAAACTTATTATAATCTTCTGACATGTCTGTCGTGTCCTCGATTCCCACGATGTTTCTTTTCCCTGAGAGAACTATGTGACGCTTCGGCTCATCGTATGATGAATTTGTTTTCTTATTTTTTCTTTTATTCGGTCTGGAAGACATGTCCTTCACATAGAAGACCTGAGCCACATCATTGGCTAGGAAGAATGGTTCGTCATTGTAACCAATATTGTTGAGATCCACTGTGGTCATTCCATAAAGCGGGTCTACCTTTACCCCTTCTCCATTCAGGTTGACCCATTTGCACTTGAACAAAGGGACCTTAAAAGAAGGTCCATAGTCAAGTTCCCATATCTCCTCTATGTAACCATAGTATGTGTCATTTTTTCCATTCTCGTTTGTTGTATCAAAGCGGACACCACTATTTTGGTTGGTGCTCTTCTTATCTTGGGAGCTCGTGTAAAATGTATTCCCATTTATCTCGTACCCTTGAAAACTCCCAATAGTCGAAGATGGTGACCCTGCCAACATGTACAGCTGATCTTCAACAGTGGTGTCATTTATAAGATGTGTTTGCAACCAACTTCCGAAAGTCTCCATGTGTTCGCATTTAATACATGAGTCATCCTTCCCCGGGTTTGCAGACCGTACAATATTCTTGTGTTCCTCGAGATACGTAGCCATGAACATAGAATTTTGTAGAACTGTGTAGTGTGCTTTGGTCAAAGAATGCACGTCCCTAGGTATCATTATTTTCTTTCCCAGCGTTCCTTTTCCCCTCAGTCTCCCCTCATGCCGCGATTCAGGAACACCAATTGTCTTAAGGTCAGGAATAAAGTGAACACAGAACCCAATGACCTCCTCTGTTCCATAGCCCTTCGAGATGCTTCCTTCTGGCCTAGCACGGTTATGAACATATTTCTTCAAGACTCCCATGAACCTCTCAAAGGGGAACATATTGTGTATAAATACCGGACCAAGAATATGAATCTCTTCACATAGGTGAACCAGGAGATGAGTCATAATGTTGAAGAAGGATGGTGGGAACACCAACTCAAAACTAACAAGACACTGGACCACATCCCTCTGTAATCTTGTCAGAATGTCTGGATTGATTACCTTCTGAGATATTGTGTTCATGAATGCACATAGCTTCACAATGGGTACTCGAACATTTTCCGGTAGAAGCCCCCTCAATGCAATCGGAAGCAACTGCGTCATAATCACGTGGCAGTCATGAGACTTCAGGTTTTGGAATTTTTTCTCTGCCATGTTTATTATCCCCTTTATATTCGACGAAAGCCAGACGGAACCTTGATACTGTAAAGGACTTCAAAGAATATTTCCTTCTCTGGTTTAGTAAAAGCGTAGCTGCTTAAGTAATGGCGCCCTGTATCTGTGTGCTTGTTGCTTGGGTCTTTCATACGTTGCTGGTCCTCCCGTGCTTCTGGCGTATATTTGGACTTCCCATACACGCCCAGGAAGCATAGCAGATTGACACAGAGATTCTTTGTCACGTGCATCACGTCGATCGAAGACCGGACCTCTAAAACTTTCCAATAGGGTAGCTCCCAAAATATAGATTTCTTCTTCCACATGGGTGCGCGCTTATCAGGGCCGTAAGGAACTGGTTGGCTGCCAGCAGCCTTACCAAAGATTACTTCTAGGTCCTTGACCATATCGAATATATCATTACCACTACGCAGCTCAGGCTTCTTCCGGTTATCTGCCTCACCTCTGAAATGCTTCCCTCCTTTCTTTCTTACGGGATGCTTGATCGGAAGAAATCTACGATGCCCCAGGTATACAACTTTTTTATATTTATCCAAAAAAACACTGTTAGTATTATCTAAACAGTGTGTGCATGCATTGTATCCCTTGTTTGTATGTCCGAAAATGTTACTAAGAGCAGGCCAATCATTGATGGTTACGAAAAGCAACGCCCGTAGGTCAAATGGCTTTTGTTCGTTCTCATCCCACACACGTACACCTGGTTTGCCCCACAATTGGAAGAGTTCTTCCACTAATGGCCTTAGATACACATCAATGTCGTTGCCAGGTTACCTCGGGCCTTGGATAAGAACTGGCATCATAATGAACTTGCGCTTCATGCACAACCAAGGAGGAAGGTTGTACATACATAGAGTTACAGGCCAAGTGCTATGACTGGAGCTCTGCTCCCCAAAAGGATTAAAGCCATCTGTACTTAGACCAAACCATAAGTTTCTCGCCTCTCCTGCAAAGTCTGGGAAGTCTCTCTCGATCTTTCTCCACTGCGAACCATCGGCGGGGTGCCTTAACTTTCCGTCTTTCTTACGGTCTTCTTTGTGCCATCGCAACAACCTAGCATTCTCTTTGTTTCTAAACAGACGTTTCAGCCGTGGTATTATAGGAGCATACCACATCACCTTAGCAGGAACCCTCTTATGCGGGGGCTCGCCGTCAACATCACCAGGGTCATCTGCTCTGATCTTATACCGCAGTGCAGTGCATATCGGACATTCATCCAAATTCTCGTACTTCTCACCACGGAAGAGGATGCAGTCATTAATGCATGCATGTATCTTCTGCACATCTAATCCTAGAGGACAGAGAGATTTTTTTGCTTCGTACGTACTCTCAGGCAATTCGTTATCCTTTGGAAGTTTTGGCTTCATTAGTTGAAGTAAACTCTCAAATGCCTTGTCAGTCACACCGTTCTGTGCCTTCCATTTCAGCAACTCCAGTGTGGTACCGAGCTTTGTGCTACCATCTTCGCAATTTGGGTACAACAATTTTTTGTGATCCTGTAACATGTTGTCCAGCTTCAACCTCTCCAATTTGTTTTCACAGTCTTCCCTTGCATCAGCAATAACTCGGCCAAGATCATCATCGGGCTCTTCTGATGCCTGTTCTTGATCACCTCCTTCTTCTCCATTCTCTTCCATTGCAGTATCGTCGTATTCAGGGAACAAAGGATCTTCTTATTCTTCTTCATCGTCTTCCATCACAACCCCTCTTTCTCCATGCTTCGTCCAGCAATTATAGCTGGGCATGAAACCTCTCCGAAGTAGATGGCCGTGAATGATTCTTTCGGAAGAGTGATCTCTGACGTTCCGACAATCAACACATGGGCAACACATGAAGCCATTATCTTTGTTCGCCTGAGCTACAGCAAGAAATGCATTCAGGCCTGCCATATACTCGGAAGTGCGTCGGTCACCATACATCCATCGCTGCCATGCATCCAGCTGCATCATATAATTAAGTTTATCAAAATACATTACAATAACATATTAATACGACAAATACTGCTTTTTTATGTATCAGTTACAGATGAAAAAGATAAGTTTGTTAACCTCGGTCGAAGATACCATTTTTAGTGAGCTTATATGTGGCTCGGGAATTTCGTCGAACACCTCGTGTGCATAGTAAAATAAAACACACTAACACCCACCTCTCTCACACCTCCAAGAAACAAAAAGATGGAAGGGTGGGGGGCTGGGGCAGTATATATAGGGGGAAGGGGGACATTGGTCCCGGTTCGTGGCCTGGACCGGGACAAATTCTCATGCGCGTGCCACGTGGCATGTGGCTAGGCATTGGTCCCGGTCAGTGGCACGAGCCGGGACCAATATGTCCCCCACGAACCGGGACCAATGCCCCCAGGCGGTTTCTGTTGCACCGGTCACACAAACCGGGACCAATGCGTGGCATAGGTCCCGGATCTGGTTGCAACCGGGACAGGTGCCCCCTGGCCCCCTGGACGAGAGGGGTTGTTTTCACTAGTGATTGACGATCTTCTTCAACACCTCGATCTTCATGATGATGAATTGGATGATGTGCTGATCGGGGCTGAGGAAGTTAGGGTGCTGGAGAAGGACGCGCGCTGGCTGGCAGTCACGAAGGTGCACACGTCGCGATCGTTCAGCGCAGAAGCACTATTTGGCAAGATGAAAGCTGTCTGGAATTCGTATAGAGAACTAACCTGCAGAGAAGCTGGCAACAATTTGTTCGTCTTCCAGATGTATTTTGTAGGAGAATGGAAAAAAGTGGTTCATCAAGGTCCGTGGACCTTTCGTGGCTGCGTAGTAATCTTCGAGGATTACGATGGGCGTGTGGATCCTGAGAAGGTGGCGTTCGGTGGAATTTACGTCTGGGCACAAATCCACGGCATATCGGAGATGTACCGGAAATTATCAGTGATTGATGACCTCGCACGGCGCATAGGGAACACGAAGGAGGTCCAGATGAACCCCAATGTCTTCTTCGAAGGTAATTACGTGAGAATCCGAGTGTTGATTGAGCTTGAAAATCCTTTGAAGCATGTTACAGGTTTGAATATTGAAGGAGAAGAGATGAAGAGGCTGTTTGCGAAATACGAAAAAATTCCATTCTTGTGTAAGCATTGCGGGCTAATCGGACATAACCATGAAGAGTGCGGGGACGGAGTTTGGTCTGTATGTGAGTTACAGTATGGAAATTTCATGCTAGCAACAAGGAGTGTTGTCCCTCCCCCCTTGGAAGCACGTTCCTTCAATCCTCGGGGTCGAGGAGGTCGTACCGGCTTGAGAGGAGCACCTGTACCTTCACGCAAACGCTCCTCGCAAGATGCTTCGCTTGATCCTGATACAGACCTGATGGATGATGCAACCAGCCCACTAAAGGCTCCCTCGGATACTGTTGTGGGCTCTGAACCGGAGGCGCTGGCTAAACGGAACCTGGACTTCAACACAGAAAAGACAAACACTAACGGCGATCCAGTGAATTCCGACGTCCCTGCACCTATACCCCCCCTCCCCTGGGTAGACTAATCCACGCGACCGTACAAAGCAGTGGAAGATGTTAAGTAACACTAATGACCTGGCAACATCGGCGGCCTCCTCCGAGGAGGACCGTCGGGCCCAATGACGACTCTAGGCTGGTTCAGTCGGGGGATAGGGCAACATGCGACTGTTCAAGAGCTCGTCTGCCTACTGCAGACTTATATGCCCAGTCTAGTGTTCATCTGCGAGACTAGACAAAGTAGAGAAAAAGTGGAAAATCTTTGGTTCCTTCTAGGCATGAAAGAGTGTTTGCAGGTGAAAGGCGAAGGCGAAGGGGGTAGCTTAGCTCTCTACTGGACCGAGGATGTTACTGTGACCCTATTATCCTATGGCAATTATCACATTGATGTGCATGTCAGCGGAGGTCCGTATGTTAATATGTTGATGGGCACTTTCATTTATGAAGAGCCAAAGGCGTGCGACCGCGACCTCATGTGGTCTAAACTTCGCCAACTAAAAGATCGATCGGATAGACCGTGTATGATGCTTGGTGATTTCAACGAGGCGATGTGGAAGGAGGAACACACTTCTCCCAGACGGCCAGGTCTGAGAGGCACATGTCTGATTTGCGGGAGTTCCTATCCTTCTCTGACTTACACGATATTGGGTTTGTGGGCGTCCCATGGACCTTTGATAATAAACAAAAAGGTTCGTCTAGACAGAGTGGTTGCAACGCCGGCTTGGTCTTCTCTGTTTCCGGAGCACATGTTGTGTCATATCGTATCACCGCGATCAGACTGACAGCGGACGAATCAAGGGATCGAAGGCCACTCCAACAGATTCGACGGTATGAGGTGGCTTGGGAACGAGAGCCCTCTCTCGCTGATGTAGTGGAAGTGCATTGGTCACGCAGAGTTCCTTGTACGGATTTAGGGGGAGGGGGCATCATCGCTGCAATCGATTATGAGCAGTCTACATTTGTGGAGGAAAAACATTTTCAATTCTATCCCAAAGGAAATAGGGAAAAAACGAATTCTGCTAGATGAACTCATGGACCGAACTGATTCTGCTAGTATTGAGGCTCGGTTTGCTTTTGAGAAGGAGGTGGATGGATTATTATACAGGGAGGAAATTATGTGGATGCAACCATCAAGGATCGCATGGCTTAGGGAAGGTGATCGCAACACTAAATTTTTTCACTGGCGAGCATCTTGGAGAAGACGGAAAAATAAAGTGCGTAGCCTAAAGCATGAGGACGGATCGTGGACATGTGATATTGAGGAGATGGAGAGTATGGCTTCATGCTTCTTCCAGCACCTTTACACCCGTGAGGAATCCATTAATCCAGAACCAGTGATAGAGGGCATGACTCCTTGTATCAATGCTGACATGGATGATAAGTTGTGCGCTCCTTTCTCGGAAAAGGACATTAGCGACGCCCTTTTTCAGATTGGTACTCTAAAGTCCCTCGGTCCTGATGGCTTTCCGGCTCGCTTTCTACAACGTAATTGGGATCTGATGAAAACCGAGGTTATACACGCAGTTCAGACATGTTTCGCCACCAGCACCATGACGGACAATGTAAATGATACGGCGATTATTCTCATCCCGAAGAAGAATGACCCTAAGGCGCTTAAGGATTTCAGACCCATTAGCCTCTCTAATGTCATCTTTAAGGTAGTCTCGAAGTGTTTGGTTAATCGTTTGCGGCGTATTTGCAGGACATTATTTCTCCCACACAGAGTGCATTCATCGTGGGACGTCTTATTACAGATAATGCTCTGATTGCATTTGAATGTATACACTCAATTCAGACCGGTTCGGCACCACTAAGGAATTTTTGCGATTATAAATTGGACATGGCCAAGCATATGACCGCCTGGATTGGAGGTTCTTGGAAGGGATTTTAGAGAAGTTGGGCTTTCATAGCAAATGGATTCGGTGGGTGATGTAGTGTGTTACCACCGTTCGATACACAGTTCGCTTTAACGGGCAAATGTTGGACCCCTTCACGCCAACCCGTGGCATTCGCCAAGGTGATCCTCTCTCCCCGTATCTTTTTCATTTTGTTGCTGACGGTTTATCATGTCTTATCCGCAAGGAAATTGAATGTCATTCTCTACGTGATCTGCACATTTCTTGGAGGGGCCCGGGGATCTCCCACCTTTTGTTTGCGGATGACAGCCTCCTATTCTTTGAGGGGACAGTGGATCAAGCTAATATTATTAAGAGGATTTTGAACCAGTATGAACATGGTATTGGTCAATTGGTGTGTCTTGGTAAATGTTCCATATTGTATGGTGCAAAATGTACATCTGAGGTACAAACGGAGATCATGGAAATCCTGAGATATGACTCCTCCTGTTTTGAAGAAAAATATTTGGGCCTCCCGGAGCCAACAGGGAGATTGACAAAAGGCAAATTTAAATCTACAAAGGGTAAATTCTCAAAACATGCAAGTGATTGGTCTGAAAAATACATGTCCTCGGGTGCTAAGGATGTTCTGATCAAATCGGTCCTCCAATCCATCTCCAACTATGCTATGGGTATCTTTAAGATCCCTCTTGGTTTAATCGATGATCTGGAGCAAATAACTCAAAATTTCTGGTGGGGGTGATGAGACTAATAAAAAGTAAATGCATTGGTTATCCTGGGATAGATTGGCTCGGCCAAAGAGCCATGGAGGCATGGGATTTCGAGATCTCCGGGTGTTTAACCAAACTCTGCTTGCTAGGAAAGCCTGGAGACTCATACAATACCCAGACAGTTTGTGGGCGCCTTCTTAAGGCGAGATATTATCCGGCAGGCAACTTCCTTGACACTGCCTTTATTAAACATCAGTCCCAAACATGGTAGGCACTAGTGGAAAACGGGGCATTAGCCCCGGTTGGTAAGGGCCTAATGCCCCGGCTGCCCAACCGGGTTCCTTAAACCCGGGCTAAAGGCTCCCCTTATGCCCAGTAGGGTTACCAACCGGGGTAAAAGGCGCGCCGCACGTGGGCTCTGCACCGTGAGCAGGCCGGCCCCCTTTTACCCCGTTTGGTAATACCAACCGGGGCAAAAGGTTTTTTTTTTAATAGCTGTTTTCGTGTCCTCTGCGCTAGATTAGAACTTCTATATTTTTTTCTGTTTTCCTGTTCTCTGCACTAAACATTTATATTAAGAAAGATGAAAATTTATCGCACAAAAACACAGATGAAAACGAACAATAACATAAATATGTAGTCTGCCACGAATACAAATATTGTTCGACACAATGACATAATTAAACATAGTTCGACATAGCTAGACATAGTTTGACAATATAGAGTGACATAAGTACGTAAGCATAGATCGACAGAAACAAATATACTACGCATCAACATCGGAGGCAGCCTTGCCCTTGCCCTCGGTGTCGGAGGCAGCCTTGCTCGGGCTAGACTTGCCGGAGTCAGACTTGGAGTCGGAGATGCTCTCAGACGAGCTATCCTGCCAGCAAAGGGGGCGGGCTAAGGTGTCGTCGAAGATCTTCACCTCCAGCACGTGGGCCTCCTCGTCCTTGAAGTACCTAATGTGAGCATGTAGCCCACATTTAGCTTGTGCATGCGCGCGAACTGCCCCCATACATAGCGCAGGTAGAGGTCATCGCCACGTCGTTGCAGGACAATGCGCACGGGCCCGTTGTCACAACCCTCCAACCGGCGGGTGAAACTATAGGGCCCGCCCTTGCGCCCGAGGAGGATCGCCGATATCTTCTCTCGAAGACGGAGCTTGTTCTCCTCTGGGTGGATCAGGTGGACGTAGAACTCCGGTAGTCGGAGACCGTCCTCCCTCCGCTGCAGCCTCCTCCTCCTCCTCCCCCTCCTCCTCCGCCGCAGCAACAGCGTCACGCCGTTTACGGCGTGTTGACCCCTTTGCACCGCGCTTTGCCCCCCGTGCTCCGCGTCCACGTCCACGTCTGCGAGTAGGAGGCGTCGCGTCCTCCTCCTTGATGACTATGGCGCCACCAGCACGTGCATTCGATGCACGCAATCCACCTGGACGTCCAGATCGATGTCCACCACGTATAGGGGTTTCTTCGACGGGGACGACGCCGCGCCCACCGCCGGTTACATGTGAACCACGGGGACGTCTCACCATGGCTAAATATATAGCAAATAGCATCAATTTCATCAGTTCGCAACAATTGCATATAATCTAATAAAAATATAGCTAATAGCATCCATTTCATCAAAATTGCTTATAGACAATAGGTAATGGTAGTATAGCTAAACTAGTCTGAAAAAAAAGTAACTATATGTTCCAGATCCTCATTTCAATTATAAATGCAACATTGATGAAATATTTAAACGTATGAATACACACCAATAGTTACATAGCTCGGGTTCATTTTATTTAACCCTAATATATCACGATGTAATAATATCACTTATACATGCATATTCATGAAACTAATTAACTCCGACCGGGTCCTAAGCCGCGGGGTGCTGAGTCGCGGGTGCTATGGGCCCATAGGTAAGGAACCCTCACAGGGTCATAGCTCATGTGGTAAGGAACCCTCCGAATAATCGACCAACTGCTGCAATACTCCTATCGAGCAAGTACATGTAGCGACGTACGTGCTCGTCCTCCTCCCTGATACGCTGTTGTACCACCTCCTCAGGGGTCGGCTCTCTCCGCACCGACCGTAGACCACGCGATGGCCACCAAAGAATATCTTGGTCGACCACGTCACCCGCATTTCTCACCAATCCACGTGTCCCGGTAGTAAGGACCTCCCAGTGCCAGCCCGGCGGGGCCCAGTCCCGGACATCGCCCAGCAGGTCCAACAGAGACATAAGCTAAAAACAGAGCCGGACTAAGTAAATATTCCTAATTAAGTGAAATACCTTAATTAGTGTTTCTAACTTAGTAAAAATAGTAAATGGAGAAACATGACATAAATAAGATGAAAGATAAACACAAAGGATCAAATTGGCCCTTCTCATATCTTGTGCTTGTTACGAGGAAGTATACGTGATGACGATGCGGGGAAGGATGAAGACAAGGGTTTCTAAACTTCGTTGAAACTAAGCAAAATCACATACGTAAGTGTTTGTGATTTCCGAACAAAGTTGGACCATTTCGTGCACATACATAACGGTGATATTCTTCATAGCCCCGTCCGGGGCTATGAAAAGTATCACAATTACGTATATGCACTAAATGGTGCAACCCAGTTCTTCTGATCTCACTAACACTAATATTACAAATGCGACGTTCCTTAGTTCGAACCGAAACCCTCATCTTCATCCTTTCCCCGGATCACCACCGCCTATAGTACCTCTTAACAAGAACAAGGGTTTCTGAACTTTAGTAAGGAGTATGACTAGCAGATCTGATCGAGTCTTGCCGAATAAAGTTGCGACTCGAACGGGACATAACAGTTGTAGCATCCCAGATTATCCATATCATGTGTGAAAACGTTGCAGATCACTTCCTCTTCTTCTTGAATATCACCATTACGAATGTGCACTAAAGGATCCAGTTTCATCCGGATCTCACGAACCATATTACATATGTGATATTATTTAGTTCGAAAGAAATCCAGAAACCCTCATCTTTATCTTTTCCCTGGATCACCACCGCCTGTAGTACCTCTTAACAGGAACAAGATGGTCCTCGGCCTTGATGTGAAGTTGGACCTTCACATTTTGTGCTTGTTACGAGGTAAGTACACGTGATGGCGATGCGGGGGAAGGAAGGGTTTCTGGACATATTTAAAACTGAACAAAATCATATATGCAATAGTGAAATCCGAAAAAAACTAGACTCTTTTGTACACATACATAATAGGGACATTCTTCATAACACCGGAAGGGATTTCTGAGGAATGTCACCATTACGAATGTGCACTAAAGGATTCAGCTTCATCCGGATCTCACGAACCATATTACATATGTGACATTATTTAGTTCGAAAGAAATCCAGAAACCCTCGCATTCGCTCCTTTCCCCGGATCACCACCGCATGTAGTACCTCTTAATAGGAACAAGATGGTTATCGGTCTGTGTGCCTCATATTTAGGGTGGACACATACAAGCAGCCTTGGTGGACCCGGCGTGCCAAGTGGTATGCACAAGATCCTAACTTTGTGAAAATCACAAGGCGCACTGAACCACCAAGGCCATCTGAGTGTGAACCAACTCTTTCAATCATCGGCATTTATTCCAAAGATCGAACGAACATCATAAGTAAAACTGTAATAACACTTCTAAATTTCTAACACAAAGTAAAAAAATTCTAACTTACTGAAATTTTCTAAATTAGTGAAATTTTCTAACACTAACTTAGTGAAATTTTATAACTTAGTGAAATTTTCTAACGAAATTTTTCTAACACTAAAAATTATCTAACACTAAAAATTTGTAACACTAAAAATTTCTAACAGTAAAAATTGCTAACACTAAAAATTTCTAACACAAAAAATTCTAACACTAATTTTTTCTAACACTATAAATTCTCTAACACTAAAATTTCTAACTAAATTCTAACTAAAATTTTTCTAACACTAGTTTCTATATTTAAATTTCTAACTCAATTTTTAACAGTAAACAAAATTGTAAAAATAAACACTAAATAAAGAAAATTTCTCTTTTAATTTTACCTCTCGGGGTTATATAATGAACTTGGATCAGCAGTGGCATCATAATGAACTTCCTCTTCATGCACAACCAAGGAGGAAGGTTATAGATACATAGAGTTACAAGCTATGTGCTATAGTTGCAGCTCTGCTCACTAAATGGATTAAATCCATCTGTACTTAGACCAAACCATAAGTTCCTTGCCTCACCTGCAAAGCGCGGGAACTTTCTTTCGATTTTTCTCCACTGCGACCCATCAGCGGGGTGTCTCAACATCTCATCTTTCTTACGATCTTCCTTGTGCCATCGCAAAAGTTTGGCATGCTCTTTGTTTCTGAACAGACGTTTCAACCGTGGTATTATAGGAGCATACCACATCACCTTTGCAGGAACCCTCTTCCTGGGTCGCTCACCCTCAACATCACCAGGGTCGTCTGGTCTGATCTTATACCGCAATGAAGTGCATACCGGGCCTTGTTCCAAATTCTCGTACTTCTCACCGCGGTAGAGGATACAGTAATTAATGTAGGCATGTATCTTCTCCACGTCTAATCCTAGGGGGCATACAAACTTCTTTGCTTGGTATGTACTGTCGGGCAATTCATTGTTTTTAGGAAGCTGCTTCTTCACTATTTGCAATAACTTTGTAAATCCGCTGTCAGTTACACCGTTCTCGGCCTTCCATTGGAGCAATTCGTCCAGCTTTTTTTGCCCGTCTTCGCAAGTTGGATACAACAATGTTTTGTGATCTTTTATCATCTGGTCGAACTTCACCCTCACCTTTTCAATATCGTTTTCTGTCTTTGCATCCGTAATAGCCTGGCCAAGATCATCGATGGGCTCATCTGGTGCCTGCAACTCTGATTCCACTTTATTGTTATCTTCTATTCCAGTACCGGCACCATATTCAGGGAACATGTCATGATAGTTGTCATCATTCTCTTCTTCTTCGTTGTCTTCCATCATAACCCCTCTTTCTCCGTGCTTGGTCCAACAATTATAGCTGGGCATGAAACCGGATTGAAACATGGATGACTCTGTGAGAAGAGTGTTCCTTCTGATTCTGACATACAGCACATGGACAACAGATAAAATTATTCCGCTTGTTTGCCCGGGCCACCTCGAGAAAATAACCCACGCCATTCATGAACTCGGCAGAGCGTCGGTCAGCGTACATCCATTGCCGGTTCATCTGCATTTTATGATTATTAATTAAAAACTGTTACAGAACACCATGAATAGAGAAATGACCAATGTTACATCGACAGATGAAAGGTTAAAGTTGGTACCTCGACCGAGGAAGAAAGAAGGACGAGAAATCTTATTTAATTAAGTGTGGCTCGGACAAATTAAATCGTGCTTGTTTTCTACGAGCTGAGATGGCGTTATTTTCCCGGACATTTCATCAAACACCTCTTGTGCATAGGAGGGAAAAAAAGTGAGCACACACCACACAACTAGAAATATGTACTCCAAAGTGAGTGGCATGAGACGAAAAGAGGGCTGGCAGCGTATATATATAGTGGGGGGTTATTTGCCCCGGTCGGTGGCTCCAGCCGGGGCAAAAGACCCCCACACCACGAGCCTGAACGGGCTCCGCTCGTCGACGGCCTTTAGCCCCGGTTGGAGCCACCAATCGGGGCAAATGACCCCCGCACCACGCGCTCTGCTCGCCCCGGCCCCACCTCTCCAGTCTTTTGCATCGGGTGGTGGCCGAGCCGGGGCGAAAGGGGTGGTCGCGGGTGAGCAAAAGCCCTGTTTTCCACTAGTGAGGGTATTGTCCATGGGCTTGAGCTGTTGAAAAAGGGCATCATATGGCGCATTGGCTCTGGTACTAGTGTTAAAATATTCCAAGATAATTGGCTCCCAAGACCGGGCGCGTTGAAGGTTGATGGTAGGAAAAATTCGGCACGACAAAAGTGGGTTTCCGAGTTGATAAATCAGTAGACCAGATCGTGGGATGAGGCTACTGTCCGAGCGGGTTGTTTCCATCATGATGCCAAGGCTATATTAAGCATCGAAATTCCTGCCCGGTTGTCCGATGATTTCATTGCTTGGAGCGGTGACCGAATGGGGTTTTTAGCGTGCGGTCAGCATACAGGATCGGTCTGACCCCAAAACTCAACAGCCTTAGCTCGGGGCAGTCGAGTTCAGCGCCTTCAGGTGATCGTAAAATCTGGGACTTGGTTTGGAAGCTGGACGTTCCTCCTAAACTAAAAATATTTGCATGGAGAGTGGCCTCCAATTCTCTTGGGGTTCGCAGGAACCTGCAACGTAGAATACAGAAACTGGATCCGGCCTGCACCATCTGCGGGCATGGGGTTGAGGACGAACACCACGCCCTTATTGCATGCACTCTATCTCGGGAATTACGTGTGCAATTACGGAATTTTTGGGATGTACCATCTGAGGAGGCCTTTGCCATCAGAGATAGCCAAACGGCCAAGGTCACAAAATACGGTTTACAGAGCACGGGCACAACGCCACACGCGTCGAGCCAGATAAACGAGTGCCCAGTGGCACAGGCTAAAGGGGCAAAAAAAGTTTAAGAACGCCAACAGCCAAGGACGTTAACAGCAAATGACCACTACACGGTTTTGGAAAGGAACTTCGCGAGTAGGCGTTGGCAGGCCTATTGCATCGAGCACTTCCAACACCCTCATGGACAGGCCTAGACACCACTTGTAACATTAGGTGTTTATTATGAATTTGTAAGCTGGAAAATGCGAACATTTGAGTGTATCCGTTCAGGTTTCAGTTTCGTTCCTTCTACACACCTAGCTCTTTGTTTGTCAGTGGAACAATGGTCTTGTGTTGCTGTCGTGTAATATTCATTTTGTCTCATTGAGCTTCAGTGAAGTGAACTATTGAGATATGAGGGGGAAAAAACGAGACTAAGGCCTTGTTCGGTTACTAGGGGGCCAATCCTCACAGGGAACTGAACACCACGGGGTTTGGGTGATCCCCTGATGTCACCCAAATCCCCACGTTAATCCCTTAGTCACTAATCGCTGCACAAGTGATTCGTTCGGTTACTCCCTTGCTTCGAGGGAATCAAAGAACACAGGATGAATCGACGCATCCACACACAGACTCTTACCCTTACATTTACTCAATAGTGAATCTTGTACAGCTACTCTATATATATATATATATATATATATATATATATACGAAGCCATTTTTCCAGACCCTTAATATTCAATTTTGCATAATTACAAATACAATGAGCTAGACTTTTACACCACAAAAATAGCTGCACTCTAAGAAGGTGGATAGAAGGACAATATTTTGCACATAACAATAACATCTTGACATGATATAAATCAACATTATCTTGTACGCTTCAAGGATTGTTTCTGGGAGAACCATGGATAATAAGCACCAAGGCGAGGCATCTCTTGTTGGATACTACAATGAAGAACAACAAAATTAACAAGTCAAAAAAATAAAGGAAACTTGACAAGTAACTGTTTGGTTTGCAAGTTAAGACAGTTTGACAGATAATAGCACAAGATTGGATTTGACATGTTCAACTGTAGATGACCTTTAATAAGTCCAAACTTTGGAGTGGACGTACTCCGATAATTTTAGTAGTTCACAGAGCATCCAAACACCTCAAAAAATATGCTACCGAAAACATCAACTTTGCACTCATAAGCATATAGAATGTAGAATACAGCTTCACTGCTAAAGACGATCTGAACCATCATAATTGGAGAGAAATTACCAATATAACTACTGAACCAACAAGTCACAAAGTTTAGATTTTTCAATGGAAATTACCAATACAACTACTGAACCAACTATTTAAGTAACCTTGAATGAAAAATGCAAGAAATTTCAGTCCATCATAACCAGATTCATCCTGCCCAAATTGATGTGCAGGGACTAAACTATTACCTCATGTTGTAATTTGGGAGAAATATGCACGCGAACAAGAAAAACTTGGATAACAGTACCACATTGAATGACTACAACAATTCTTAACTGACCTAATACTTTTTTTTAGCTTGATGAACTCGTTCAGCTAACAAACTAGCGCTCGAAAGAAGATCAGTGCCACTAGCAGATTGAATATTGTTTTCAACAAGAAGAGCAGACTTGACATAGTCTGCAAAATATACAGTGAACCAAATGAGCTGAGATGGCAAACTGAACTACAGTCTACAGTGAACCAAATGAGCTGAGATGGCAAACTGTACTACAAATTAGCTGGCAAATGAAACACCAGTTGCATAGAAGTAGAGCATTCTTGTTAAATATTAAACCATCTGTAGTCCAGCCAACAGCCAGTTTAACACTTAACATGAACTTAACACGATGAGAAATTAGGTATACAACCGTTAACAGCCAGTTTAACACTTAACATGAACTTCGACTACAGTTGAAGGATATTAGCTTAAGGTAGTCCTGTAATAGGCCAACGAAAATTCCCAAAAGTAGCTTCCAACATTAAAATATCTAGAACTTTCACACTTTTTAGCAGCACAGAGACAAATTAAGAGACATGGCCTCTTTAGGCCAATCTGAATTACTTTAGGCCAATCTGACAATCAGATCACTGCCTAAGATGAATGGTCGATCTGGCAACTAAGAAGTGAGTGGCTTTCACTGAGGCATGGTATAAAAGCGTGTGAGTTTCTAACGGGGAACAAATTATGCAGCCCACCGAACTTTCAACAAGGCTACATGGATGCAAGTAATGTTTCGATTGCTAATACAGAAAAGGTGAACATATTTGCAGCCCTAAATACTAAGCAATATAGAGAGCATAAAATCTGAAAATCTTGGAGAAGAACTGGATACAGACCTCCTGCCACTTTCTCTGGAGTTGCAGAAGTTCTTTACAACACGCTACACACTCAGCATGGTAAGAAGCAGCTAGTTCTTTGATCAGGGCCTTCCTTTTGATTATGCCAATCACTTCAAAACATGGAGAAATTGTGTGTCGTCAGAACGCTGTAGAACACCGTGCATTGTCGGCATGTATGGCCCAAGCCAGAACTCAGAACACTCCTTGATCAACCCGGTCCCCAAGTGGGTGTTCGAGGAAGTGCTCTCCATGTCCTCACCCCCTACCACCGGCAAATTTGAAAAAAAAAATACCATATAGAAGCTGGAAGTTAGGTCCAAATAAGCAGTATCTAGGTGCTTAAGTATCCAGCATTAACAGGTCCAAATAGGCATGACAAAAAGAGGGGTTCACATCGTTTGGGAGGTACATAAACAACACTTCAAACAACTCACAACTTCTTTGTCATCGGATGATAATCACTTCTGAACTTAATAATTATCCCGACTTTACACACAGCAGCAATCAGCTCACGACCTCTAAACACAGCGGCAATCAGCTTCACGGTGACAATCAAATCACTACCTAAAAATGCATGATCCTGACTGTAGACAAGATGAGAAAACTAATCTACGGTGAGCACAAAGATGAGTACAAAAAAAGGGGGCAGAAGAACATCTTCTTTCCAAATCCACCCGCCCCTCTACTGCTTCTTCTCCCGCAAGACCAACGAGAGAGAGAGAGAGAGAGAGAGAGAGAGAGAGAGAGAGAGAGAGAGAGAGGAACCTGGCGGTATCGTCCGCTGCTTCCTTCTCCGATGTGGGGCGGCGGCGGACGCCACAGAGGCTAGGGCTTCGGTCAGGCTCTTGGCGGGACTAGGTCGATGCAGGAGTGCCCGTTTCCTACGGGTTGGTTGTGCAGCCGAGGTACCCGGCGACCCGCCGACCCGTCGTCGTCCCTCCGCCGCCGGCGGCTGCCTCTCCAAATCTCACTAGCGAAATTAGGTCGGGGCGAGAGAGTCTGAAAGAGAGAGGAGAGTCTCGTGGATTCGTTCCACGGGATGAGGTTCGAGGTTTAATTCCCCCTCGAAATGAAGGGGATTGGCGTGGAATAGAGCGGGGTCAAATCCCGCCCGGGGATAACCGAATGCATCTAAACAGATTGTCGGGATTTCAACTCCGCGGGTACGATCCCGGCCAACACGCGGGGATTTCGCCCCCATCCCGGCCGGGGTGGGCGGAACCGAACAAAGCGTGAAGGTGGGCTGCCGGATGTAATGCATATTGTGGCCAAGGAAGTAATTCCTGAGATGAAGGTAGGGTACGGTTGTTACTGCAGCGTCCTATCTGCTAACTACGAATTTAATGTCTTCTACCTTGCCACTAGGAATTTCCTGATGTTTTCCATGCACCAGTGGAAAGAGGGCCTTTTGTCCCGGGTCGTAAGGCCCATTTGTCCCGGTTGTGCAACCGGGATGGGATGGCCGGGACAAATGGCCCGTCCCATTGGTCCCGGTTGTGCCAGGACCCGGGATGGTAAGCACAGGCCACGTGGCGAACCTGGGCCAGGGAGTTCGTCCCGGTTCGTTCAAGGGACCGGGATGGATACTGTTTTGACAAAAAAAAATATAATCGTCCAGGCCCCACGTTTTTTTGGGCTCCTGTCTCCCAATCACGAGCCGGCCTCCCCTTCCCCAACCGCGTCCAGGCCCACGTCTTTTATTAAGCCCACTGGTCACATTTTTTTGTCAAAAGGGCCCACTGGCCCGCGTCTTTTATTATGGTCAGTCAACGGTTCGAAGGGCCCACTGGCCAGCGTGGTCAGTCAATGGTTCGAAGGGGCCACTGGCCAGCGGCCGTTGGCTGGCTCGCCTGGTCCCTTAATTTAAGACTACAAGACGGTCAAAGGGTCACTGGCTCGCCTCGTCTTCCCGCCCCGCCTCGGCTTCCCGCGCCCCCACTTCCCCACGCGCATTCATGGCCGCCTGCAACCGCCGCCACGTCCAGGCCGCCGGTTGGCATGCCAGCCCACCCCGGGTCCTTTTTAAAGGCCCCCCGCCGCCCGTACAACCCACCCACCCCGGCCGCGTCCCTGGCAAAGCAACCCTAGCCGCCACCATGTCCCGCTGGTTCTCGAACTCCGGCAAGCGCCCAAGGAACGACGACGGAGGCTCCTCGAGCGGCGCCGGCCGCATCCCACCCCCGCCGGCGGAGGCCTTCGGCTACGGCCCTGGAGGTGTCCGCCTCGGCGGGGTGCCGCGCGTCCCCGCGCCACCACCGGCTGCACGCCCGCCGCCCAGCGCCGCGCCCAAGGGCAAGAGGTTCCGCCGGTACGTCCGGGTGGACGAGGCCGAGTGGCACTGGAACAATGCCACTCCGGTGTTCTATGCCGACGTCCACCTCCCGGACGGCTGGCACCTGAACCCCCAGCGGATCCCTGTGCCGCCGGTCCCGACCGGCCAGGCGCTGCTTGAGGAGGTCGACCGCCGGCGCGAGCTCCTGCCGGCCCCCGTCCGCAGGGAGCGCGCGTACGCGCGCAGCTCCCCCTACTGGGCCGCCTGGCTCGAGCAGGAGCACGAGCTGCGCCGCCGCTCCTTCATCCCCGCCCCCCACGAGGCCAACGTGGACGACTACCCCCCGCCAGCGCCCGGCCGGGAGAGGGAGCTATGGCTCCTCGTGGACGAGCCGGAGGACTTCTCCGGGGAGGAGGACCCCGAGCTCCGGGCCGCCATGGAGGAGGCCTGCGAGCGCTCCCGCCGCTCCCTCATCGACGACGAAATCAAGCGGTGGGAGCGGGTCGTGGCCGCCGCCGCCGCCGCCATGCCGCCGCCGCCGCCACCCCCCTAACGAGCCTGTTGTCCCCTGGTGGCAGGCAATGAACGCCGAGCTGGAGGCGTCCGAGGACCAGCCGGAGCCGCAGCCGCTCCCACCAGGCCTGGAGTACGGCATGAAATGGGCCTGGACCAGCGGCGTTTGGGCGCAGGGGTCGCCGGAGCAGGAGGAGGAGCTGCCCCCTCCGCCCCCTCCGCCGCAGGAGGTGCTGCCCCCGCCACCGCCGTACCCGCCTCCGATGCCCCCGATGCCTGCACCCCCGGCCCAGGCGCCGCCTGCCCACCTGTGGCAGCCGCCCGCCTACCACTGCCTCTCCGACGACGAGGACGACTAGATCGGCGCCGGTCGCCTGTGGCCGCGTCGCCCCCCCTATTCTATATAGACAACGCCCCTAGCTACCCCCCCCCCCCCCAAGAAACGGCCGGCCGCCTGTGGCCGCGCCGCCGCCCCTTATGCAAGTACGGCCGGCCGCCTGTGGCCGCGCCGCCCCTATGTAAGCAAGGCCCCTGGCCTTATTTTAATATAAGTTGTGTTTCCCCTAATCTACTGTGTCCCTACCCCATCCCCGCCGGCGGTGGTGGAACGCCGGCGGTGGTGGAACGCCGGCGGATCTGTCCACTCGTTCCCGCCGCCGGCAGGGCTTCGCCCAGCCATATCCACTCGTACCCGCCCCTAGAGTGTCCGCTCGGCCTGGAGAGAGGGCCGCGCTTTTTATACACCTGGGCCTTTAGTCCCGGCCCGTGCCACCAACCGGGACTAGAGCCCCTTTGGTCCCGGTTGGTACCACGGCCCGGGACCAAAAACAAATTTCGAATTTCGGTGGCACCCCTGCGCGCCCAAAATTTTTTAGCGCCAAAATTTGAAAAGTGTTAAGTTTGCACATTAACAACTTCTATATACTTCCAAATTTGACAAAAATTCCAACATGAAAAATGCTAGAATTTGCAAAACTAATTTAAATCCATTTTTCGTTTAACTAAATAATTATTCTAACTATTGAAACTATTAATTATTTTTTCATTTGTATATAATTTGAATATAAAAATGTTACAATTTTTTATTTCTCTCGTGATCTTCCTAATTCAAAGCGAATTGTACCTTATTGACACGGTGAATTTGAGATTTTCGTCTACAACAGAAAAACCATCAGACTTGTTGTAGATGACTTAACGGCTTTCAAGATTCTAGAATAGTGGTAGAATAAAGCAGGTTGCTCGCCCTCCAGACCCCCAATCACAAAGTCAAAGCGACCATATCTAGCAATAAATGATGCAATTATATCATTAGTGAGAGACTTCACGTCGGCAATCTCAATTAAAGTGCCAGTTTGTGTCTGATCCCACCAACCCACAGTATCAATTTGGAATGAATTGCCAAGAGATTTGTACCTCTCTCTCTTGGCGACTCCCCTTGTGTGGTTTCTTGGGAGACCGAGTAAAAATTCCATCTCATCTGGCTCTAGAGGGGCAACCTTGTTCTTTCCAACCCAAACAAGGTTCCATCTTCTGCACTCGTCCATAACATACCTCTGAACAGTTAGAGGTGGTGGATTACTTGAGCCTGCAAGAGTACGTTCGATCTGTTTTATCAGAATTGGACTTGCCAGACGGGTTTGCAAGCAATCGAGCTGCTTTCTAGGATCCCAGGAAGGCCACCAGTTCTCATAATGAGGGAATGCCTCAAATATGGTCTTTGGAGCGAGAGGAAGGAGACGTGACCTATTCTCAATTGGCAAATTATGGATGTAGCCTCTTTCTTGAGCAGCTGCACAGAAGTGCTTAGAATCCACAAACTCCGGCTCTATGTCATACAAATTTCTGGAAATTTCCACCCATACACTTTTTGGAGCTAGGGCCTCATTTTCATAGTAGAAGTAGGGTGGCTTGTTCATCCTCTAGAGTCGATGTCAGTCCTGGCTGCTTGTCCATCCTCTAGAGTTTGCTCTGCTCTGCTCTACTGCTCCTTGCGGCTCAGGTTGGTAACGATCCATCGGCGGGGTGCCTCAACTTTCCATCTTTCTTACGGTCTTCTTTGTGCCATCGCAACAACCTAGCATGCTCTTTGTTTCTAAACAGACGTTTCAGCCGTGGTATTATAGGAGCATACCACATCACCTTAGCAGGAACCCTCTTACGGGGGGGCTCGCCGTCAACATCACCAGGATCATCTGCTCTGATCTTATACCGCAGTGCAGTGCATATCGGACATTCATCCAAATTCTCGTACTTCTCACCGCGGAAGAGAATGCAGTCATTAATGCATGCATGTATCTTCTGCACATCTAATCCTAGAGGGCAGAGAGCTTTCTTTGCTTCGTACGTACTCTCAGGCAATTCGTTATCCTTTGGAAGTTTTGGCTTCATTAGTTGAAGTAAAGTCTCAAATGCCTTGTCAGTCACACCGTTTTGTGCCTTCCATTTCAGCAACTCCAGTGTGGTACCGAGCTTTGTGCTACCATCTTCGCAATTTGGGTATAACAATTTTTTGTGATCCTATAACATGTTGTCCAGTTTCAACCTCTCCAATCTATTTTCACAGTCTTCCCTTGCATCAGCAATAACTCGGCCAAGATCATCATCGGGCTCTTCTGATGCCTGTTCTTGATCACCTCCTTGTTCTGCATTCTCTTCCATTGCAGTATCGTCGTATTCAGGGAACAAAGGATCTTCTTCTTCTTCTTCATCGTCTTCCATCACAACCCCTCTTTCTCCATGCTTGGTCCAGCAATTATAGCTGGGCATGAAACCTCTCCGAAGTAGATGGCCGTGAAGGATTCTTTCGGAAGAATGTTCTCTGACGTTCCGACAATCAACACATGGGCAACACATGAAGCCATTATCTTTGTTCGCCTGAGCTACAGCAAGAAATGCATTCAGGCCTGCCATATACTCGGAGGTGCGTCGGTCACCGTACATCCATCGTTGCCGTGCATCCATCTGCATCATATAATTAAGTTTATCAAAATACATATTAATACAGAGATAACCACAGTACATCGACAAATAATACTTTTTTATGTATCAGTTACAGATGAAAAAGATAATTTGTTAACCTCGGTCGAAGAAACCATTTTCAGTGAGCTTGTGTGCGTCTCGGGAATTTCGTCGAACACCTCGTGTGCATAGTAAAAAAAACAGCAACACCACACTCTCTCACACCTCCAAGCAAAAAAAAAAGATGGAAGGAGGGGGGGCTGGGGCAGTATATATAGGGGAAGGGGGCATTGGTCCCGGTTCGTGGACTGAACCGGGACAACAGGTCATGCGCGTGCCACGTGGCCTGTGGCTAGGCATTGGTCCCGGTCCGTGGCACGAGCCGGGACCGATATGCCCCCCACGAACCGGGACCAATGCGCCCAGGCGATTCCTGTTGCCCCGGGTGCACGAACCGGGACCAATGCAGGGCATTTGTCCCGGATTTGGTTGCAACCGGGACAGCTGCCCCCCGGCCCCCTGGACGAGAGGGGTGGTTTCCACTAGTGATGCCTACCAGTATATGATATGTGGTAGTGCAGTATATGATATGTCGTAGCGCATTTCATCTACGGGGGAGTGTGTGCGCTGAGTGCAGCAATACCACATATGGGAGGGAGCGCCAACAAATATATATTTGTAGTGCATGAATTGTACAATCGATAACTGTTAGGTGTATGGAATACAGACGAAATAAGTGATACTAGCTCAACTGCTCTAATCTAAACAACTGAAAATTGGACGGCGAAATTTGATAAGATGCCCGGAGTGACATATACAGCAGGACGTAATGGAAGAAGGTACTCAGTATAAATACGCGGAGGAGCAATAAATAAGCCAGATGGCAATGACTCCACCAAACATAAATAAAGCCACTGAATTTTCCACAGAGCAAGCTCCGTCAAGCAACAAAGACAACAAATGTTCAATACTTCACGAGTACACTAATAACAAAAATAGCGTGCTGCTTCATGCAAGATCAGAATTAGATAAAAATCCTCGTTTTGGTAGCTAAGGTTTACATGAAGCCTCGTGCTGATCATCACACACGATTGGTTGGACATGGCCTCACATCCAATATCTTGTTTACATATACATCACAATTCACATATTTTACTACGTAGGTGGTGTGAAGTTAGGCTGGGAGGTGCAAAAGGATGTAAGGTAACAAGCAACATAGATAACGACTTTATTCGGCATTGTTAGCTCAGGCTGTCATAGAGCCTCGTTTTGATCATCAAACAGTCAGTCGGTTACAGATTAATGGCAGGAAACTCACATTCGTTGCATAGATTGCAAATACATTAAGACCACCTCTTACTCAATAATTTGGATATGGTTAGGTCCGTATCGCCGAATCCGTCCATGACGGCCTTCGCTGAGTGAAATTCTGCTCTGGCTGTTAGGCTGGGAGGGGCAAACAGAAATTAGGTAACTTGCAACATAGAAAAACGACTCTCATCGGTAGTGACTAAGTGTGCCGAAGGTGAATTAGTTACCTGCTTCGAATAACTATGCATGGCATGCCAATGCGCTCAGCTGCAATAACGCTGGGTTGGCTACCAGATACAAGGATACAGTCTTGCACATCACATCCCACATATTCAGACCCAGCTCGCAGTGTGGCTATTATCTTCTCAGAACTGTGAATCGTGACAGAACACTGAATACCAGATATTTTTGTCCAGTGCAAGAAATAAGGTTTGATCTGCAAATAGTAATAACCTTTTGGATGCCGTGTTAATGTCCACGCTGAGTTTTAGAAGTGATGCAACCTCTTCTGCTATCCTCTGCTTCTCTGCAGAAGCTGTCACAACACAGCACATGCACGCTGAGTCCTCACTCTATTGAATATGAAGAAGAATGAGATTGCTCTAATCAGTAATGCTAACCAGCCTTTTGTACTTCCTTGGTAAGTTGTTCGTCCAAACTGGAGGCGACTCCTTCGCCAAGAACAAGCTGTCCATAAAAACTTTTTTCGACCTCCTCTTTTCCAACAATATATATCTTTGATGTTCTCTCAGGGCCTAACTTTTCAACTATTGATCTGCAGTGGTCAAGAAATCCGTATACATGGTTTGTCATTACAATGTTAACTGGGTGTTTTGGCAGAACAATACTGTCACTTATATCAGAATGTGAATCTTATTTTGGAACAAAATGCAAGTGTTCACAATGAAAATTTTCATTCCAAAAGATAGATATGACAAAAAAGAGCAATTAACGATAAGCCGAACCTTGAAATCTTCTCTCCATTTCTGCCATAGGTTGCCAATACGGCTACAGGCACACCCTGACTAAGTGCGTCATCGATGAAGCTTTGAATAATTTCATACAAAATATCAAAAATCAGGCGGATAGAGTCATTCATAGAGCAAACATAGGGACATAATTTATTGATTGACGTTAAAGCATGCTGATACGCAGAAAACTTTGATTAAATATGTTGTGACTAGAATCCAGCAAACTCCTTAGTAAACAATCAGTCTATTCATTGATCCACAATTCTTGCAAATTTCGCACAGAGAATAAAGATCTACCTAGCATACCAGCTGCTAGCGTGCTATGCTCATTGCTTCTTACAGTTAATTCATGATTACGCTGAGAGTGCTCATCCATTTCTGCCATAGGTTGCCAATATGGTTATAGGCACACCCTGACTAAGTGCATCATCGATGAACCTTTGAATGATTTCATACAAAATATCAGATATAAGGAAACTTAACGACCAGGATAGTCATTGATAGAGCAAACATAGGGACAGATAATATTAATTCACACTAAAGCTTGATGAATGGGTCAAACCACGTAGAAACTTTTGATTAAATATGTTATGTCTAGAATCACTTATTGCAGATAACACCAAGCTCCTCACAATAATTAGTCTATAAAATGAACGATAATTCTTGCAATTCCACAAACGATCTACCTAGCATACCAGCAGCTAGCCTGCGATGCTCATAGCTTCTTACAGTTAATTTGTGACAATCCTGAAAGCGATCATCAGCCGGCGGAGAGAAGAGAGAAGAAGTCTTTAGAGTTTCCCCCCTATCTTAATGACATGACATGTAAGCTTTGCACTTTCTTGATGAAAAAAATCAATCATAGCACAACTATCTTGTAATTTGTTCTCTGGAGGGGTTGGCAGAAATAGAGATACAAAGGAATCAGTAAACATACTTCTCAACTCCAGGCCGGAGCGGTAAGACATCTGAAGTAGAGAGGTTTTCCAAAGCTTTCAACTATAAGAAACGTGCAAAAAGAATACATTATAAGAAATCAAGCATAAATTGAGAACAGGAAATAAGTAAGATCAAATTGAGTGCGTTGAATTCCAGAGTCCTGGTTGTAAATACCAGTTTACTACCCACATTCATTAACAGAACAGATCTAATGACGATACATTTAGCATTAAACAAAACACATGATGAACCAAACTTCCAAATATCAGTTAAAATAAAGATAGGAGCCTGTGATACAAATGATCAAAATTTTCATACCATCCTGATGATATTTCCGGATAATATTTAAGTTCATGCATAGTAAAGCTGACAATGAATTGGTTGATAAATATACATATCAACCTTCTCACGAAGAACACTTTTTGTAAATGACCCTTTCTCACTAGTCGGCAAAGATGTTGGCCAGCCAATCTGCATCCAAGTAGGAGAAAGAATGGAGATGAGTATGCATTTATTTTCAATGTTTCCATCCATAAAAAAAAGTAAATAGTCAGACTCACAGCACTATGTTACATAATGAGCATCTATGTTGTACTGAAGTAATAAATAGACAATAATATCAGATCAAGTACGACACTTGGGAGAAGAAAGAAAGAGTACCCTATCAAAAAATAGCACCACCATTCGTTCCTCATCACCACTAGCTTTTCTGATTAGGGAAATAAAAAGTATATAAAGAAAATGAGAAAAAAATCTCATGCAGACCAGTCCAAACATGTCTTTTATAAAGGAGCGGATTAGAAAAAATAGAAGCCATGAACTTTAACAAATAGATATCAGGATGCCCATGATAATCTGGTTTGATGAGGTTAAATAATTAAATACGCACCTCACTAAATCAGCATATATTGGTTCTGTCCAATTCGCACAATCTAGGCCAAGATTTTGAAATGCTGATGAACACAAAAATGGATAGTGTTACAACAAGATGGTAAATAAGGAAGATGCAAACTTGGATATGCTATATTTCAATTATGTGTGAATTCCTAGTAATACATGTTTGATTCTATGCTGAACAATATTTAACACAAAAATACTGCACGCTAATGATGCCATGTTGTCTACTTATGTCAAGGTTTCCATTTAAATGATGGCATGGAATAGACCAGAAAGAATGAAGTGTCAAAGAAATGGAGTAGTACTTGGTAAGGACATAAATCAAAGTTGTCTTTACACTGTTCGCACCTACATTGAAAGCTTGGCGACTGCCGAAGCGGTAGACATCTGCAAGAACTCTGGAAGAAGAAAGAAACTCATATTGGTTAATCTAAAAGAAAAGCACGATAGAATTGCAAAAAGACAGAAACAAAGATATGAGTACTCGTCAAGTAACAGCCACAACCTGCATACATAGCTATCTGGCATAGGTGACCCCTGCAGGAAAGACATTTCTGGCACAAAGAACGAGACGTCGTGTGTTTCAAATATATGTGATCAAAACAACCAGATAGTAGCACCCAATTCAACCGTCAGGATGACTTAATTTACAGCGCAGCTCTATCACTTATTTTTTAATGGACTAATAGCACGATCACAATCACAAACGGATCTACTGTAATTCCTTTAATAAGATGACTGTAGCTACAGAACCTGAAGCCACCTGCAGCAAACTACTAAGTTTCGAGAAGCAGAGCAGGCCACACTATTGGGGATCCATGAGCCAATCAGCAAAAAGGAAAGATTTTTAGAGGACTGACCCTTCGACTTCGAGAAGGACGGCGAGTTTCGGGTCGGCGGAGCCTCCCGGGGGCTGGGAGGTGCACCGTAGCGGCGGCGTCCGGAGACGGCGGGCTGAAATCCGCGAGGCGCCCGCGCGGAGAGGGCGTGAGGAGGGGATAGAGGCCAGGGCCTTGAGGGCATCCGTCGCCGTCGGCGCCGGAGCCGGCGGAGATGGCCGGAGCAGGACGCAACGGGCGGCGGCTGCCATGACAGCGGAGGTGAACAGCGACGCGAGCTTAGCTACTCACAGTGGGGATATTTTTTTGGCCAAGCTGAGCCACTCGACATGTGGACCCGTTGAAGACGTGCTCCACAATGAATTTCATTTCTTTTTATTTCTGGGAGGTGAAAAGTATATTAAATCTTATTATGGTATTGTAATAATTTATTACTAATTCTATTATAAATTCATTACCACAAGCTATTGTGTGTGAATCTTTACTATTAAATGGGAGTTGGTCGTTCGGCGGTCACCCGTCGTCCGTAGTCTGCCTTTTTCGTGGTCTGCCCCTTGAGCGAACGTTGGCGCCGACAGGTGGGCCAACACCAAGCCAATTCATCTCGCCCGAAGACCCGTCATCATCTGCCTAGCTTGTGAATCGCGAGGACAAGGTAGGGCGGACGTGCTAGCGTGTCGCGTGCGGCCGAGAGCGAGTCGGAGGCTCCAACCAATCTCATGCCATCGGCCGCGGCGGCGAAAGTGAAGATCCCGTCCAGGTCCACCTTTCGAGGTCGCTCCTACTACTTCTGGTCCTCGGAAAACTCAGATTCCAACATCCTCACCTCCCGCCGCCACGGTCAAGGATCTGACAATTGACTCCCTCGCAGTTAGCGTCGGCGACCTTTAGGCTGCCTGATCCATCCTCGCCACCGCGGCCGTCTCCCTCGTCCGTCACCACTTGGAACGCCCTTCTCACCGCCCAGTTCCACGTTCGACTCCACCGCCGTGTATACCCGCCTCCCCTGTGACCTCTCCCTTCCCGGCGAGCCGCCACCATGGCATGGAAGATCTACGGCTCGCAGTGGCGCTGGCGCGTGCACAAAGTTTTCATGCACGACGCCGGGGGAGGAGATTTGCGGGCGCACGGTTGGCCGCGTCGAGGACCTTGCGCGCCAACCACAGGGACCGGACGCCGCTGCGCCGGATCGCCGCCCTCTCAGACTCCTCCACCAAATCCACTCCCCGAACCGTTGCGTCGGCATGGACTGCAACGAGCGCCCGCGTTTACCCCGTGCGCTGCCGGTGTAGACTCCCACGGACTGGCGGACGCCGGCATGGACTCCCGCACACGCCAATATCCTCATGTGCAGTATGCTTGTACGATGCATCCAAAATTGTCGAGGAGTCTTGCAGTCGTTTGGTTTCAGAGCCTAGGTACGTAAAAAAAACCTCCGTATAGTATGTGATTTCAGTTCTCTTCCTAATTATTTAGAAACACTGGCAAGGCAGCGCCAATTCTTATTATTCTACTCTATGGAATGCAGAATTTATGATTGGATAGTGTTGAAATTGTAAGTTATTTTTATCAATCTGTGTATGATATGATATTGGTTACCATCATATCGAGTTGTTATTTTTAATCGGTCTGCTAATCCATTCAATCTATTGTGCATACATATCAATGTAAATGAATTGCAAAGAACGGTGTACACTGACACATCTGAAGGCTGTAAATATTCTTGAACCATCGTCCCCTTGATTTCATTCTAGATTTCAGCGGGTCTGTTAAGAGGGAGAGTGTGGAGAAGGTGATGCGGCTAGGGGTTGAGGTCATAGACTTTGGGTTTGTTGTGGAGAAGGCATGCTCCATGTGCATGGAGTTGATTGATGCATGGACAATTGATTATGTTTAGTTGATTGATCGTGGAGCACTATAGACGGCTGCTCCCCGTGCGCGTGACAGTCTCCCTTGCCACTTTGATGATTTGATTTGGATTCTGTGATTTCGTTGATGACCGCTGGTTCCTTATTCTGCTTCGTATCACTGTGTCTGGTTTTAAATTTGGGTCCCTTCTTAGTTCTTGTGTCTGGCCTAAGTGATTGGGATTTGACATGAAGAATTTAACCAAAGCGCCAAGAAAAATAACTGTCTATGGTTATCTGAAGCTTCATGCTTCCATGCACTGAAACTTGTGGTAGGCAGTACTAGGGATTGTAAGAAAATGACCATGTATATAAGGATGTAGACAATCTTTGCCTTGGAAGAGTGGCTGTTTCTTTTAACCCACACAAGATGGCTAATTCATAATTAAGATGGTAAAGAAATCAGAAGGCAAGGTGATTTCTTGTTCATGCCATTTTTTAAGTTATTTCCTATGTGGTCTCTTCTTTAATTTGCTAGAAACTTGCCTTAGTCCAAAAAGTTGTGATTTCCCTGTAAGAAATGTCAACTTTAGATACTATGGCATCATCAGGATTTTAGATATGGTCCTGTAAGAAATTTCCATATCTCCCGTATTCTGGACACAACTTGGGTATGCGGCAGAACTGCTTATATTGGTGGCTGATGTTGTTGAGTCAGAGATAGCTTAACAATGCAAAATTTTGGTGGTAAGCGGAGCCAATAAGTATATGTTTGTGTCATTGTGTGATACCAGCTGATGTATTTGACTTATATTCTCATGATAAGTAAGAGGACACCAATACAGTGCTATTGCTAGATTTCTATGCGTCCTTGTATTCCTTTGTTTATACATATTTCATTATCTCCTTATGAAAAAGCGCTTAATCTAGCAGAGGAATGCTAGGCAGAGTTGGAGCTCGCAATAGTGTTGGAGCCAATTCTATGACCGTTGAGTCTGCAAAACCTTAGCGGTAAAACAGAGCAAAAAGATCATATTTTTTTTTGTAGCTGATAATAGCTGATGCAGATCAGCTCTATCAACTGACTTGGTGTGCTTCGATTCCTAGACCCAGAAATTCCCAGTTCTAGACATTGTTGTAAATTATTATGCAATAAAAACTTAACATTTGTTTGTAACAAAGACTACAATTTCATTTTTTTTTCTACAGGAGTACGACTCAATAAATCGTCCATTGCGAGTTATCATTTTGACAAGGGTGCTTCTCTTGAAGCTGGATGGGATGCAATGTTTGGAGGATATTGAAAGAATACCACCTGAAGGCTGTTGAGCTGAAGAGCATAGTTTCAGGGGGCTGCCTGCTGTGTGGAATAATGCTCTTACAGTGAGCTGTTTGATGAGCATAGCTTCAGGAGAAGATGAACCGACCTATCAGCTTGTTGAGTAACTATTCAGTCTACGAGCAGTGCGAAACAAATTAATGCCGACCTGTTGATGGTAACCAGATTTCAAGCGCTTGCATGATTGCGATTATTGGCAAGCAAAGGCCCTATATTCTTAATCTCTATTGGAAAAAATTCTCAGTCGTTTGAAGGCGTCGGTAAGGGAGGATATGTTATTTGAACTATGAATAACTCACTTCAGTGAATGAATCCATGCATGGAGATGCTAATAACTTGTGCCTTATGTGTGAATGTTGTTGGGAAATATCATGTAAGCTTATTCATTCATGGGAATCGGCAACATGTCATTTCAGTTTGGATTTGGTTCAGAACCAAATTTATTTCTCATGCTTCTATTTTATTTTCCACGTCTGATATATAGTTGATCTTTTTATTTAAATATTTTACGAACCACCAAAAAAATGTAGCGATTTATCGTATGCCAAGTGTCATCTAATCCGGCACCCCCGCCATGCCAACGAGAACTTATTTGTGTGTGTCTCCTCGACTGCTGAATTTTTTTCTATACTGCTAGAGTGCATGAGCTTGTTTGTTACCCTCTCCGTTCCTAAATATAAGATATTCTTACTATTGCACATGTTCAATAGATATGAGTGAACATATATATTACATTTTATATTGGAAATGGACGTGGTATATTTTTGCGTCTCACCCAAACCGTCGGCAAACATAGGAGGCGGGGAAGATAGGAACTCGTATCCTATGTTCCACCCAAACCATCGGCGAACATAGGAACTCGGTTCATTAACCCGCTGATTCACGGCCGAAGATGGAGGCGGTGGTTAGGGTCCAACCATTAATCGCCGCTATTTAGAAGACTAGAATCTTATTATTTTTGAGATACTGTGTACTATCTTTTTATACATTTTTTTGTGTGTATAATGCTTACATGTGCGGCGATTATAAAATAGGAAACCCGTAGCAACGCACGGGCATTCAACTAGTCATATCTAAACTACTAGTTGAGACCCGCGCATTGCCGAGGCAACGATATATGATTCGCAACAACTATATATGATTTTCAGATATAAAAAAGGGTGAAAACATGTGTTTTGTTAGAATGCAAGAAGATAACAATTGCATGGCAGGAGTTAACCAACTAAATTTAGGTCAGAAAATATTGTGCATAATCTCTTCCTATCTAAAAAGAACGTTTGGTTCCTTCAACCGTCGAAGCAACACGTCCTGTCATCAAGCCTCTCGTGTACTGTCGTCCATTTCGTCCATCACCAATTTTGCACTTCTGCCCTCAAACTATTGGAAATCCTGTATCGTTTGCATTCTAGCCCCTTCCCCAACTACGACGCGCTCCGCCCCTGCCGGCGAGCTCCACCAGCCGAATGCTGCCCCTTCCGGCGAGATCACCTTCAATTTCCATGGAATCTGCAAGGCACAACCGCACACTTGAGCTCCAGAAGCCCCTTCTGGCGAGATCCCTTCCTTTCCCATGGAATCTACAAGGCACACCCCCATGGACCAGGCCGCTGCCCACTCTGGCGATTTTCGGATCACCGGCACCACGCACATCCGCCGAGTCACCCAATCCATCTCTGTGACTTACCCAGAACCTTGCCAACTTCCACCACGCCCCCGCTGCGCCTGCCTTCAACGACTTTGACGGGACGGGCGACTTCGTGCCCCACGCCGCCGATGCCTGGGGGCTCGACTCCGGCGGTGCTACGTGCAGGGATTACAGATGTTCTTAAAGTGGAAGCTGAAGGTGTTGGTCGAGAGGTACTTGGTGGACACGGTTGTCTCCAGGGTGTCTAGAAACCTCTAGGTGAATGCCTCCAAGATGTTTGACGAAATGTTGGCGCGGAAAATATTCTCTCGGGGCGAGGCTAAGCATTCTGCCAGTAGAGGTTGCAAAATTGTTTATTGCCATTGAAACACCAGAACATATACTAAACATATGTATCTTATATGTGCAGGCACTGGTAGAAAATAGGCCTATAGTCCCGGTTCGCCAGGGCCAGTAGTCCCGACCGAGCAACCGGGACTAGCTATGCGCGACTAAAGACCCCCCCTATAGTCGCGCCGATTACGAACCGGGACTAAAGGCCCAGCCACGTGGGCGGGTGGCGGAGCCGGGGGGCGGAGGACCTCTAGTCCCGGTTGGCCACCTGAACCGGGACTAGACTTTATTTCGTTATTTCCTTAATTCATTTGGGTTTCTAATTATTTTTCACACCAATTTTTCTCTCCCTTTTTTTCACTCTTTTTTTTTTCAGAATTTGTATTATTTGCTTAGTGTCTAACTACAATTATCTCTAGTCAAATTACTTACTCATGGTCAAACTTCCCGCTCGGTCACCTATCCTCCCACTACTCTACCACTAGCACGCTTAACTTCCGAGTTCCATACCGTCCCGCATCCAAGTGTTTTGCACGCATGTATGTGATAGTAGTATCATATCAATCTTATTAACATGTTGGTCGATGCCACATTTCTTTATTGTTTGAATTTCAAATAAATCTTTTAATAAACAAAAGTAATGATATAATTAATAATTTTGAATAAAACTAATTCATTTTTAAATCTTAAAAAATACAAATAATATATCAAAAAATTAAGAACAATAATACTAATTCATTTTAAAATCTTAAAAATACAAATAATATATCAAAAAATTAAGAAAAATAATACTAATTCATTTTAAAATCTTAAAAATACAAATAATATATCAAAAAATTAAGAAAAATAATACTAATTCATTTTAAAATCTTAAAAATACAAATAATATATCAAAAAATTAAGAACAATAATACTAATTCATTTTAAAATCTTAAAAATACAAATAATATATCAAAAAATTAAGAACAATAATGCTAATTCATTTTAAAATCTTAAAAATACAAATAATATATCAAAAAATTAAGAAAAATAATGCTAATTCATTTTAAAATCTTAAAAATACAAATAATATATCAAAAAATTAAGAAAAATAATACTAATTCATTTTAATACTGGATGAGTTTGGTATTGACTAGATATATGTTTTCCTGGCTTAGATTAATTTTTGGTGAACAGATATATAGAAACTGTAGTTTTTCTGTTTTGTTTTCTTGATGTGTTTTTGTTTGTTTTCTTGATGTGTTTTTGTTTTTGCTTGTTTTGAAACGTGTGTTTGACATAATATAGAAATAGTATAGCTAGGAATTAATATAGAAATAATATCCATTACACATTGCAACACTCTGCAAATTTTTCCAAGTCATTTAAAACTAGGAAACAAAAATAGTTTTATGAACAACAAAAGACAAGTGATAATTAAATCACAAGTAAAATACGAGTAGAGACATCACAATCATGAATAGAACACAATCATATCACATTCATAACATAGAGTCTTACGATCACACATAACACAAACATAAGTCTCACAATACTAAGATATCCATTACATACTAAGATACTCATTACATGCATATATATCGAACGCATACATCTATGGCTCCGTCGAGTAGATGCGGAACAACTCGTAGGAGACGTATGCATCTATGGCTGCATACTTGACGTTCGTCAAGTCCAATGGGGTCTTCTCCCAATACGAGTGATTCCTCGAGGGGAAACCAGACTTCATGGTTTCGTAGCCCTCGTGGATGAAGGCAGTTGCCATGCGAGCCATCCCGGTCTTTGGCCCGTTCAAATGGATAAGATCCTGAAGATCAATGTAGTGATCTTCAGGTATCACAATACTCAAGCGCATCAACTTCGGACGGTCCTGAGTGATGTCAACGCTGCAAAAGTCATACCCCTTGTTGACAAGAAAATCAACAAGTGCCGGAGAATTCTTTGAACTACTGCAACAACAAAAATTTGATACGTGTTAGATATGTTGCAACACATGTATTCTTCAGATGCAACAAACAAATCGAAGATGCAAGATTGTATGTGTGCGTTACCTTGACCAGTGGAAGACCAAAACGGCCTCCTTGAACGCAATCTGGATGACGGCAACATCCCGTTGATCCGCCGTATACTCCAGATCAAGCCCGAAGAACCGGTGTTCATCGGGAGAGGAGAAATAGAGATTGGTCAAATGCCCAAGAGCACCGGGGAGCCTCTCGCAACTGTTGGTGTAGCACACGTCGACACGCTTTCCACATGGTGTGGGACCACGAAATCTCTCAAAAACTTCAGCCATGGTGTGCTTGGTGTGGAGGAAAATCGAAGAGAGGGAAGAGAAGAGAAGAGAGGAAGAAACAGAGACTCGGACGCGCACTGTAGCAATGGCGTCCTTCTGCCTCGCTCGCGAAATAAAAACCGCCGCGCGGGAGGCGATCAGTTTGATCTTTAGTCCCTGGTGGCCACGCCAACCGGGACTAAAGGACCATTAGTCCAGGGCGGCCAGGCCAACCGGAATTAATGCCCTCCACGCGCCTTAACGCGCTTCTCAACCCGCGACGCATGACCTTCTGTCGCGGGTCTCCTCCCGACCCGGGACTAAAGACTCATTAGTCACGGTGCGCAAAGTTTGGGGACTGATGGGGGCGTGTGGAAGGCCTTTTTTCTACCAGTGAGGTGAACACAAACCTCAAGAGGTGAAATCTGGGTGACTGAATGTGTGGATGAAAAGAAGCGTTGCCTAAAAAATATGGCAGGTGAGTCATTGAGTTCGTCTTCCTGGGCTCGTTGAGGATGCTACTTCCATTGTACAGCAAAGTTCCGTTGGGCGCTCTTTCTGGTGCTATTTCATGGCCAGGGCCGTCTGCCATAGAAAGACCCTCGGTGCTCCGTAGCCGGTGCCGAACCCTGGAGAAGGCATGCTGCCAATTACCACTGCTCCCCACGAGGCGCTATCCTCTGTCGAGGAGCTACCAAATGGTATTTAGGTGTAACCGAAGGAGAATCAAGAGTTGTGGAGCAGCGACCACCGACCAGGATTGAGGGCGGAGGTGCGTGTCCCGTGGCGTGGACGACGTCTCAACGTAAGTCGCATTCTCTGGTTCAGATAGGCGGCGCTTGCGTTCTCCGTGTCGTTGGGAGATTTTAGAGGACCTGCTTTTGATTCTGTTTTAACACAAAGTTTTCTGTTTCAGCTTTGTCCTAGGAAGTACTGATCTGAACAAGGTCTTCGTGCTGCAGCTGTGTTATAATCCGGTAGCTCACTGACGCCAACAAGACAACATGTGGTTGTCAACCGATTGGATCCAACAGCTACGAGGAAGGATGCCAGAAGGAGGTCTGCTACCCCATGGTTTTTAAATCTCGAATGTTTGCATTGGTTTTCCTATATGGTACCACTAGTAGAAACAAGGACTTCCATACGCCCCCTTCAGTCCCCAAAATTTCCGAATCGTGACTAAAGGGGTCTTTAGTCGCGGTTCGGGAGGCGACCCGCGACTGAAGGTCTTGAGTGGCGGTTGGGGTAGCGCGCAGAGGGATTTAGTCCCGGTTGGCCTGGCCACCCGCGACTAAAGGTCGGAACTGGTCGCCTCCCTGTCTTTAGTCCCGGTTGGCCTGGCCACCCGCGACTAAAGATCCAAACTGCTCGCCTCCCGCGCGGTTTTATTTCGCGAGCGAGAGGCAGAAGGCCATTGCTACAGCGCGCGGGCTCTCTGTTCTTCTTCCTCTCTTCTCTTCTTCCTCTCTTCTTCCTCCACCAAGCACCCATGGATTCTCCCGTTTGGAACGTTCTCCGTGTGCCCACACCATGCGGCAAGAATCTCCACGTGGCCTATATCAATAGATGCGAGAGGCTCCCCAAGCTCTTAACCGTTTGGCCAATCTCTATGAAGCCGATGAACACCGTAAGTTCTTCGGGCTTGATCTAGAGTATACGGCCAATCAGAAGGATGTGGCCGTCATCCAGATTGCCTACAAGGAGACCGTTTTGGACTTCCAATGAGCAAGGTACGCACACGTACAATCTCTTGTAGGATAGTTGTTGCATTTTCGATTTTTTGTTGCATTGGAAGAATACACGTGTTGCAACAAAATCTAACACGTGTTCCATTTTTGTTGTTACAGTAGTTCAAAGCAATCTCCAGAACTTGTTGATTTTCTTGTCAACAAGGGTTACGACTTCTGTAGCGTCGACATCACAAATGACCGGCAGAAGTTGATGCGCACGTTGGGTATTGAGATACCTGAAGATCACTACATTGATCTTCAGGACCTTATCCATTTTGATGAGCTGTACGGGCACAAAACCGGGATGGCTCATATGGCAACAGCCTTCATCCACCACGACTACAAAACCATGAAGAGTTGTTTCCCCTCGAGGAATCACATGTATTGGGGGAAGAACCCACTTGACCGGATCAATCTCGAGTATGCAGCAATAGATGCATACGTTGCCTTCGAGTTGTTCCGCATCTACTCTTCGGAGCTCGAGTAGATGTTGTTTGTGTACCGCATCTATGTACCTCTATGTTGCGTTTGATATATGTAATGGATATATGTCTTTCTATTAATTCCTATATTATTTCTATATTAATTCCTAGCTATATTATTTCTATATTATGTAATGGATATATGTACCGATATGTTATGTAATGGCTCAAATAAAATCATGGGTTAAACATAGCACAAAATTTACTAAAGCAATCACACAAAGATCTAGCTTACACACAATTCCAAAATAATAAAAGTAGAAAGTAACAAATGCTAGTTCCATTTTTATTTGGTTTTCCAATCATGCACACACTTTCTAAGGTAGATGTTCTGCAAGCAAAATAATAAAACTAGAAAGTAACAAATGCTAGTTCTTGTGTCCAAAATAACAGTCCAAACTTGGATCTGCAAATTTTACATGGTTTAGATTTCATATGGTTTGGTTCATGAATTTTATCAGATTTTATTTTGCAGTTAGGTAAGGGGAAAATGATTTAGTTTTATTTTTCTGAATTTTTTGATATATTATTTGTATTTTTAAGATTTTAAAATGAATTAGTTTTATTTTTCTGAATATTTTGATATATTATTTGTATTTTTAAGATTTTAAAATGAATTAGTTTTATTTTTCTGAATATTTTGATATATTATTTGTATTTTTAAGATTTTAAAATGAATTAGTTTTATTTTTCTGAATATTTTTTAGAACTAATACAAATTAAAAAGTTAATGTTTATTTATTTATTCAAAATTATTAATTACATCATTACTTTTGCTTATTAAAAGATTTATTTGAAATTAAGACAATAAAGAAATGTGGCATCGACCAACATGTTAATAGGATTGATATGATACTAGTATCACATAGATGCGTGCGAAACACTTGGATGCTGGACGGGATAGAACTCGGAAGTTAAGCGTGCTAGTGCTAGAGTAGTGGGAGGATGGGTGACCGAGCGGGAAGTTTGACCACTAGTAAGTAATTTGACTAGAGATAATTGTAGTTAGACACTAAACAAATAATAAAAATTCTGAAAAAAAAGCGAGTGAAAAATTGGAGTGAAAATAATTAGAAACCCAAATGAATTAAAGAAATAGCGAAATAGCCTGTAGCCCCGGTTCGTGTCAAAAACCGGGACTAAAGGTCCTCCCGCCTCCGGCGCACACCAGCTGCCCACGTGACGGGCCTTTAGTTGCGGTTCGTAAGAGGCGCATATTTAGTCCCGGTTGCACGACCGGGATTAATGGCCTTTGCGAACCGGGACTAAAGGCCTATTTTCTACCGGTGTACGTTTGCTCTCCAGGGTACCTCGTCATCTTATTTGTTTGTAGAGATAATACATGTATGGTTAGTGTTCTTTTACTTGGAGTCCTGTAAGGTACTTTCAATGGCATGAAGTAAAAATCTTGATGAACTTAAGCTGTTGTAAGGGCAATTTTAGATAAAGCTCTAGGATACATCATCTCGCCTCACTAAGGCCAGGTTTTTCACATACCTGACTGGTTCTATTAGCAGGAATCCTTTGTATGCCTTCCTTGAATTCTATTCAGACATTTGAGCATATACTTCTGCAGTTGATGATGTTAGAAATATCTTGGCAAAAGGTGTGTATCTTGGGCCTTACTATTTTACCCAAAGCTCCATTGTGTTGTCGTACTCAAAAGATATAATTCACTACTTGCAGTATCTTAAACGGAGCATGGTTTTGATACTTATTTCCAGATTATGTGCAAAAGTTTTGTGTACTACCAAACTTAATTTGAGAGCATTGGCATGTTTAATTGGATGTTTTTTTTTCTATTTGCCTATAACTTGTGATTTACGGTTGATGTCAATTCCCTTTTAGGTGGTTATGAATGTTGTCAAGTTAGGTGCAGCCTTTGCTGTTGGCCAGAGTTGATGCCTTAAAAAACGGTGTACCTGTTTTGTTCTTATTCTTCAGAAAATGAACACATTACCAAACCTTTTGGGAGGATATCATCTAATATACACTGATTGAAACTTGGAGAGGCTATTAATTTGTGTAGTCAACAGAGGTAGCTATGGCATTAATCTGGTGCAGCTAGAAGTATCGTTCTTTTTCCACTTAAATTGGTTTGATGAAGGTAATTTAGTATAAATCTTCTATATCGTGGTAGATGTGAGCAAAAAATCCAATTATGACATTTAATTTTAGATTATTAGTGGTCATTTTTCAGCTTAGTTGCTAACATACTAGCATCTCGCTTGTAATGCTTGCCCGATTCAAATTTTTGAACAGTGCAGTACCCTTGCAATATACCAACGGCCAGGTGTATTTGGGGTTTCACTTAACTATATAATAAGAAACAAAGGAACACTGAGAATATATTATTTTGTTTGGAAGTTCACTTTGTTCTTGTGGGTACTTCGGTATATCTCTGGAAGTTCAGTGGGATTATTTGTCGGGAAGTTTTCTTTTCGATGGGGATTTCACCATTTTTTGTTGGAAGTTTGGAAAGTCAGTGTCTTTCCTGTAAGAAGTTTAATTTTTTTTGGATGATGCTCATAAAGTTTGTGTCGAAATTTCATTTTTTTCAGGAAGTTCACACTTTTATTGAAATGTGCGCTTAAGTCGATGTGTTAGTTCTAGATGAGATGCACACAATGATATTAGTTCACTCATTCATTCTATGTAACCGCCATTCTGATGAACCCTACCCTCAGTTGATCCATCACCATAGTTTCTAGGCCCGGCTAACCTTGGTTCATGGTTAGCATTTTTTTCCCGTAGCAAAGCACATGCATTGTGCTAGTTCATAGTAATAAACGAACTATAGCAGAATATGTCCAATACATCTTGACCCGGGACTAATCATGAGGAAAGTGGTTACTACGGATTCATCGAATTACGAGGACAGAAGTATATGCCAAAAATGACATGAACAATTTGGAAATCCATAGATAAGAAATTTCCTCACATTAATAATAGCATGGCAAACCAATTATGGAAGCAACTAGAATAATATAACTTGACCAAAAAATATATCCAGTGTGTAAAACAACGAGAGAAGATGTGTGCTCAAAACATACCTTTTAGAATATGTTGTTGGACCGGGCAATATTAACCGATACTAGTTGAGTACCCGTGCTTGCTACGGCTCATAAATTTGTTTCCTTATCGCACATGTGAAAGAAAAAAATGTGTATAGGAAATCTATACTTCTTATAAAGCAAAAGCCTACTAACATGCATTAATGATTTTTCTATCTCAACATGCAAGATATCCACATCATCCATTTTTCTAGCCAATCAATTGTCCATGTCATCTCCACTTATATTTATTAATCACTACATGCAACCTACACATTATCCATTTATTAAACCATCCAATTATCCATATTAATAATTTAAAATATATACTATGATGAATTGGAATTTATATATTCACTTATAATTTTTTTACAATGTAGGGCAGATTTTAAAGCGATCCCCACAACTACGCGCGGAGTATCCTTCTAGTACATCTATATAGTACTAGACGGTAAGCGCGCTTCGCCGCGCCGTCTGCTTGACCTTTGTATGGCATGGTAAGAGAGATATGTGTATCGGCGGTTTTTTTACTCTTAAAACAGATAGGGAACATGCTTGTGCGCATTGTAACGGGTTCTCAAAATTTCTTTCCAACCCATGTGAATATAGTGGAGGCAAAAATTTATGCGCGTATAGAAAGTAGTCACATAGAATTCCAAAATATTAAGATCCCACTTGATAAAAAAGTATAAACCGACATGTATATATCCATCATATATTTAAAGGTGTCTTTGAATTTAAAAGTGAAGTTCTAAAAAAATTAGACAACGGGATCAGTTTTGATGATTCTATTTTATTATTAATATATTTTTAAGCGCCTATATATATGTTTTGTGCATTAGGGATGCCCTAAGTGACAAGTGATCGAGTTAAAAAATATTTAAGGCCACAACTTTTAACATGCTCTATTGGTCTCTAAAAAGCAATCGTGACCATTGTTTTTACTTGTTTTAAAACACCGTTAATAAACGTTTTTTTGGATATATAGATGAATGAACATATACCGCTGCATTATGAGTTTTTTCCGTTTGTCCTTTTACACGGTACAACTGTTATTTTTGTCTAGTTGGTTAAATACTTTTCCATTATTCAACCACGACCAAATGCCAATACGGGGGCATTCTAAGCAAGAGTGGATTCCTTCGGGAGGAGCAAAGTCACCCAACTCGGTGCACCTAAACATTAAAATGAAAGAGAAATCTAGCACAATGCCCGTGCGTTGCAATGGAAAACCCCAAAAATATAAACATCATGATCATAATTGTCCTTACTTGAAGACTTTTTCTTCAGTCTCATATTCGTCTTATCACCCCGCCACCATGAGCCGACCACCCCTCACTCTAGAGCAACCTTGTTGAGCCTGGCCACCTCGAGGGGTCGTGCCTCCTACTGGAAACCAAGCAAGTGTCAAACAAGAAAATTATAGTTGGTCTTTCGCTCATGTCGGAGACCAAGCATGCATGTCCCATTGAGAAGATAATGTTGCTCTTCGAGAAGCATTAGTCTACTTCATTTGGTCGACCGTCAAACTATTCCACTGAGTCATATCTCCTTCATGTCTTGCATTTTTTTATCTTCTAAAAAATTTGCAATTGTTTTCTTTTTATTTACAATTTTCTGAAGCCACAAAAAAATTAATTAAACATCTAGTACCTAGATTGTCAATGGCGGCAATGTCAAGCAAGTGCAGAGGAGTGGGATTTTATGCAATTGAGCTATAAAATAGTATATATATATATATATATACTCCTTTCAAAGAGCGTTTTAACTAAATAGTTTTTGCTCAGACCAGGTTGGCTGGCATATACAGTGCTAGTACACACAGGAAACGCCTCACGGGAAAAGGAGAAAAATAACACGGCAAAAACTATTTTTTTATTGCTTTATTGAGTATAGTGTGGTAGAATGTAGTGTTTTTCACAGTCCTTGAGAAAAATAACACGGCAAAACATTTTTTTCCTTAATTCTCGTTGTTGTTTTCTTCTCATGCGTGAGGCGCAGTAGCGAAAAGCAGCAATTTGGTGCCGCGGCAGGGACTCGCCGCCTTTTTTTCTTTTTTTGCTCGATCGACAGTTGCATAGTTGGACGGGATTTGTTTCCCCATGTGTGGTGTTTTTTCTGGACGTACAACGTTGGCGATTTAGTTCATTTTTTAACTCATGCATCACAGTGGTTGTTCTTTCCCCATGAGCATCACAGCCCAGCCTACACTGGTAGAAAATAGGCCTTCGGTACGCCCCCATTAGTCCCCAAAATAATGGACCCGCGACCATAGGGGTCTTTAGTCACGGTTCGGGACGAGACCCGCGACCAATAGTCTGGGCCCAGCGCGCTCGGCCCACAGCTGGCGGAGGGGAGGGGATTTAGTCCCGGTTGGCCAGACCAACGGGGACTAATAGGTCCTCGGGCCGGCCCCACGGCCTTTAGCCGCGGTTGTCCAGGTGAACCGGGACTAAAGGCCCATCCCTATATATAGGACTCACCTCGCTGCACTTGGCCACATTTGCTCACAATATTCAAAGGGGGTGGTGGGTATGCTTTTGGTTCCTACTATGCACACAAGGTGTTCGATGAAATGCCCCATAGCATGAAACACACTTGAGCGTTTTCATTTATTTTACCTCCGTGATCGCGGTTAGCAACTTGAACCTTTCATGATTTGTATTATTTCCAGCTAGCTAGTTAGTTTAACAGATGCATGATGGTTAATTATATACTTTATATAATAATAATGCAGATGAATCGGCAATGGATGTACGGTAACCGACTCTCCGGTGAGTTCACTACGGGTTTGAAAGATTTCCTCGTAGTGGCAAATGCGAACAAACAGCGAGGTTTTATTATGTGTCCATGTGCTGAATGTAAGAATGAGAAGGGTCACTCCTCCTCAAGAGTCGTTCACATGCACCTGCTTCGGCACGGTTTCATGCCAAGCTATAATTGTTGGACCAAGCATGGAGAAAGAGGGGTTAGAATGGAAGAAGATGAAGAAGAGGATGATATCGATTTCAACTATCATGACCTTTTCGGTGATACTTTCATGGAGGATGATGCTGAAGGTGGGGAAGGGTTTGGTGAAGGTGAAGAAGAGGCACATGATGAGCCCGCTGATGATCTTGGTCGGACCATTGCTGATGCACGGAGACGCTGCGAAACTGACAAGGAGAGGGAGAATTTGGATCGCATGTTAGAGGATCACATGAAGTCACTGTACCCAGGATGCGACAATAGTCTGAAAAAGCTGGGCTCCACACTGGATTTGCTGAAATGGAAGGCACGGGAAGGTGTAGCTGACTCATCATTTGAAAATTTGCTGAAAATTTTGAAGAATATGTTTCCGAAGAATAACGAGTTGCCCACCAGTACGTACGAAGCAAAGAAGGTTGTGTGCCCTCTAGGTTTAGAGATTCTGAAGATACATGCATGCATTAACGACTGCGTCCTCTACCGCGGTGCATACGAGGATTTGAATGAATGCCCTGTATGCACTGCATTGCGTTATAAGATCAGAGGCGATGACCCTGGTGACGATGTTGAGGGCGAGAAACCCAGGAAGAGGGTTCCCGCCAAGGTGATGTGGTATGCTCCTATAATACCTCGGTTGAAATGCCTGTTCAGGAACAAAGATCATGCCAAGTTGTTGCGATGGCACAAAGAGGACCGTAAGTCCGACGGGGAGTTGAGACACCCCGCTGATGGAACGCAATGGAGAAAGATCGACAGAGAGTTCAAAGATTTTGCAGCTGACGCAAGGAACATAAGATTTGGTCTAAGTACTGATGGCATGAATCCTTTTGGCGAGCAGAGCTCCAGCCATAGCACCTGGCCCGTGACTCTATGCATCTACAACCTTCCTCCTTGGTTGTGCATGAAGCGGAAGTTCATTATGATGCCAGTGCTCATCCAAGGTCCGAAGCAACCCGGCAACGACATCGATGTGTACCTAAGGCCATTAGTTGATGAACTTTTATTAAAAAGAGAAAACAGACGAACACTAGCTACTCCTCGCCGTCGTCGTCGGGGAACTCGTCGGTGACCTCCTCCGGGTCATCATCGTCGCCGAACTCGTCCGTGACCTCCTCGTCGTCGTCGGAGGTGCATGATGGTATGTCCGAGATAGGCCCCCACCTCGGATCGTCGGAGGCCCAGACTTCGCCGGCGCGGTCGGCCCGACGAAGCTCCTGCAGCGCCCTCGTCCTCGCCTCCCGAGCGGCATCTAACGCGAGGTGGCGTTCGAGGCGGCGCTCCGCCCGCTGACCCGCGCGGGTCTGCCAGAGCTCCTCGTCGGCGCTCTCCTCCCCCGGGTTGTTCCGGTAATACTCGCGGACGACGCGGTCTTCCCTGGCGTCGACTAGGCCCTGAAACGCGCGGTGGCGGAGGTGGAGGTGGTCGGCGGCAGTGATGATCTGCGGCTTCGGCGCCCTGGCCTCCGCTTCCCAGACGGTGTGGCAGTCGTTGAAGTTCATCAGCGACCGCGGGCGGTTGAGGCGCCAGGCCGTCGCAAAGGTGCCGAGGGGGATGCGGTCGCCCCCCAGCGGATATCTGCGCTGAACATTCCGTTCTGCCGTGCTCGGACGCCGCGGAAGCCGGTGGTGCTGTTCCTCCTCGGAGGCATGGTGGAAGCGCGACGGTGCGTGGAGAGGAGAAGACGCGCTCGAGGCGCGACAGTTTATACCGCGCCCTCCTGGCCACGCGTCACAAACTACCGCGCCACGCGTCGCAACTCCCGCGCCACGCGTCACAATTCCCGCGCCACGCGCCACCCTAACACAACCAAGCAAATAGTTGCACATTACAGCCCTACCAAATGCCCGGTAGGACGTATGATGGCGAATCCGGATGTTTTGTATTTGCTCGATGAACTGACCGGTGTATGAAGGTGGGCTATATATAGGGTCCTCTGGCTCACAAAGTGGTGCTAGGGTTTTGATCCAACGGTTAAGAAACCACCTCATCCACGGCTCACAACAACTCGAAAGAAACACACCGTAGCCCTGATCGAACGGCTCACAACAGCTCAAAAGAAACACACCCCGGATCCAACGACTCACAAGCGCTTTAAAGAAACACACGATCCGTGTGATTCTATCTGATTGGTCCAAACGAAACCCTAACCCATTTAGTCCCGGTTGGTGTCCCCAACCGGGACTAAAGGGATGTTTTCTTCTCGCTATATATATGTGCATTGCCACACCATTGGCATAAACACATACAAACTCACCACTCTCTCATGGCTTCTACCGTACCCACTCTAACATTCAACCAGGCCGAGGCACTTTCCGCCTCGAACTACCCCTGCCCGCCCGGCTACAGTGTTCCCGCCGGTTGGATGCTGAGCGCCGGAGGAGTGCCGGTCCCTCCTCTTCCTCAAGGTGTGGCACGTCGGGCGGCCATCACGAACCATTACTACAACGAGCTCACGCCGGAGCAGCGGAGAGATCCCAGCTGGCATCCCGATAACCAACATACTTGGGATGCCTTCTTCATCAATCGGCGTGAGAGGGCGCTCGCCTGGTATGAGGAGGACGGCCTGCCTCCTGGGAACTTTCACGAGGCCGGTCGTCGGCTATGGTGGTCCGGCCGGACTCTACAGAGCGTCATGGACTACATCAGGGCCGGCGATAACCCCCGCCTGCGCTACCCTCAGGCCCAGTCCTGGGCTCTGAATTTTCTCATGTCGTAGGCCTAGGCAGGAGTATGACTAGCAGCAGATATCAGATCATGCATGCATCTATGCTCTTCGTTTAGGTTTAGATCCACTCTTGCCATTATGTACTGCCTTTTTTATCTATGGGAATTTTTAAGATTGGAAAAAGAATTAGTTCTATTTTTCTGAATTTTCTGATATATTATTTGTATTTTTAAGATTGGAAAAAGAATTAGTTTTATTTTTCTGAATTTTCTGATATATTATTTGTATTTTTAAGGTTGCACGCATCTATTATTTCTATTCGAATAACCACCTTTAGTCGCGGTTCGTGTCACGAACCGGGACTAAAGGCTCGTTCTGCGCGGGAACGAGAAAGCCGCGAAAATTTTCACCATTAGTCCCGGTTCGTGACACCAACCGGGACTAAAGGCCCGCGGATGGTACCCCAGGGGACCTTTAGTCCCGGTTCGTGACACCACCCGGGACTAAAGGCTGGAACTATATATGTGCGATGCCTTTCTGCCCCAAAATTTTCTAAGTCACAAACCCTCTTCTTCCCTCGCGCCGGCGCCTGCTCGTCTTTCTGCCCCGTCGCCGTCGCCCGCGCAGAGGACCGCGCCGTCTCCATCGCTGTCGCCGTCGCCGTCGTCGAGCCCTTCTCTCCACCGCCTCCACCCTGCTCCGCCCCCGTCCCGTCGCCGTCTCTCCGGTAGGTTCCCCGCGGGCCGTCGCCGTCGCCCTAGATCCAACGCGCGAACGCCATCGAACGGAGACCACGAATCACGCGCGAACGCGCCGCCCTCGAACGGCGACCACGAACTGAGAACGCGCCGCCCTCGCGCTCGCTACCGCGGCCAGATTCGCCGCCGGCGAGACAACAGTGGCCGTGGCCTCGTCCCCATCTCCGTCCCCTCCCCCGTGGCGAGCACCACAGTGGCCTCCTCCCCATCTCCGTTCCCTCCCCCGTGGCCGGAATCGTCGGAATCGCCGGAGACCCGAGAGCCTGAACTGCCACCACCGGCCACCGTGTGACGCCAGGGGTGACGTCATCATGACGTCACCTGGCCACGTGTTGACGAGTTTTTTTTAATGACGTCATCATGAATCGTGGGGCCCACTGTATATGGAATTACAGAACATAATTAAATCTTCTAAATTAAATAACTTTTAATTTATAATTCCAAAAATTATGGAAAAATATGCAAAATGTTCACAAAAATGTAAGCTATCTGTTTATATCATTATCATTCATGTTTGACAAAGTTTAAAATGAGACCATATTTGAATTTGAGTTAAATTCATTAAAATAATGAAAGTAAGTTTTAATTCAATAAATTCAGAATATTAAGTATAATATACCAAAATGACCAGAAAAGCAAATGCAACCTAGCTATGGGGTTCTCCAAGTCATTTGAGCGACCCTACCAATCTGTTTTCCCTCTTTCTACGACAATATTTGCTAAGTCTCCTATATACTTAATTAATTTTTACTACATGCATGTCTGCAGGAGTGACATATGGCAGACAATAGAGACCTGACGGCGGAACAGGTGGCTGAAGGTTATATATTAGATATCATAGCCGGAGGAGGAACAGACATTGACGATGATGTAATCTCTTCTTATCTGAACCTTGAGGATCAAGAAGGTGAAGGAGGAACAGACATTGTCGATGATCAAGGAGGTGAAGAAGGAACAGACATTGTCGATGATCAAGGAGGTGAAGGAATGGACATTGATGACGGAGGTCAACCGTCGACAAACGACGATCTCCAATTGCAAAGAACAACCACCTCCGGCGAGGTATATATTTTAGCCCTCGGTCCAATTGCAAAGACTAACGCGCGACTCTCTTTCTTATTTTAGCCCTCGGTCGAATCTAGTATGACAAAGCGTGGCAAATCCAAGGCGATGAAAGATTCCGAAATATATACCATCGAATCAGTCAGTCAAATCGGCAAGCCCCTACAGCACACCACAAAGTTTATCAACCAATGCGGAGTCATTGTTAGAGACATCGTCCCGATCACCGTCCAGGAATGGAAGGAGCCAAAGAAAGCACGTGTTGGTTTCACTTATGTCGACAAGAGAACGAAAAAGATTATGTTTAGAAAGCTTATTGCACATTTCATTCTACCTCCGGAATACAACAAAAAAGATGAATTCGGTCAGGACGTTCCGGGTGGACGTGAGAGGAGGAGGATAGTCAAAGAGTTCGCTCTTCAGAAGATGGCCGAAGCATTCCGGAACTTCAAGAAAAAATTGTTCCGTGAATATGTCAGCCAGGGCAAGACTCCGATTTTCACTGGACAATATGAGAAACTGAGAGATGATTGGACAGAATTTGTGACGCAACATAAATCGGAGCATTTCAAGGAAATGTCGGCAAAAAATAAGGCTAATGCGAAAAAGAAACAGTACCATCATGTTATGGGGCCAGGAGGATACCGCGTTTCGGCGCCTAAGTGGCAGGCAATGGAGGACGGCCTAAGGGCAAGAGGAATCCGTCTAGGTACAGAGGGATGGGACGAAAGAGCCAAAATGTGGTGGTACGGGCATGGGGGATCGCTAGACCCGGAGACAGGGGAGTGTGTTCACCGGCAGAAAAAGTTTGCTCCCACAAAAGAACTTGTTGACGCAATGACCAAAGCTCAACAGGGCAAGATCACGTTCAACAGAGAGAGAGACCAACTGACAGTTGCCCTCGGAAATCCTGAACACGGAGGACATATACGAGGCAAAGGCAGAATGCCGTGGAAAGTAGGGTTTTCCCAGGAGGGTGACCCGTACTGTTACAGAAGCCGTAGGAGAGGTACGGACCGGGCTGCAGATGAACTGGCGAATCTTGCAATGGAAGTTTCTGACCTGAAGAAGGTCGTGGCGGGAATACTTGAGAAAGAAAAAGCGTCGGCTGCAGGGCCGCATCAAGAACATGCAACGGATCTCGGAAGCCAGCAGCGGAGAAGCAGCGTGGCTTCCACGGAGGCCCCGACTGCAGGTGCTAATGCACCGATGATCGAGAGTCGTGCACCGGAGCCTCACTATCCCGTGGATGACGTAAAGGAGATGAAAGAATGTGATCTGCATTATCCCGTGGGGAACATTTCCATGAAGGTGGCTACCGGCAGTGCTTTACCCTATACACCTGGAGCACTCCATCACAACAACCCCATTCCATATGGCTATGCTCGTGTCACGGTGGAAGACATAGTCCAAGCGTTTGAGGACCTGGAGATTGACATAGCTACACCCGAAGGGGAGAGAAGACTTGGAGATGTCAAGCGCCAGTTCATTCTATGGAAAAAGAAGTACATAGTGTTTCCAGGCGAGACGCCAAGGCTAACAAGTCCACCCCCCTACGATGGTGCAGGTGCTGGTGGTGGTGGTGGTGCTAGTGCTGGTTCACCTACGCCTCCTTCACGCCATTCGACGCCGTCCCCCGATCTTCCTCCTCCGGCGGTTAAGCAGCCGTCGCCCACGATTCCTCCTCCGGAGGAAAAGCAGACGTATCCCACTATTCCTCCTCCGGAGGAAAAGCAGACGTCGTCGCCCCCCATTCCTCCTCCGGAGGATAAGCGGAGTCGCCCCCCATTCCTCCTCCGGAGGATAAGCAGACGTCGCCCCCCATTCCTCCTCCAGCGAAGAAACAGAAGCAGGCGGCCAGCAAGGGAACACGCTCTTGGTCTATTAACCCGGACCCTTATGTACCTAAGACCACACGGGTACCGGAGCCATCACTGAAGCCTCTCACCCCAAGGCCTTGGGAACTTAGTGATGCTGAAACCAAATTGGTCGTGAAGGCTGACGTTGAGAAATGGAAGGGCAAACTGAAGGCGCTAAAGGAGCCTGAGCCCAAGGAAGTATTCCCTCCGATTGTAGACTATTGGGCTACGGATTTTTTATCGACAGTGTCCCAATCCGTGAAGAATTTGCCTAAAGACTATGATATTGAACTTCGTAAGCAAGCAGGAATATTGGAGGAGGAGAAAAAAAAAGCAAAAATGATACAAAGCGGGAAACAAGTTGCCCAGCTCGGGATGCAGAGTAAACAATCGATATCCCCCCTCATAGTGAAAGCCGCTCCGGAACATGACCCCGAGGTCATAAATGCTGTGACAGCAATGGGATTGACTGTAGCTACTGCCATGCAAAATGCGTCCGAGGCCGGTATGTCTCTCCGTGCCTTTTTAGACATGGACGATATGCCAGTGGCTGATGTAGCATTAAAATATGTGAAGAAAGGGCCTCTCGTCGAGCCTGCGAAGGAAAAGGATCTACCACCACTAATGCAAAGTCTGCTACGTTGGTACAAAGATTTCATAACATTTACCGACAAAGAATATGTGTATGTGGATTATACAGAGGAGCATCACACCAAAAAGTACTCTGTAACAGTTGAGTTGAGTGAATTGTTCCAACTGTTCAATATGCGTGAGCTCGACAAATCTATCCTGAGTTGCTACGTTCTGTAAGTGATTTATTTCTACCTCATCTCGTTCTTCATTTGCCTACACTATATATATATATATATATATATATATATATATATATATATATTGTCCTAACTATATTGTTCCGTACGCTATTATGCAGATTGAAGATTTGGGAATGCAAAGTAAGACTCATCCATAGACGTGGAGAAAGACTTGTACAATTTTTTTAAAAAGCATGAATCAAAAAGATATATTCTATTTCCTTACCATTTTGGGTGAGTGTTTCTCTCATGTTCCCATTCTCTTTTGTTTACTCCATGCATGGTATGTCCAATCGATAAATTATGCATGACTCTGCATCTAATGTGTCCGCAGGTACCACTGGATTCTGCTAAAAATTGATCTTCACAAGTGCATAGTTTTCATCATTGACTCTATGAATTCAAATACAGATCTTTGGGTCGACATGAGAAAAATGATGCAAAAGTAATTATTTTTCAATCATTTGCGCTCTATATCGATCGGTCTCTTTTGTTCATTTTCTAAGCTAATAACTCCCTTGTTCATTTAATTTTATTTGCATTGTAGAGTTTGGAGACGGCTCTCACTTCAACATGTCGGTGAATTCAAAGATGCGCTAAAATTTAAAAATGTGGTCAAAGGTGTGGATAAGCAGCCACCGGGGACCGGTCTATGTGGATACTATGTCTGTGAGAACATACGGAAAGAAATATCTGAGAGGAAGAAGGACGAGGAAACGCGGAAGGGTCTCAATAACTTGCGGAGGGCGCTTACTCCAGAAGCTCGCTTCCGACCAATTCAAGAGGAAATAGCAGGATTTTTCCTTAGGCATGTCATCCAGAAGAAAGGAGAGTTCCATGCGTCCACCGACGATGACTTTTATACGCATGTATAAGCCCTAAGTACTTTGAAACTTGTGCGAATTTGTGTATGCTCGTCCATCTTAATTGTGTAATATGGAAACTTGTTCGAGGTTGTATATATGGTCACCCGATATTGAATATATATTATATATTCCTATTGAATTCTCCTTGTTTGATATTTCATATATATATATATGCATGAATATGTGTACTGAAATTAAAACAAAACAAATTAAAAAGGAAACAGGTTTAGGGGGCCTAAAACCCTAAACCTGCGCAGGTTTTCAGTCCCGGTTAACCACAAGACCCGGGACTAAAGGTCCTCCGCCGCAACGGACCCCTAGCGCCCACGTGGACGGGATTTTAGTCCCGGTCCGTAAGTGGCGGGACTATAGGGGGGGCATTTAATCGCGCATAGCTAGTCCCGGTTGCCCGGACGGGATTAATAGTCCTGGCGAACCGGGACTGTAGGCCTATTTTCTACCAGTGCTAGGAGGGGCCTTTGACCCAGCCCATGAGATGGTCGCTCGGGCCACGCAAAATATTTTCGGACAACTACTCAGACAAAGATGTACACTATTATGGCATGAACTCTCGCGTCGCGTGTACCCAATAGATTTGTTATGTTTTTACCGATCGGTCGGCTTTCCCACGTTTTATGATTCAGCACATACAAAAACGAAGAGGTATGACTTATGGGTGGCGTGGTGGGCAATTTTTGACAACTTCGATGGCAATTTCAACGACGGTCCAACCAACCAACCAATCAGGTATGACTTAACGCTTTTATTATTAGGTATATAGATAGATATATTTTTAAGCACCTATATATATGTTTTATGCATTAGGGATGCCCTAAGTAAGTGATCAAGTAAAAAAAAATTAAGGCCACAACTTTGACCGTGCTCTATTGGTCTCTGAAAAGCAATCTTGACCATTGTTTTTACTTGTTTTAAGACACCGTTAATAAAAGTTTTTTGGATACATATGAATGAACATATACCGCTGCATTATGAGTTTCTTTACGTTTGTCCTTTTTACATGGTACAACTGCTATTTTTGTCTAGTTGGTTAAATACCTTTTCATTATTCAACCATGACTAAATGCCAATAGTGGGGCATTCTAAGCAAGAGTGGGTTCCTTTGGGAGGAGCAAAGTCACCCAACTCGCTGCACCTAAACATTAAAATGGAAGAGAAAATGAACATGCAGGGACAAAACGGTGACACATATTCAACCATGATAACTCACTATAAAAACCAAGGGCGATTTCTCAAAATTACACGATACAATATTATGGTATTGATGTATGAAAATGATAACAATCCTTTTCGAGCTACAAAAGAACCACCGTATGACAACAAAGAATTATAAAAGTTGCTTTAGTAATCACTTACAAAAAAGTACTATATCTAGGGAGCCTAGGCCCCAAGCATACTCTTCACTTCCAAAGTGGGCCAACCAACCTACTTGGATGCCTCCCCATTCTCGGTAGCAGCATCAGATGGGTTCAGCTCATCCCAAACCTCAATCTAGGTTGCATCAGCAAGCCTCACGAAGTAAGGGTCCGCCAAGCTTCTCACTAACCTGCTCTGAGATTGAGATGTAGCTGTTCTGGATTGCGTCACACTCCTTGGAGAGGGTAGCGCTTAGGAAGAAGGGGATGATGTCCTCATGCCATAAATGTCGTTACTCCTTTTGTTTTACAAAGGGGTTTGTAGCCTTCTCTGTACCACAGGTGTGGCAGGCCAGTCTTCACTCCCAAGCTCAAGTGGTCACAGATGATCTAAAGTTTATGCAATTTGGATTAGTTTCAATTAAACTCAAGACTGAAGAAAATAATTGAGATGATAAAGTAAAAATAGTGATTTGAAGGTACATAAACACACTAACACGACACGCATGATCATGCAGCAAACAAAGACAACATTAGAATTATCGATTTGAATTTTCACTTATACAGGCCCTTTCCTATGTTGGTGGGAACTTGACTTTCGCAAACCTAAACTATGTTGAACTTAAATGTAAGTTTACTGATATTCAGTGTCACTTGGCTAGGCCAATTTCCTAGGCAATAATACAAATGGTTTAGATACTTGACCTGAATATACCTAATAATCTGTCAACCTACAATCTGCGACTGAAAAATAACTAAAGCAAAGCATGAATCACTAATTCATGCCAAGAATAAAGTCAAAGGCATAAACTGGAGCGGAGAATCAGAGATCGAACCAATATCGAGAAGATCACTGCAAAATCGTTGAGTCACAGTAAGTTGGAAGTAGTGGATATGTGGGACACAAGGCATCACTATTCTCAAAACGGGGGCAACATGGGAGTAGGGACACATTGATGTTCCTCATCTACCTCGCCTCCCTCCTTGTTCCCTAAGAGGTCACGGGTCCGGATAGCCACATTACGCCTCCTCAGTATCACGGTTCAGAGGCACTCTACAGCCATTCACACTCGATGGAAAGTACATAACATGAACAACTCATGTAGGGAAGCCTAGAAAAGTAATTCACAATTATTGAGTGGCATCGGGACCACTTATACTGATCTAGGAAAATAGAACAATAAAAGAAAAATCCAATTCCATTCGATGCATCCAATAACTATCAACACCTGATAAGTGGTTCGTAGTTACATTACACTAAACAAAATTAAACACACCATATATATCTTTTCATCCGTGAGATTGCAATCTGGGTGATATCACCCAATACAAAACTGAAATTATTAATACACCGGTCCATTTAATCGTCACAAGTCACAACTACAGTTTGTAATAGCTAGGACAGTGGCAAAGACATGCATGTGCTGATAGGAGAAGCAATTAAAACTGAGGTCAAAGAGCAGTACTAATATCTAGCAGGAATACAGGCAGGCAGAAAGGCTCGTGTTTTCCTACCCTAGCCGCCGCCAGGAGCCAGGCGACTAGGGAGGGGCTCATCTTCCTCCGATCTCCACCGGCCAGGGCGTTGGTCCCCTCTCCCTCCAACTGCCGCCTCGGCGGCAGGAGGGAGGGGGGACCCCGTTCCTCCGCTCTGTAGTTAGGTTTTGGATTTGTGTGCCGTGGTGTGCCGTTGGGGTGGTGGGAGCGGCGCCCGGACGAATAAATCTGTCTCAACTCCACTCCCACACCGGCGGCGTCTTTCATGGCTGCGTCTCGGAGTTGATGGCATCGTGTGTTTGCCGATCTTTCAAATCGGCAAAGTTAGGGTTCTTGGATGGTGTCGGCGAGACGGCGGCGGTGACTCCATCAGGTGTGTCTCTCCTTCTGCTCTGTCCCCGTTGCTGCGGCGTTGTATCCGACGTCATGGTAGAGCAGGGAGGATGTGTCGTCCAGGAGTGCGCGCACACTGTTGTCTGCACAGGTGACAGCTGGAAGATGATTCTTGTGCTGGGTGTGTGGTTAGAGGCAGGCAGTTCTGTTTTCCTCCTTCGACATCGTCGTCATGCGGGGGTGTCAGTTCTGAAGTTCGATGGCGTGTCCGGGGACATGTTGCCCCGGTCTGATTCGTTCAACGGCAATGGTTTTGCTTTTGGCAAACTACTTTGGAGGTCCGTAAAGCTGCAGATCAGCGATGGAGCCGCGTCGAGCTCGGGTGAAGAGGTGATCTGTCTTCTTTTCCTTTGGTGGCCGCTTCGGTGGTGTCGGAGGAGAGGGACAGGTGCTGGTTTTTGCATAAGATTATTCTATCTTTTCAGTTCTGTAAGATCGGTGTTTACGTGCTCTGTAACCGGATATTTATTCTATAATTGAGATACGTATTACCATGCAAAAAAAATATCTAGCAGGAATACACAATGATGATTATGTGACTCACATCATTCAAAATAGCTATGCTTTAATTTCAGTTCCATCGTAATGTATTTATGGGTATATCACAGATCCGCATCAGGAATCCAACTACAAAAAAATGCATCCAGGAAAGCATCTCTCACCGTTGAGAATGAGAAGGGAGGCCGTGGTGTCGTGATCCATGGGCAGCGGAACAGAGGGAGGGAACCAGTGGCACGGACAGATCTGCCGGCTGCTCGCACATGTATGACATACTTGTATGCTTGGACACCTCTGCCAGGGTCAGCGCCTCCTTTAACATCTTGTGCTGATTTTGGGATTCTAGAGGCTACGATCCCTAGCTGCTGCTGAGAAGAGAGAATCTGGCCGTAGATCCCGATGGTCTATTCATTCCTGCTTTAAATCACAGTGTGGGATGGAGGCCGTAGGACAGAGGAATTATGGATCGTGACTGGCCGGTCGGGGCACTCGAAGCGGCGACGCGCGACGCTGGTTAGCCGATACAGGTTGAGGCCAGAGAGGGGAGGGGAAAGGAGAGAAGAGGCCGGAGGTGGGAGAGAGGAGGCATCGGCAGCGGGAATAGCATGCTCGCACAGATGGGTGGGGAAATTTTGAGGTCGCGGATGAGGCCATACGTCAGACCGGCGCCGCGCTCAAACTCGGCACGACGTTCAGGGCCGCGCACAACACGCCCGTGGTGGCTTCCACATCTAGACGGGGGCGGCGAAAGAGGATCAGAGCGTGGCGTTGGCGGCGTCGATGAGCGTGAGTTGGCCGGAATCGAGGAGGCGGAGCACGGCGACAGGGGCGGTAGGTGTGGACCAGGACACGAATCCGTTGGCGGGGCCGGAGAGCCCGAGGCCCGAGGCGGTGAGGGTGAGGATGATGGACTGGAAGATGGTGGTGCCGTCGGAGGCGGTCCAGACGGAGGTGCGGGAGGCGTCGTGGAGGACGGAGAAGAAGAAGCGGGTCGGGGCGTCGTCGTTGGAGTTGTCGTAGACGGCGGCGGAGAAGGTGGCGTTGCGGGAGCGGAGGAAGACGTCGTTGGTGCCGACTGCCGATGAAGTGGATATAGGAGAGGTTGTAGGGCGGATAGAGGTACTCTACCGACACCGTGCGCGCCGCCGCCTGCCACATGGACCCGCCATGGCCGAGGAGCACTAAGATGCAGTATAGGAGGAGGTACGGGAGCGCGATGGCTAAAATTGCGCCTTGCTTGCTGGCTAGCTAGTACCGCGGAGAAGAGGACCAGACCCGCCGTAAGCCCAGCCCTCCCCATCGCTCCGACAGGAACAAACGTTCTGTCAGACGCAGACACAACAACACCCACCTCCAAATCGCCCCCCACTCCCACGGCCAGCAGAGGGGACTCAGCAGCGGCGGATAGTCGCCAGGGCCAAGGAAGAAGAAAGCGGATCTAGATGCCCAGTTCGTCGGTGACACGGAGAAAAAGAGGAGAAATCTCCACCCGCTGCACTAAAAAGGTACAGCAGCACCGAGCGTTTAGTCTATGACACCATGGGCCCGCGGGGAAAACTACAAGCAAAAGTAAAACACCGGACCCATCCACCCCCACACCGCCACCACCGCTACATGTGCCCAGCACACCACCCGCCAGCTCAGTGAGCATCTCTGCGACATAGCTAAGCATCGAAACGTTCCACCCGACCAGCGACAGGAACAGCCAACAGGCCCCACATTCAGAGACACCGCGCGGCAGAGTCGCTGAGAGGGCTCCCAGCCCATGGAGCTTACAGCTTAAAGGAATTCCAGATATCTAATTAAGTTAAACCTAACATGGGATAATTCGTATGCCTAGAAAGCAACTGGGCAACTAATAATTTTTTATTAGCTAAGATCTACTCTTAGACTCACTCATATTTCGATCTATCCGCTCTTTATGTCTTGTTTGAAATAAAGGTTCTTCTATATCTAGTTGTAAGCAAGAAAGGTTCTTCTAATAATGTTGGACAAGAACAAATATTTCCTATACGATACGGGAATCTAGGAATACTCCAATAGTCATTGATGGTCTTAAGTACATCCTCATTCAAAGGCTTATAACTGAAGAAGATTGCATACTCTTCTATGCGTAATCTTGTGCTCAATTTTAGTTCCTTGTAAGAAATCAATCAGTTGATCAACTCATAAATGCATAATGTCATCGTAGTGCAAACTAATGACCATACCTTAGCTATCCTTATTTACTTTCGACCTGACCATATGAATCGTTGCTAATTGGTTGCCGGTATCCGACCAAAGATTGCAACAGGGGAGCCTTTGTCAGCTGGTCCTGTTGGCGTGGACGGTTAGATAGAGGCCCCTTTAGAAAGACACAAAGCTAGACAAATGTATCTTAGCTAGCTAAGCATTAACAGATTAACCAGCTAAATACAAGTGGGTTTCTATAGAATAGTTGGCATATCATGATCAGCAACTATTGGTCAAAGATTTACAAAAAGTATACTTCACAGAAGTGGAATACAACAGCATTACTGGTTTCATGTAATTTTGGTTCAAAAAATATTTAGGTAAGTTCACAGTGCATATAGTATTCACATCTTAATCTTCGGTTAGCACGGGATACAACAAATTTGCATTACCACTGATAAAACTACAATAAAAATCAGTTCAGCCAAAAACTTTGTTGTATAAAAAAATTAAACAATTTCTCTAAAAAATGCCACACCTAAAAATGTATTGCCACGTTGTTGACATAGGAGTGGCACTTGTCAATCAGTGAGGTGAGCATGAGCCAAGTGGATTTGATTACCTCGTGCTTTGTCGCAGACTTGTCCTCAATCTTGTAGAATATCGCCATTAACTTATTGACATGTCTGGACACCCAACGACGTTCAACTTGGAAATCTAGACCCTGCGCGACCACACCTTGGTTATCAAGATATCCTCACTGTTGCCAGACCCGACCTCTCAACTATCTTAGATGTATGCACTTACACATATAGTTAAAACCAAATCGATGGGCAACCATACTATAGAGTTAGTACTGCCTCTAATAGATCGATATCACGGTAGAAAGTAGCAGGGTGGATCGGAATTAAAATTGTACTAGATGTAGTCGACAATGTAGGTCTGGTTGGCATGCATGGGCGACGTGGTCCTCGGGTGTCGGCCTAGTGGGTGACACCATGGGTGCAGCCGTCGACGGACTTCACGCTAAAAGTTCACCGGCGTGGAGCACACACCTGATGTAGTCGGGCGGTATGCTTCATCGACGAGCACGGCCTGCGTCTCGCCGTCTCCACCGCACCGTCACAAGTAGAAACGACCGCGGCTTGGTCCTAGTGGCCAATGCAAATGGCTTGCGTCTTGCCATCCCTGCAGGGCCATGACGAGTACAACTGCCGCCTCCCCGATCATAGGTAGGATAGTATTAGGCAGACGGGGAGGTGAATTAACCTATGTCCAGTGTCCTATGTGTTGTTTTTTTTTGAAAGCGCAACGGGGGGCGATCGCCCACCTGAACAGTTTTCATTCATTTTCCGGAAAAAGTCTTACGGGGGGGGGGGGGCGCCTAGCGGGGGGGCACGCCCCGCAGGGGGGGGTGGTGGCATACCACGCACCCCCCGGAGAGTACAAGGAGATAGGGGGAGCTACGCTAGACTATCGCACCAATCCCGGAGGCCGGCGAGGTCGACACGGCGCGGTGCCCGGACCATCCAGAGGCGGAGGTGGTCAGCCGTCAGGGCGAGAATCCGGGGGGTGGAGAGACGGTCCCCGTTGAACACCATGCGGTTCCGCGACTTCCAGATGGACCATAGGACAGCAACGAGCACGGTGTTGAGCACACTCGGGCAAAAGCGGGGCAGACGACGCACCAGCCCAGCAAGGAGCGTGGGCAGGTCGGCATCACGGTGGAGGCGCAGGCCGGCGGCAATGCGAGCCCAGACCTCGCCTAGGCGCGCGCAGCCGACGAACAGGTGGGGGATATCCTCCAGATGGCCAGGGCAGAACGGGCAGTCCGGAGAGGGAACACAGCCGTGGCGGAACAGGTGGGATCGAGTCCGGGTCCTGCCGAGGCGGAGGATCCAAAAGAACACCCTAACTTTGGGCGGAGCGAAGTTCTCCCAATTAACATTCTGGAGCGGGATCACGACACCGGAAGCATGGAGCGCCCGGTAGACCTCGCCCACACGGTAGTCTCTAGAGGGACAAAGGGCAAGGGAGCGACGATCGGGAGAGGCGGAGAGCGGAGTGTTGCGCAGCCTGGAGACCAAGAAGGCAAGTTCCGAAGTAGCCTGGGCGGAGACGCGAGGCTGGGTGCGGACGGCACCCATTTCGATCCCCACAGAGTCCGCAAGAGATATGTTTGGCAGGAGGCAGTGCGAAAAGGCAGCGGGAAATGCAGAGGAGAGCGGCCCCAGCTCGGTCCATGAGTCGTGCCATAGAGAAGTCAGGACGCCGTCCCCTGGAGCCACACGCGTGATGGAGCGATACAACGGGGTGAGTGAGACGAAATGCCGCTAGGACGGGGTGGGGGGTGGGGGCGAGGGCACAGGTAGCTCCGCCGGACCCATCTCGTCCAGGGGGTATCCCGCCCAGAGAAGAGGCTGTGGAGGTTCTTCAGGAGCAGACATGTGTTTTGAAGTTCAAAGTCCACCACCCCGAGCCCGCCTTCAGAGCGTAAACGACAGACAAGGTCCCAGGCAACTTGGCAGTCGCCGCCAGAGCACGTAGCGGCGGCTTTCCAAAGCATGGAACGCCGCGGCCTGTCCATCTTGTCAATGACACCACGCGGAAGTGGGAGGACGGACATAGCTAGGAGGGGAAGAGCCGACAGGACCACTGTGGCAAGTGTGAGGCGCCCCCCGATGGGGATGAGCGAGGTGCGCCACCCAGGGATCTGGCGCGAGATCTTAGTTGCCAGAAATTCCAGGGAGGATGCGGGCAGCTTCTGGTCCGAGAGGGGGAGCCCGAGGTAGGTCTGGGGGAAGGCCGAGACGGGGCACCCGAGGGTGGAGGCGAGGGCGACAGCGTCGGCGGGGGGCACATGGATCGGCACAAAGGTACTCTTGTGGAAGTTAATGTGTAGTCTGGTGGCGCGAGAGAACGATCCCAGCACGTCGCGGAGCCGGGACAGTTGGCGGAGCTCGGCAGGGAGAACAATCAAGGTGTCATCGGCGTATTGAATGACGGGCACCGGGAGATCGTCAACCAGGGGGTGGCGGAGGCGAGCCTCGCCTGCATCCTCCGTGAGAAGGCACCGCAGCAACTCCGCCACAACGAGGAAGAGGTACGGGGACAGGGGATCCCCCTGACGGAGCCCGTTTTTGCAGTTGATCCAGCGGCCGGGGACCCCGTTGAGGAGTACGGCGGTCTTGCCGGACGAGAGGATGGCAGAAATCCACCCCCGGAAGGTGACACCAAAGCCCCGGTCCTCGAGAATCACGTCGAGAGCGGCCCAGTTGACAGAGTCAAAGGCCTTCCGGAAGTCCAGCTTGAGGACGACAGCGGGCACTTTGCGCACATGGCAACTTTGGACGATGTCGATGGCGTAAAGGAAGTTATCCGTAAGGAGGCGACCCTTAATGAAGCCGGATTGTTCGAAGGCCACTAAGCTCTCAACGAAGGACTGCAGCCTAGTGGTCAGGATGCGCGTGACGATCTTCATGACGCAGTTCTGGAGGGATATGGGACGGAAGCCATCCGCGAACACCACGCCGGTCTTTTTGGGGAGCAGGTGTCGAGACATCGTAGTAGTTTTCATAGACGGGGGTGCCATGAGACTACGGTAGAGACGTGGGGTAACGGGATAGCGTAGTAACACAGAACACGGGATTTTACCCAGGTTCGGTACGTCGCGACAGTACGGCGTACCTACTCCTGCACTTCTCACTAATTGGGACTAAAGCCCGTATAACAGGGTTACAATGTGAGGGAATAGATCTAGCTACTCGACGAGGATGAACTTCTCGGCGAGTTGCGTAGAGCTTGAACTTGTGTCTATCTTCAACCTATCTAATCTATCTCCCGTCCGGCTTTATATAATAGCCGGATTAGGGCTTACAGAACAAGAAACCTAGAAGACTACGTTTAACTTGTAACTTGGAAAGTATGGAATCCGTCTTCTCCTCCAAGCCAGATCACTTGGGCCGTGATCCGGGATCTTCTAGAATCCGGCTTCTGCGCGTCGGACTACTGGGCCGCCCAATGGACCTAAGCCCATTACCATGTAGGCCACCCTGGTAGTCCGGCTCTTTGTCTACCATCTTCTATACCCCTATTCAGTATATATCCGACAGTAGCCCCCAGGAAGGATCAAAACTCTGATTCTCCGTCTTTCGTCAAATACATTTTGTCCGGGAAAACTTGATTTAGCAGTCTTGATTCTTTCTTCTTTCCTTTTGAAGGAGATGGTAACATAAAGCTCGTAACATAAAGCTTTTCTTCTCGCGATCCTTCGCGGAAAAGGAACTTCTAACGTCAGCGCTTTAATCATGCTGACGCAGGCGACGCTTGGTTTCACGCGGGAAACCCTGCAACGTACCTCTGACAAATTCTCACGGGAAACGAGGAGATAGCCATCATTCCCCTGTCGTTATATTTCCCGTAGTTTCCGGCGAGCGACACGCGTCGAACATCCAACGGTCGAAAGAGCCGTTGGCACGTATCTAAACGGATTCCTGGCTATAAATAGCCGTCACCGTCCTCCTCCGAAACTTTCCTCACTCCCTAACTGCCTACGCCATTGCCACGCACGCGAGCTCGAGAGCAAGTCCTTGTCCCAGGCGCGCTTAGCATCAAACGCACCGAAACGCAAAGCACCACCAAAAAATGGCCTCTTCGCCGCCGTCACCGACCCGCGCCGCCATCGACGAGCTCGTCAGCGACCTGGATCCGCAACCAGGATCGCCTAAGCACGCCGGCGGCAAGCCGGAGAAGACTGCTGCTACCGCGGCGGGTGGAGAAAACACTTCCACCGCCGCGGACATTGCGGGATCGAGCGCCGCGACAACCCCGCCGTTTGCACCTGAAACGGCGGAGGAAAAGATCGAGCTCCTCGGCGACGAACTCGCTGCCGCGGAGGCTGCCGCCGCCGCCGCCGCCGGAGCGGACGAGGAAGCGGAATCTGCAGGCAACTGGAGTGCCTGCAGTATTCCCCCGGCTCTCCTTCCAAACTTGGAAAAGGAGGGCCTGGTTCTCAAGAAGAAATGGCGGCTGCCAGAAGAAGAAACCGAACCCGCGCCACGAGATGGCGAAAGGGTACTCCTTTCTTCCCACCTTTTGTGAGGTATGGGACTTCCACCATCTTCTTTCTTCCTCGAGGTTCTCTCTCACTACAACATCCAGCCCCATAATCTCCCCCCCAATTCCATTCTGTACATGGCCGGCTTTCAGGCCTTGTTCGAAGGCTACTTAGGGCTAGAACCTAGGTTAGATTTCTGGATGTACTGTTTTGGAGTTAAGTGAAACTCTTCGGAGGGCGCACTCCCAACTTGCGGAACTATATCCTTCACTCTTCGGAGATTCCGAGAGGATTGGTTCCCCAAGATCAAAACTTCAGAATCCGTCAAATTTTGGACGGGTTCTTTCTTCTATCATCCCGACGTGCCTTTTCCTAAAAAGGCCGTCGGGGTTCCACCTTTTGTGAACTCCGCCGCCGTTCCCCAGGATAACTGGGGAACAGAAGCCGTCCAAGTTCTGCCGCCAGATCTGCTAAAGATCAAGCGGCGCATCGCCAAGCTCACCTCCATGGATCCGCCTCTAACCGGCATGGACACGGTTCTATGCTGGCTGATTAGGCGGATTCAGCCACTAGCCAACCACAGCGGCCGTTTCCTGTGTGAATACACGGGAGTCAACGATCCGATGCGGACATCCGCCAAGGAATGGCCCGCAAAGGAACTTAGGCGGCGCATCAACCAGTTGGTCGCATCGCGCGACCAATAAACAGAGAGTCGGCCAATGTACACGGCCGAAAATCCGGTTCCCAAGGTAATTTTTCAGTCATTTGGGTACAGTTCTATTTTATCTCGGATTTCCTAGCTCCTGATTTTGATCTTATTTGTTCGACAGTTCGAGGATCTTTCAGATTCGGACTTGGTGTCTGAGGCTGAGCTGGACGCGCTGCGCACCGCCGCTACAGGTGGACGCAAGCGCAAGAAGATAACTTCCTCGGACGAAATTATCGATCTTGACGGAATCCCCGTCGCCACCTCCAGGTTCTTTCTTCTAGAAATTTCTTTTATGGGAACTTTTTCCATCCATCTTCGGTGTTTTGACCTTTTCCGGGTTTTTATGTTTTTAGCCTGCCACCTTCCACCCTGAGGCCGAAGAAGCTGAAGAAACACAAGGTTTCTTCCAGCCGAGGCAGCCAACCTTCTCCCGCCGTCGCTCCGGACACGCCAAGCACGATGGCGGAAGAGCCTACTGCAGCCCCCACCACCAAGCCCCCAGAGCCCAGCCAGCCCATTGTGTCCGACCCGGACATGAGGGAAAGGGCGGCCCCAGAGGTGGAGAAATTAACTCGGACTTTCGACGAGGAAATTCCCACCTTTGACAAGGATTTCAAAGCTATCAATGACGGCTTGGACGCAGCCGGGACTCTATTCGCGGAATACGCGAAAGAATTCAAAGAAAACTTGGCAGGTTTGCAGCGCATGAGCCAGGTATATAACTCTAGCCCCCAAGCATTAATTAAAATGCGTGCTTTTTGCTTTGATGCTTTTTGTACTCATTCTTCTCCTTGCTATGTTTCAGCAAACCTCCGAAGCCATCAACAGGGAAGTTTTCAGGAAGCTTACCATCAAGAATAAAGAAGTTAGAAGTCTTCTCTCTATTCTTGAAGAAAGGGAAGCAGAGCTGGAATCAGCCAAGCTTGCACTGTCGGAAACACAAGGTAAGCATTTTCCTTCTGTAATTTCCGATTCAGTCATTTGCCTAAGTTTTTTCCGAGAAGCTAGCCAACTCGGATTTTTCCCTTGCTTTTCAGCTGCATTAGCTGAGGCTAAACAAGCAGCAGAAGATTCTGGCAATGCCGAAATTCTCCGTAAGGAGAATGTTGAGCTTCACAAGAACCTTGTGAAAGCTCAACAAGACTTGGAAGCCAGCAACCTGGCCCTTGGAGTTTCCAATTCCAAGGCTTCCGAGCAGGCGGAGAAGGACAAATCCACCATCCGGGATTTGACCGATGCTCTGAACCTTCGCCTGGAGGAAGTTTCCGAGATCGACAAGCTCATCGGTAAATTTCTAACTTATTTACCATCTTTCCATGTTTTACTTTCTCTGGTTTTCTGTCTAACCCTTTTGGGTGTTTTATTGGAAAAAACCAGGAGATACCCCAGATGGCACTCGGGCTGCAGGCATCCGAGCTTTCGGGGAGACATGGAATTTGATGAAGGCTGCTGCAACGCAGCTAGTAGACAAGTTTCTTCCCGAAAAATCTGGGGAGTGCTCGGAGGTTGAAAAACTTCCGGGTGCCATCATGGAGGTGGCGGAGTCTAAGGAATCTTTCCTTCGCTCCGCTGCACGGGGTGGTGCGCGCATGGCTCTTGGCCTGATGCGCATGCACTACCCTAGTGCTAAATCCTGGCGCGTGGCGTCCGGTGTCCCTCAAGGATACACGGATATGCAGCGAAACACCATCTTTGGTGAAGTCAAGGGCCACGCCACCCAGATTGCCTCCATGGTAAACATCTCCATCAACTATCCAGAAGCTGAGATTCCTCCAATCCCTCAAGACGAAAGCAGCGAGGAGGAGTCAGATGCTTGAAGGGTCACCTGGAACCTGGGTAGAAAAAGTAGACAATAGGAGCATTACTATTCTTTCAATGTAATCCAAAATGTAATGCTTCTTTTTATATGAATGAAACTTCCATCTTTTGCAGTTTAAATTATGAAATTCTTTGCAAGTTTTTCATATTTTATAATTCCTTTATCTTCTAAGTTCTCTGGTGTATAAGCTTTAACTGTCCTTAGTGTTTGAAATGGCTCAAATAGCAATATGAATCTTCATGCCGAGTAACTGGGGACGAACCAAGCAGTTTTTTGAAACTCGGAATCATGGACCATGCTAAAGGCATTTTTACTAACTAGTTCCAGTAACCCAACACATACACAATCAGATAAGACTTAGAGAAACCAAGGAAAGTTTTAAGTGAAACTTGGGCACGCAGGCAATTCAAGTTTCCCTTAGCCGTTAACAGGCTGAAAAATCATTCAGTTTTGTAACGCCGAGTACGTAAGCACAATTCGGGTTAACGTTGAGAAATTTGTAAGATCATTGGGAAATAGATCAGGCGGAAACACTTTTCACTTATAAAGAATATGGATGACAGCATTCCGACAACTTTATTTCATGATCTCAAAAGATGTTTACATAGAATTGGACTAAGTACGGAAAGGTACATAACTTTCTAGACGTTCCCAGGCTTCCGCAATCCTCTTGACTTTGTCGAATTTTTTCAGCAGCTTGTAGAGTGGTAAGGTTTTAGCCCCCAGCCAACTGATGAATCTGCTGACGGCTGTGGCGGAACCCGTCAATCTTTGAACATCTTTTACACATGTAGGTTTTGAGATGTTCAAGATTGCCTTGATCTTTTCCGGGTTAACTTCTATTCCTCTGTGGGAAACAATGAAACCCAGAAGTTTTCCTGAGGGAACCCCGAATACGCACTTAGATGGATTCAACTTCATCTTGTAAGTGCGCAAGTTTTCGAAAGTTTCTCGCAGATCCTCAAGGAGTGTATCTTTTTCCTTGGTTACGACAGCAATATCATCCACGTAAACATGGACGTTTCTGCCAATTTGACTATGCAAACAGCGTTGCATGCAACGCTGGTAGGTTGCACCTGCGTTCTTCAGGCCAAAGGGCATGGTTATGTAATAGTACGTCCCATACGGGGTTATAAAAGAAGTCTTGATTTGATCTTCCTTTTTCATGCGTATTTGGTGGTACCCAGAGTATGCATCCAAAAAGCATAAAAGCTCGGAGCCTGCAGTGGCATCTATTATTTGATCGATTCGCGGTAACGCGAACCTATCTTTCGGACACAACTTGTTCAATCCTGTGTAATCTATACACATTCTAAGAGCAGTGGTGTCTTTCTTCGGTACTAATACCGGATTTGCGGACCAATCAGTATGGATTACTTCCTTGATGAAATCCGCTGCTAAAAGCCGGATAATTTCCTTGCCAATAGCCTTCCGTCTTCTTCCGTCAAATCGACGGAGACCTTGTTTGACGGGTTTTGATCCGGGAATAACCTTGAGTTGGTGCTCAGCAAGTTCCCTGGGTACGCCTGGCATGTCAGCTGGACACCAGGCAAAAATAACCCAGTTCTCACGGAGGAACTTGATGAGCTCGCCTTCCTATTTGTCAGTCATCCCAGTCCCTACGACGACGAATTTTGTCGGATCTTTGGGATCTAGGATTACCTGTCTTGTATTCTCGGACACCTTAAAGCTATCTGTTGGCTTCCGAGTTTCTTTTCCTGCCGGCATTTCTTTCGGCGATACCTCTTTGGCTAATTCCTTCAGTTCCTCCTTTGCTATAACTCTCTGAGCGCAAAGGGCGTTTTCTTTCTCCAACTCGTTTGCCAGCTTGAAATCACCGGCAATGGTGATTACTCCTCCTTTGGGTCCTGGCATCTTCAGCTTGTTGTAGATATAGCAAGATCTTGCCATAAATTTGGCGAAAGCTGGACGTCCGAGTATTGCGTGATACACGCTTTCGAACGGCACTACCTCGAAGGATACTTTTTCCTGCCGGAAGTGATCTTTATCTCCGAAGGTGACATCTAGGGAAATTTCTCCTAGGGATCGTGCTTGCCTGCCAGGAACAATGCCGTGGAAGCGTATATTGCTGTAATTGAGCTGGGACTCGGAGATCTTCAAGTGCTTCAATGTATCCAGGTACATTATATTGATGCTGGATCCTCCATCCATCAGCACTCTTCTTAGCCTAGTGTTTTGAACAATAGGGCTTACAACAAGAGCTTGTGTGCCGGGTTCAGGGATATTTCCGGGATGATCAGACTGATCCCAGATTATTGGTGTGTTGGAGTACTTCAAGAATTTCGGGGTTGCCGGAACGACCGTGTTTATTTCTCGAAGTGTTCTTTTGGCCACCTTTGCTGACGGGGTTGCTAGGAAAGTTAACATTGCTTCTCCGTCAACTCTCGGAAATTTGGGTTCGCCTTTTCGCTGGGATCTAGGATTACCTGTCTTGTATTCTCGGACGCCTTAAAGCTATCTGTTGGCTTCCGAGTTTCTTTTCCTGCCGGCATTTCTTTCGGCGATACCTCTTTGGCTAATTCCTTCAGTTCCTCCTTTGCTATAACTCTCTGAGCGCAAAGGGCGTTTTCTTTCTCCAACTCGTTTGCCAGCTTGAAATCACCGGCAATGGTGATTACTCCTCCTTTGGGTCCTGGCATCTTCAGCTTGTTGTAGATATAGCAAGACCTTGCCATAAATTTGGCGAAAGCTGGACGTCCGAGTATTGCGTGATACACGCTTTCGAACGACACTACCTCGAAGGATACTTTTTCCTGCCGGAAGTGATCTTTATCTCCGAAGGTGACATCTAGGGAAATTTCTCCTAGGGATCGTGCTTGCCTGCCAGGAACAATGCCGTGGAAGCGTATATTGCTGTAATTGAGCTGGGACTCGGAGATCTTCAAGTGCTTCAATGTATCCAGGTACATTATATTGATGCTGGATCCTCCATCCATCAGCACTCTTCTTAGCCTAGTGTTTTGAACAATAGGGCTTACAACAAGAGCTTGTGTGCCGGGTTCAGGGATATTTCCGGGATGATCAGACTGATCCCAGATTATCGGTGTGTTGGAGTACTTCAAGAATTTCGGGGTTGTCGGAACGACCGCGTTTATTTCTCGAAGTGTTCTTTTGGCCACCTTTGCTGACGGGGTTGCTAGGAAAGTTAACATTGCTTCTCCGTCAACTCTCGGAAATTTGGGTTCGCCTTTTCGCTGATGTTCCTGGATTTTGTCATCAGTGTCCGATTCACTGTCTTCTTTTTCAGCTTCTGGCTTTTGTTTGGCAGGTTTCCTTTTGGAACCCTTCCCCTTATTTCCGGATCCTGCATTGCCTTTCATATGCTTGTTTAGCCGGCATTGCGCGTTTGTGTGGGTTGGTTTCCCAAACTGAGAGTGGTGGACGCAGGGTTCCGACTTAATTCTCTCCCATTCTTCGGGAGTGTAATTGATTGGATCTGGACTGCGGCCTTTCCACTTGTTCACCTTTTCTCCTCCAAAGGCTATGTTGACCTCCTTGGGATTTGTTGTTGACTCCGGAGTTCCTTTTTTATAAGAACGAGGGGTTTTCTTGGCCAGTATCAGTGACTCAATATTGCCTCCTCTTGCTCTGATATCATCTTCGGCTGCAGCATGCTCATTAGCGGTTGTAAGCATAGATCCGAGATCTTTGTGCTTTTTAGAACCAACCATGAACGGTACAAGTCCGGGTTTTAGGCCATTGACGAAAGCATGCATTGCTTGTACGTCAGTTACTCCAGAGCAACTATTCTTCATTGCAGTCCATCTGGAGATGAAATCCACGTATGGTTCGTCTTCAAATTGGGTGCAACGGTTCAGCTGGTTGATGCTATTTGGGCGTTTGTATGTTCCCCGAAAATGCTGAGTAAATACTCTCGCCATATCATCCCAACTGTCGACAGTTCTTGATGGTAAACCATTGATCCAATCTCTGGCTCCGTCTAGCAACATTAGGGGAAGAAACTTGACAGCTTCCAGGTCTGTCCCATTGTTGATTTGGACGGCTGTGTAATAATCTGAGAGCCAGGTATCCGGGTTTGTACTGCCGGTATACTTTTGGTAGGTTGGACCAACTTTGGCGAAGCCAGAATGCAGGGTTATCCTTCGGATCCTGTCAGTAAAACACTTAGGACCAAAGTATAGATCATCCTTTTCTGCTCTATCAATATGCGCAGAATATCTCCCGGCTGAATGGACAGAAGGGGATCTGCTCCTTTTTTTCCATTGTTGCGCGGACGCGCTTTTCCGAGGTTATCTCTATCTCTTCCGTTGTCACGCCCCCTGGGATTAGGTGGAGTCCTGCTCCTGTACCTTTCCTGTTCCTTAGGCGGTGTCCGAGATCTTTCACGTCTGTGAGGTATATCGTATCTTCCAGCTTTTTCAGCTGGGTTTCTCGGAGGTGGCATTATTTTGCCGTCATTCCGGTGTTTGTCTTCCCGATCGTGTGGTTTATATCCATCTTTCGGGAGATGAGGTCCGGTTCTAGACGCTGCGTCCCGGTTGTCGGGGTTTTTCTTGTCTTTTCTCGGATCCTCTTTTTTATCCGAATCTCCGGGTTCTTCCGGTCCAGGTGCTCCAGCAGCGCAAGTAACTGTTTTGCAGAGGGCGGAATTATCATGCAGCCTCCCTGATTGCTCTTGGCCTCGCTGCTGCTGCTGTAATGCTTTTCCTAGGAAAGCATACACCCCTTGGAGTTTTTCCCCGTTGGAGTACAGATCGTTGTTTAGGATGGCGAACGCTGCTTCCGCGTTTTCCGCTGCGGTTTTGTATATTGGTTCGCCCTTGGCATCTTTGCCGTTTAACTGCTTTTGCCAAGATGGGTTATAAAACCTTTCTTTTGGCGGCAGTTCTTCCGGTTTTGCGATTCCGGGTAACCTAGTAGGTTTTAAGGCAGATCTATGCTTTCTCTCGTACTCCTCTATCTCTTCCTTCATGACTTTGATGTCATTATGGGTTTGTTGGAGATGTTGCCGAGATCTAAGCAGATGTTGCTGTTGCCGTTGGAAAGCTTGTCTCCTGGCTTCCAGCATCTCAGGGGGTTCATCTGGTCCCACTGGTGTTTGTAATAGCTCTTGCTCTTCCAGTTCTGTCATTGGCGGAGCAGTGATTTCCTTAGATTTCTTTTCCGCGGGCTTTGTGCCGCTAATATCTCCAACTTCCAGGTTTTCATCAGCGAGATCGGCTGATTTTTTCTTCCGGAGTTTGTATTGGAGTTTTTTAGAAGCACGGTGCTTTTTCTTGGAAGAAGGGATTTTTTTGACAGGCTCATCTTCTGTCATCTCCTTAACACTGGGGAATATCGGAGAAGTTTCTCCGTCTTCTCTCTCTTCCACTGGCGGAGGGGTTTTAGGGCTTTCATGGCTGTCGGCACCCGTTGTATCAGCTGGTTTTGCCATTAGCACTTCATGGAATCCCTCTTGAAAGGACTTAACCTTTCTTACGAAGGCATCCTCATCTTCGTCTTCGGAGTCGAAGTTATCCGATCCGGTTTCCGACTCCAATCTCGCCTCAATGGCAGCAAGCACGTACTCTGCTTTCGAGTTCATCGTCTGGTTGACGGATGTCGGATCTTCCGTCTCTGTGACGGGTATTTGTTCTTCCGTCTCTACGACGGGTAGGTTGTTATCTGCCTCTTGCACGGGATTTCCGTCATCCGTGTTTTCAGCGATTTCGGATTGCACCATGCCGATAAAGTGTGTATCACTTTTTTGTCGGCGATCTGAGCAGAATCCGGCATCATAGTCGTCTTCGACTGGGTATAGGGCGGGTGGGATAAATTTGCTTCCACCGCAAAACCCCATTGCTTCTGCAGTTAGTCCGATGAAGATGTTAGCAGATCCAATCGGTAACACGCAGGCACTTACCAGGTGGTTTTGCGCCGGTATGTAAGATCCGTTGTCAAGGAAGCGCCCGACGTCGTCGTCGAATTCCAAGCTTCCGACAGTGATCGATCTTCCGATTCCGCCGAGTATCCCAGATCGGAATTTCACGCCTGACGTCGTTTGCCCCACGGTGGGCGCCAACTGTCGAGACATCGTAGTAGTTTTCATAGACGGGGGTGCCATGAGACTACGGTAGAGACGTGGGGTAACGGGATAGCGTAGTAACACAGAACACGGGATTTTACCCAGGTTCGGTACGTCGCGACAGTACGGCGTACCTACTCCTGCACTTCTCACTAATTGGGACTAAAGCCCGTATAACAGGGTTACAATGTGAGGGAATAGATCTAGCTACTCGACGAGGATGAACTTCTCGGCGAGTTGCGTAGAGCTTGAACTTGTGTCTATCTTCAACCTATCTAATCTATCTCCCGTCCGGCTTTATATAATAGCCGGATTAGGGCTTACAGAACAAGAAACCTAGAAGACTACGTTTAACTTGTAACTTGGAAAGTATGGAATCCGTCTTCTCCTCCAAGCCAGATCACTTGGGCCGTGATCCGGGATCTTCTAGAATCCGGCTTCTGCGCGTCGGACTACTGGGCCGCCCAATGGACCTAAGCCCATTACCATGTAGGCCACCCTGGTAGTCCGGCTCTTTGTCTACCATCTTCTATACCCCTATTCAGTATATATCCGACAGCAGGGCAATATGGGCCCGGTTCACCCCATCCAGGCGTACAGCCCCCCTGTGAAATTCTGCCAGGAACTCCATGACATCGTCTCGGACCAGCCCCCAGAAGGAGCGGTAGAACGAGGGACCAAAACCATCGGGGCCGGGGCTACTGTCCATCCGCATCGCCCACACCGCGCACCTCGCTTCTTCTGCGGAGAAAGGCAACTCGAGGGCGTCCAGCCCGGGCACATGCGAGAGGACATGTCGGGGGTCGAAGTCCCAAGCATGGGGCTGAGAGGTACCGAGAAGGTCGGTGTAGAACCTGTGGAGGACGTCGGCCTTGTCAGCATGGTTGACAAGGGAACGCCCGTCCGCATGGAGCACCTTAATCTGGTTCCCGCGTAGACGAGCCGAGGCGCAGGCGTGGAAGAACCGGGTGTTGTCCTCTCCCAATCGGCACAACCGGAAGGTGAAGCGCTGCCGCCAGTACAAGCTCAGGCTTTTGTATTCGCGAGCAAGATGGGCCCGAACAAGGTCCCGCAACAGGGACTCCGGGGGTAGGAGCACGCGCAGCTCCTCGGTGCAGTCCATGAGCTCGAGCACCTTCCTGCAGTTAGTGATCACCTCGGCGGGGCGTTTCCGCAGTTTCGCCCATTTCTTAGAGGCAGCTCGAGCCCATTTGAGGGAGCGGGTCAGACGGGAGGCGGCGCACGCGCGCGAGCGGTTCTGGCGCCGTCCCCATACATCCGAAATGAGGGCTCTGTAGTCAGGCGAGGCGTCCCAGGCGCGCTCGTACCGGAAAACCGCCCCCACGGGGGCGCGCGAAGAGGCACTCAGCAGGAGGGGCACATGGTCAGAGGTGTTACGCGGGAGAGACGTGAGAGTGGAGTTGAAGAGCCGCTCACCCCACGCCAAGTTGATTAAGGCACGGTCCAGCCGGACTAAAGTGGGGACGTCGCGCCCATTGGTCCACGTGAAGCGCCGATCTAGGAGGGGAAGGTCCTGCAGTTCCAGATCGTCGACGAGGGAATTCAGGGCATCAGCGGAGCGCACATCAAAGTTATCGTTGTTCCGGTCCTCAGGAGCGCTCGCGATGTTGAAGTCCCCGATGATGAGCCAGGGGGTGTCGATGCGGGGCGCAAGACCACGGAGCTCCTCGATGAATTCCGTGCGCCGAGCCTGGTCGCACGGGCCGTACACGTTAGTCACCGCAAAGGAAGTGTCGTCCGGGGCGAACTCGAACACCGAGGTGAGGGAGTATGTAAGAGGCTGATTGGAGAGGTGGGTGATGAAGCGGGCGTCCCAAGCAGTTACGATCCCCCCAGATGCGCCAACAGACGGAAGGGACGCCAGGGTCGAGAATCCCGGGGGGAGGAAGGTGGAGGCCTTCCCGGCCGCAATAGCGTCGAGCTTGGACTCCTGGAGGCAGATGACGTGCAAAGGTTGCGCAGACAGGTTCATCTTGACATCCACGCACTTGTCGGGGTCGTTGAGGCCGCGTGTGTTCCACGACCCGACAAGGAGCTGACGGAGGGACCTCAGCGACATGGGAAACTTGGCGAGCACCACGGAGCACACACACGCACATTCCCAACTAGGCATATATACAGACACACCAAATATACAGACACACACCCAACACCAGACACACACCTAGCACCGGGGTGGCATACATAGGCCAAGAGCACGCACGCTAGAAGGGGGCAACGACACAGGACCAGGGAGGGCGGCCCATGGGCGCGAACACGCATGCGGAGGCGCACGGAGCAGGCAAAATCGCCGCGCCCGGGGCCGCGCAGACGAGGCGCGCGACGCATCATGGAGCACCCCCTGGCACCTAGGAGACGGCAGCGAGCTGGCGGACGTCTTCCGCGGGGAGCTGGCAGGCCGCGGCCATGGCGAGCAGCTCGTCGCGGCTGTACGGCGGAGGAGCACTAGGGCCAGGCGCCACGGACGCCCCGCCGGCCTTGGACGCGCGAAGGCGCATGGCACGTTGCAGGACGCTCTCGAACAGGGGGGTCTCCTTCTCGCGCAGGCGCGCGCTGAACCGGGAGGAGGGCACCTGGCTGGAGCGGCGACGCTTACGGCCGCGAGCGGGAGGCGCGGGAGTGGGCGCGGCCATGGCCGCCGGCCCGGTCATCGTCACCGCGGGGGAGGGCGCGTCCGCGGGCGCGGGGGCGTGCATCACGTGCGCCTCGTCGAAGCTGGCCGGGACGAGCGCCGCGGGGTCAGAGCACACCACCGCCCGGGCCAGCACGTTCACAGAGACGGCGGCGGCAACCCCTTGCACGCGCACGACGGAGTCGATGACGCCAACGGAGCCGGTGTCGAGGTTGACATGCGGCAGGCCCCGTGGTCCGGTTACGTCAGCGCCGGCGAGGTCACGGGACACGCGGAAGTATCCAGCGCCGCCGGCATCATCCCTCACGAGGAGATGGAAGAAGAGCGGGCACGTAGCGAGCTGCACCGACGACGGGCGGGGCACGCCCCCGGGGGTGATCGCGGCGAAGGCGGAGGCGCACGCGCCGATGGACTGCGCGGCTCCGCACACGTCGATGGTGAAGGCGGGGTCAGCCGCGCCGGCGTCGAGGGGAGCGCGCGCCGGGAGCAGCTCGTATGGGAGAGAGCGGAACTCCCGCGAGAGACGACGGAACAACGGGGGCGATCGTGCCCGCGACGGGCCGGGGTCGCCCTGCCCCGCGCTGGGGCCGCCACCGCCGGAACCCGGGCCGCTCCCAGGACCGCCACCACCCGCCGGGCCGCCACCTCCACCTCCGGGACCGCCCCCACCGAGCCCGCCACCACCAGGACCAAACGGCGGCGGGGGAGGGACTGCGCCGACGAGGGGCCACTGGCGGACGCGACGGACTTCCACGAGCGTCGCCGTGCCGTCGGAGTTCTTCACGTCCAGCTCCGCCGGGATGAAGCAATCGAACTCGTACTTGCAGACGACGAGGACCGAGATGTAGGCGCGTCCGGACAAGCAGATGTTGGCAACCTCCATTGGGTTCCCCATCCCGCCGATGGAGCCTTGGATATCGGGGCGATTCCAGTGCTCAAATGGAAAACGGACCAGCGAGAGGGCGGCGTAGCCGGAGTGGGCGAAGTGGCGCCGGTTGGGAGCCTCCTCATGCCGCTCGAAGTACACCGAGTGCTCCGCCACCGCGAAAGGACTTTCGTCGACGGCGAACTCCCGGCTCGACGTGGAGCGGAAGATGACGACGTGCGAGCCGTGGGGTCCGGACAGAGGGAGGGCCTCCATCCCCTCCGGCACCTGATCATGGAGCGCCGCCTGGACAATGGGGCCGGGGGAGGTGGCTTCCGGGTCGACGTAGGCGAACCCGAGGTGCGCGAAGCTCCGCATGTCGACCGGCGGGAGGTAGACGGAGAGACGCGCCGGGTGCAGGGGGGGCGCCGGACGCCGTGGCGCTGCTGCTCCCTCCTCCCGCAGCGAGGGGAGAGACGGGAGACAAGGGGAGGTGGGCGGGTGGCTGGGCGGGGGCGGGGGCCGGTGGAGGGGCGTGCGGCGGAGGCGCGAAGGGGAAGGGAGTGACGGGGAACGGTGCGTTGGCGGGGTGGCGACGCGGCGGCGGGGTGATGTGGTGGTATGGCTCAGTGCGGCGCGACTCCATGGCGGCAATGCGGTCGGGACACGAGCGAGTCTTGTGGCCGGAGGCGGAGCAGTAGAGGCAGGCGACGGGGTCCCGGCAGTCCCTAACGAGGTGACGTCGGGAGAGGCACTTATAGCATCGGCGTTTTCCCCGCAAGACGAAGAGGGAACGAGGAGGTGCAGATAGGCTAAACGGCGGAGGCGACGTGTCGATGCGACGGGGTGGGGGAGATGGCCTGGGTGGTAGTCTAGCGATGTCCGCCCAGGTGCGGGCCGCACGATGGGAATCGGGCGGCGCAGGCGAGCGGGTAAAACCGGGGGTGGGCCCTGCGGAGGAGGCCGCAAGTGGGCTGCGTGGCGCGGTGGGGGCGGGCGACCGCCGCGGGCCCGACACGCACGCATCCATCCTTGCGCTGAGGGCGGTGCGGGGAGGAGTTACGAGCGCGCATGTCAACTGCGGGCCCGGGCCACACCCAACCGCACCCAGAGCAGGCGCGGGGAATGTCAACACGCCGAATGTCATACCTGCGGGCCCGACACCTGGAGAATCCGACCGTTGAAGGGGCGCATCCGCCCGTTGGCTCACGGAGGGGCGACGCGGTGGCGGGGGCGCCGCCGGCGACGACGCGACCAGCTTGAAGATCACACCACCGAAAATGAAGGCTCGCCGACGCAGCATCATCGCGGCGACACGACGGCAGGAAACGAATGACTGGAGAACGCCGGGAGAGACCTCGAACGCGCGGAAGCGGTTGGAGAACCGGGAGAAGACGAACGTCAGCCCGTTGGCGACGACGAAGCGGTTCACGACGCGTTGCGAGGGTTCGGGGAGGACGAAGATGGCGACGTGATCAGGCGAGGGCTCCATCGGAATAGGTGGACAGACAAGGACGGAGCATTGCCGCTTGACGCGAGCCGCGAACCGGTCGCCGGGACGGAGGCGTTGGGCACGACGGGAAGAACGGCCGGGGGGAGTGGGGACCCGCGAGGGCGGCCGCGACCACGTAGGCGGGAGGCGACGCGGGGAGCGTGGCGCGGGGATCGCGGCGACAGAGGGCGGTAGCCTCCGCGGGGAGCGGCACGGGGAGTGGGGTGAGAGTGGAGGTGGCGGCGGGGCAAACCTGGGCAGGACGGCGGGCTCGCTACGGGGGGCAAGGCGGCGCTGCGTCGCAGGGTGGGTGGCGCACCCGCCGGAGGGGGCGGCGAGCACGGGCGAAGCGTGGCTGACTACGGGGGTGTCGCGGCGCGCGGGGGGCGGCTCGGAGAGCGAGCGCCGCCGCCGGCGGGCAGCGTGGGCGTGGGCGGGAGCAAGCATCCTCTTCGTTTTACTCACTTGTCCCGCGGGAAAAAGTTCTCGTCCTATGTGTTGTAGTCCTCGATCTTGATGTCGAGGCGAGACGCCGTGCTCTAGGCTAGCGCCATAGATTTCCTCGAGGCACAGTAGGAAGATATGGGCTGACGATGCAGGTCGACGACGGCTCCATTGCGCGTGTGTTCGCGTCCACCGTCGCGTTGGAATTCCGCGCTCGTAGAACACAGAGATGGACAACCAGCTGTATGTACCATGTGTCCACCGTCGCGTTGGAATTCCCCGTCTGCCTAATACTATCCTACAAGTAGAGGTGTTTAGCTCCAGGTAGCGAACATCTTGAAAAATTTAATTCTGTTGGATGGATGCCTGACTGATGCGCTTCAGCCTTCAGCCTCTAAGTTGATTAATCCATGAAAAAGGTCCAGGTCGCTCAATCCTTGAAGAAGCTCCAGATCTGTGATCGGTCTCCAAATCTATGATTAGGGCCCTATTTATAGTTGATCCATTGCTTGTTGATTGATGTCGCTCGTGTATTTGTGTAGCCGATTGACAATCGCATGTCTGGATTGACGATGTGTTCGCGACGTGGAGGAGAAAATCATACCTCAAGTTATTTGTTCGGTATTTGCTGGTGCGGGTATTACGTGATGGTTTCCTATTATAAGACGCTAATACTCCATGGAAGCATTAATGGGAAGGGATTTGCGTCCAGATTTTACGCGACCTGATGTAGCGCCGTGATTTGCTTCCAATTTTTTCTCGGTAGCGAGGTGGGCAGACGATGGCAGACCATGCATAGGACGTACCAACGTAAGTTGAACTCCAATATATATATTTTTTGATGCTGTCACCGGGGGGAAAGTCTCCCCACCTAAATTTTACTTATATGAAAACTTTAAGAATTACATAGAGATAGATGGGCACGCCACATATCGGCGGCCTCTCTTTGTTTCGTTGTTTTAAAACGGTGTGACCACAAGGTCAAGTCCTGAATAATGTTACACATTGTATCGGACGTGGATTGGTCAATATTTCTGAAGACCATTGCGTTCCTTGCGTCCCAAATTTTCCATAAGATGATCAAGGCAACGGACGTCCAAATATTTCGTGGCAAGTTGGTGCGAAGAGTTGCATCCCAAATCTCAGGCGCTGTGATGGCGGAGGACTGTAACCCAATGGTGCGCCATATCAGGGCAGCTTTGGGGCAGTCGAAGAAGAGGTGATTCCTGTCCTCAACAGGCGCTGCGCGCGCGGACAGTGTGAATAGTCGAGGATATGGTTATGATGAAGGTTCGCTCTGGTGTTCAGCCGGTCAAGGCATAGAAGCCATCCAAAAATCTTGACCTTGGAGGGAACTCTGGATCTCCTTACCTGTTCTGTCATGGTGTTGTGGGTAGAGGCAGTCATGGAGGCGTAGGCCCCCCTTGTGGAAAAGGGGGACCCGTCCATGAGAAGTCTGGTGTCGGTCCCCTTGGACAGAGAGAACTCCTGCAACAATAAAGAGAGCGAAACAAGCTGGCTGGCAGCTGCCAAGGTTAGCCGGTTTCGGAGGTCCATCTCGGCCCCCTTTTGCAAAACATTCACAACGAGGTCGTTTGGAAGCATATGGTGGGTATAGAGTGCGGGAAAAGCATCAGCTAGTGGCTCCTGAAGCAGCCATCTATCATGCCAGAAGAAAGTGGAGGTTCCACAACGCACTGTACATTTGGTCAGCTGTGAGAGAAGAGGCATGTATTTGGATATAATTTTACCTAAGTATGAGTGGCTAGTGGTGTGGCGAGCAAGTGGAGACTGTAAAGAGATCCAGTTCTTCCATGGAGTAGTGGGAGCATGAAGAAATTTATAGCAAATTTTCATAAGCAAACAATCATTTTGTGCACTTAAGTTTTTGATCCCAAGCCCTCCAAACCTCGGAGAAGACGCTTTATCCCAAGCTACCAGGCATTGCACTCCTGAACACACGTATCCTCGTCTGACCAGAATAAGGCCCTACGTTTTCTATCAATTAGGTGAATAACAGAGGCTGGGAGAAGCATGGCGGACATGAAATGGGTTGGCAAGCTATCTAAGACGGCGGATAGGAGTACAAGTTTTCCTCCCTTGGAGAGGAGGGCTGCTTTCCAACCTGCAAGATACTTGTTGATGCTATCAATGATGGGCTGGAAAGCGGATGGGTGAAGTTTTTTGTCTGATAGAGGGAGTCTGAGGTAGGTTTGGGGAAAAGTGGATGTGGATGTTCCCAAAGCGGTTGCAATGGGAGAGATCTCTCCCGGTGGTATGTGGATTGGGACGAAGGTAGTTTTGTGAAAGTTGATCTGGAGGCCTGTGGCGCAGGAGAAATCGTCTAGTATTGTAAGCAGGTTAGTAGCTGCTTGAAGGGAAGCTTTGACTATGATGAGAGTGTCGTTGGCGTATTGAATAACAGGGCAGGGTGTTCCTCGGGATAGCGGATGTTCGAGCAGACCGTTGTGGCATGCCGAAATGATCATCTCTTGGAGAACATCAGCAACCGAGATGAAGAGATACGGCGACAGAGGGTCTCCTTGTCGAAGGCCCGACTCCAATATAATCTACATCTACATCTAGGTCTACACTTATACACTAATAATATAAACAGAGAGAGAGGGTCCGATCCAGATGATCTCAACCACCCATGCACGCATATCTGGCGTTCCATATTTCTCCAATGATGTAGTGTCTGCTGTGCTAAACATGGTAATAATAATCGTAATTAAGGATCCCTAAATAATTGCACCAAATCCGCCCCAGATCCCCGTCTAGAAAGGAAACCACCCCGTCAGAAACTGCTGATCGCCAAGCCACCAGAAAAGCGAGAAGTCCTCCATGGCACCACCCAAGGTCCTCTTCCCTGGTCCATTGGAAATCAACAGTGTGCAAGCCCCGGAGGTCACCACCATGCCCACTTGATGCCGCGTTTTAGTTTCCACAACGGGATGGACCGCCAGCAGCGCGTGAACTGGATCATGCCACACCTGATTCAATCTTTCACGAGGCCAACTCCCCCATCAAACCCTTTAGCGTCGACATCCATCCATCACAGGGAGGATGTCCCCGACGCTTCCCCATGAAGCCGGTGACTGCCAATGAAGCTAATTTTCCGGGTCTTCTGCAATTAGTGGTGGTGTGTATGACCTACGAGCTGCAGAAGTCCATGTTCATGCATTGGTACACCACATGAGCTCCACGAAAATTGCAAAACTAGAAATGGGTAGGCTGGAAATATCGTGCAAAACATATGGTTATAGCTTGATTGATTTTGTATGGCAAACAACCGCAAAATACTCAGGTTGTTCTGACAGCAAATGATGCGAATTCTTCCGCTTATTTCATTGAATTCATGTCGAACCCATGGTGAGTACATGGGTGAGTTTAGTTGTAATGTACTCACTGAGTTCACATCATGCAAGGATTTTCGGACTATATCATGTTATAGATATACTTGATAGATTAAAAGTGTTAGCACACCACTTTCTTGGTAAGATTAAATAGTATTCCTCCTCTTGAGATAAAAAAAGGTTAGGTTAGAAGTGATGGAATCTTAGCTGGATATATCCAGTGAACATATATGTTACTGGCTCCAAGATGGGGCATGCGTTAATGGGAAGGTATTCAATGGTAAAATGAATGATGTAGCTTTCTTGACAGGTTTTGTTTTCTCTTAATTCAGAGAGATTCCACTATAAAATATGGCTGTCGATCACATTCAGCTTTGCGGAAAGGTCCTACTTAAGCCACCTTTTAACAATTTCTGAATAATGAATGAGAGTTTGGGTAAGTATAAATGTGTATTTGGGCAAGTTTGGCAAAATACTTATCTATTTTAGCTGATGTTTGATTATTTTGAAGAGAAGAGCTTTGCCAATTCCCTCTATTTTGTAAGATTTTGACTTAGTGCTTGATCAATTCAGTTGTCTGATTGGTAACTTTTTTTTACTCAGTGCTTTATCAATGCCAATTTCGATTAGAGTATTGGATGTTTCCTAAGCTTTCCTGATTTGAAATTTGGTGTCCTTCAGTTTTACTTGAAGGGATATAGCATCCTCTGTTGGAAGATAGATAGATAGATAGACTGACTAATTTCAGGTAGTTTTGCTGCACATCCATTAATCATTGTGTTACTTTGCACTGAAGTAGTATAGAAAGTAGCAAATTGTTTGGACTAAATCTAGATTAATCTTAATCTTGATTGTTGGACCTGTAGTTATGAGAAAATGGAGATTTTGCACTCAGGTTTGTCCTGCCTTGTTCTTGCCACCATTGTTTTGCAATCACATCATGAATCAACAGCGACAAAAATAGTGTCATGAGTTGGAAACATCGCCCTGTTGTGACTTTGTTTTATATATATGACGACGGAACTTTTTAATTCGTTTTTTTCTTATCTTGTAGATCATGATGCATAGGGATTCTTGTAATATCTTATTTCTGTGCATCATCATTCAGAGCTAGCCTTTTTGGTATATGGAGGTACGGTGCAGGAATATTTAAAAAGAATTTGCTTCCTTGTACTAGAGAGGAAGGGATCATGACATTTCTTGTAACACTGGAATTTTCTTGTAAAACTGGAATATTTTTCCTAGACACATATCGAAAGCTAAAACCTTGAAAGGATTTCATGATTTGGTATCACTCAAATATTCTTTGTACATATCATTATTATCAGCTTAAAAGTGAAAATAAAATGTTTTATTTTTTATGTACAATAGTTAATATAATAAGTGCATGTGCACGTGCATGATTTCTAGTAGTAAAGATGAGCCTCCTCAAAAGAGCTCTAGGTCTTCATGAGCAAGCAAGTTGATGCATCTCACTAGTTTTATTGGAGAGTTTTCATACACTTAGATCTCTACGTGCATCCGTTGTGTGGCAATCACTACTCTTTGCATAATTTCGATTAGAAGACTTTCTGTTATCTAATGATCACTTTCAGTTATGTGAGACTTTCTTCCGTTGACCTTCCAAACCCCCCATAATATTCTTTTAGCCATAACATCTTGGTGCCAGGGTCCAATACAGAACGCTTGGTTGTTTTGAGTGCACAAATATTTTAATGATTTTCCTAAGTGCATATTGTTGTCACTTGACTTGATCCGAACAGGAGTTGTTGTGAGAGTTTGATGTCTTGGATGATTATATTGTTGTTCTTGAAGTTTAAATCATCTTTAATAAATCTTGCACGGTTGATTGTCTTTTAATATTGATTTATTGAATTTTTTAATTTGTTCTTCCTAATGGTTTATGCATATTATTCTATTTGATATCAACTATAAACCACATGCTTTATTTATTTGATCCTAATTTACATGATTTAAATTACTATGATGATCAAATTTATGTTGGTAGCATGTCACCTCAGAAATCGTTTGATTTTATCGTTTACCTACTCGAGGATGAGTAGGAACTAAGGTTGGGGATGTCGATACGTCATAAACATATCCATAATTTTTGATGTTCCATGTTGTTTTCATACCTTGTCATTGAGGATGGCGAACGCCGCCTCTGCGTTGTCAGCAGCGGTCTTGTAAATGCGTTCTCCCTTAGCATTCGTGTTGTTAACCTGTCTTTGGCAAGATGGATTATCAAGTCGTCTTTTGGCTGACAGTTCTTCCGGCTTTGCGATACCGGGGAATCTTGTAGGTTTGATTCTAGATCTATTTCGGCGCTCGAATTCGTCGATTTCTTGCTGTTGCGCTTTGTCTGCAGCTTGGGTTTGCAAGAGGTTTTCTCGAGTCCGAAAAATATGTTGCTGTTGCCACATTATGGATTGCCTTTTGGCTTCCAACACATCCAGTGGCTCATCTATTCCTACCGGGATTTGTATCAGATCTAGTTCATCTTGTTCCGACATTTGGGGAACTGGCACCACCTCGATTTGTTTATTTTCCGTCGTCTTTTCGCCACTGCGTTAACCAACTTCCAGGTTTTGGTTAGCTATATCAGCCAATTTGTCCGATTTTTTCTTCTGGGTTTGGCAAATAGCTTCTTGGCGGATTTCTTCTTTTTCTTGGTGGACGGAGGTTTCTTCTGAGGTTCGTCTTTCGCCAATTCCCAAACTTCGGAATATTTCGGGTTTTCTTCGTTTTCATTATTTCCTGCTGGAGGTGTTCTGGGATCTTCTTCCTCTTCTTCCTTGGTGTCCGACTTTTCAGTCGTTTTAGACATGAGTACTTCGTTAAATCTTCCTTGCATGGATTTGACCATTCTTTCGAAAGCATCACCATCATCCTCGAAATCTGCGTCGGCAGACGCAAATCCGGTTTCCAAGTCCAGCTTTGCTTCAATCGCAGCGATAATAGATTCGGCTTCCGAGCTTGTCGCCAAATTGGCGGATTCCGGGTCATCCACTTTTTCTGTGGGTTTATCGTTTTCTTCCTTTTCCACGAGATTTTTGTCTTCCGTATTTTCGGCGACTTCTGATTGCACCGTGCCTATAAAGTGTGATATGGAAATAGGCATCTTCTGAGAGGCAGTAAACCCAGTCATGCTTTGGGGATATGCCGATACTAAATCTTGGTCCGCCCCAATGTATGAATAAGACAGATCCGTTCCAAATCCGGCGTTAAAGTCGCCTTCTGCTGGGTATAGAGCGGGTGGGATAAATTTACTTTCACCACGGAAACCCATCGCTTCCGCGGTTAAACCTATGAAAACGTTAGAAGATCCAATAGGAAGGACGCAAGAACTTACCAGGTGATTCCGTGCTGGCAGATATGATCCGTTGTCGATGAAGCGTCCAACATTTCCATCCAATTCTAGACTTCCGACAGTTATGATACTAGCAATTCTACCGAGTATCGCCGCTCGGAACATAACTCCCGAAGCAGTTGGCCCCATGGTGGGCGCCAACTGTCGAGTGTTCTTTGTTAGGTTCATGGCAAGGGGTTCCATAAGCCTTTTTGTAGAGTCGTGGGTGGATACATAGGGAGTAATCGGAGACGAAGACCCAGGTTTACCCAGGTTCGGTATGTCGCAACTAAGGCGGCGTTCCTACTCCTGCAATCTCACTAAATTAGGGCGAAAGTCTGAAGTATACGAAGTACAATGTGAGTCTAGGGTTTTTCTATCTCGGCGAGGATGAGCTCTCGTCGATTTAGCTTCTAAGTTCTTCCTTTGAGGCTGCTCCCGTCCATCTTTATATAGATAGACTGACTAGGGCTTACAGGAAGGAAAACTTGAAGTCTACGGAAAGTATTCCTATTCTTGGAAAGTAAGACATCCGACATCTTCTCCAAAACGGACCTCGTATTGGGCCGTGATTTGGGTTCTTCTAGAATCCGCCTTCCTGTACGTCGGCTTACTGGGCCGCCCAATGGACCTTGTTCCATCCCCTGCGGGCCACCCTAATAATCCGGCCTTTGTCTGCAGCTTGGGTTTGCAATGCTGTTGCGCTTTGTCTGCAGCTTGGGTTTGCAAGAGGTTTTCTCGAGTCCGAAAAAGATGTTGCTGTTGCCACATTATGGATTGCCTTTTGGCTTCCAACACATCCAGTGGCTCGTCTATTCCTACCGGGGTTTGTATCAGATCTAGTTCATCTTGTTCCGACATTTGGGGAACTGGCACCACCTCGATTTGTTTATTTTCCGTCGTCTTTTCGCCACTGCGTTAACCAACTTCCAGGTTTTGGTTAGCTATATCAGCCAATTTGTCCGATTTTTTCTTCTGGGTTTGGCAAATAGCTTCTTGGCGGATTTCTTCTTTTTCTTGGTGGACGGGGGTTTCTTCTGAGGTTCGTCTTTCGCCAATTCCCAAACTTCGGAATATTTCGGGTTTTCTTCGTTTTCATTATTTCCTGCTGGAGGTGTTCTGGGATCTTCTTCCTCTTCTTCCTTGGTGTCCGACTTTTCAGTCGTTTTAGACATGAGTACTTCGTTAAATCTTCCTTGCATGGATTTGACCATTCTTTCGAAAGCATCACCATCATCCTCGAAATCTGCGTCGGCAGACGCAAATCCGGTTTCCAAGTCCAGCTTTGCTTCAATCGCAGCGATAATAGATTCGGCTTCCGAGCTTGTCGCCAAATTGGCGGATTCCGGGTCATCCACTTTTTCTGTGGGTTTATCGTTTTCTTCCTTTTCCACGAGATTTTTGTCTTCCGTATTTTCGGCGACTTCTGATTGCACCGTGCCTATAAAGTGTGATATGGAAATAGGCATCTTCTGAGAGGCAGTAAACCCAGTCATGCTTTGGGGATATGCCGATACTAAATCTTGGTCCGCCCCAATGTATGAATAAGACAGATCCGTTCCAAATCCGGCGTTAAAGTCGCCTTCTGCTGGGTATAGAGCGGGTGGGATAAATTTACTTTCACCACGGAAACCCATCGCTTCCGCGGTTAAACCTATGAAAACGTTAGAAGATCCAATAGGAAGGACGCAAGAACTTACCAGGTGATTCCGTGCTGGCAGATATGATCCGTTGTCGATGAAGCGTCCAACATTTCCATCCAATTCTAGACTTCCGACAGTTATGATACTAGCAATTCTACCGAGTATCGCCGCTCAGAACATAACTCCCGAAGCAGTTGGCCCCACGGTGGGCGCCAACTGTCGAGTGTTCTTTGTTAGGTTCATGGCAAGGGGTTCCATAAGCCTTTTTGTAGAGTCGTGGGTGGATACATAGGGAGTAATCGGAGACGAAGACCCAGGTTTACCCAGGTTCGGTATGTCGCAACTAAGGCGGCGTTCCTACTCCTGCAATCTCACTAAATTAGGGCGAAAGTCTGAAGTATACGAAGTACAATGTGAGTCTAGGGTTTTTTCTATCTCGGCGAGGATGAGCTCTCGTCGATTTAGCTTCTAAGTTCTTCCTTTGAGGCTGCTCCCGTCCATCTTTATATAGATAGACTGACTAGGGCTTACAGGAAGGAAAACTTGAAGTCTACGGAAAGTATTCCTATTCTTGGAAAGTAAGACATCCGACATCTTCTCCAAGACGGACCTCGTATTGGGCCGTGATTTGGGTTCTTCTAGAATCCGCCTTCCTGTACGTCGGCTTACTGGGCCGCCCAATGGACCTTGTTCCATCCCCTGCGGGCCACCCTAATAATCCGGCCTTTGGCCAATGCGAGATAAACACCTATTTGGCATATATCCGACAATAGACATAAATAAAAGATGAAAACCATCTTCAAATGTTATGTAACAAACCATATTAGAACATAAATTGAGTTCTTACCTTGCAATTCTATGTATGCCATCAGTTGTGCGTAGTGGTGAAACTGGATATTTAAAATTTGGACATAATCTCATTTCCTTCTTTAACCTGAAATCCCTAAAATTTCTACCTCCTTTCTTTTTCATATATCTTTTGGATGATGAAAAATAAAATATTTTGAGCGATGCATCCTTTCAATGGAACAAACCATAACTAATATTTTTCAGGCTTATAAAGAGATTACCTTGATGAGACTTTCAAGTTAATGGTACGACGGAGATGACCGAACGTCAAAGTAGACAAACTAGGTGCAAAATATCTAGCCACCTACGCACCTTTCTTGTGGAGTAAACATACTTAATGTTCTATATTGTGCCCGTTGGTATCAAACCTAAGAATATCGTCGTTGCTACACTAGTGGAAGATAGCTTAAAGATGACTAATTATTAGTGGGGTGCTACATAGTGACACGCCACTTAGTAGTGGCATGCCAGTTTAATCCACGGCGTCAAACAATGGTCTACCGATGGCATGCCAACAGAATGGACACACGATTAGTAAAAATGCTACATGTGGTAATTGGTATATTGGAAAAGACTTGGATACTCTTGTAGATCATTAAACCGCTTCACTTGAATATTTTCTGTTGTTTTGAGATACTAATATGATTAATGGTAAACCTGATGGTTTAATAAAGTAAAAATAATTAATGGTTGGTCTAAAAGCTTGAAAATGTATCACTCCTGAATAACCAGTTGATAGTATAATGGTATATGACTTACTTTGCTAATAGTAATCGTAATGGCTATTTGTTACGCGCTGCAGTCGGGGTAGCCAACAGTGACTTGTCACTGCCACGGACCCTCTTGGACTAATTTTCATTATGCCTTGTAAAATCATATTTCTAGTTGTAATCTTTTAACTTGTGAGTTATAAGTTGTGGTTTCCTAGCACTTCCACCATTCATATTTGCTAGTCTCTTCGGTACTGTGCATAGCCCATTCTCACATTGAGAGTTGGTGCAAACTTTGCCAGTGCATCCAAACCATGTGGGAGGACTTTCTTCTTCTACACATAAGCCCAAAAATATTCCTCAAAACAACCACCATACCTATCTATTATGGAATTTCCATAGCCATTCCGAGATATATTTCCATACAACATCCATCTTCATTATGTGACTTGATGACGTGCTTCATTGTTATTTTGCATACTGCTACACTAGCAGGAGCATTCAGTTTTATACATCAGAGATATTTCAGTTTGAGTTATGAGTACTAAAAGTGTGATGATTCATTGTAAAACAGAGTGTTGCCCCCTACCGGTGAGGTTATATATATAAAAAAAAATTCCAAAGAGAAAAAAGAGGGCCAAAGAGAGATAATAAAGAGAGAGGGGGCAGCATTACTATTATTTATACCACACTTGTACTTATTTAGCACCAATACTTCAGTTTGGAGAGAGTTTTCATATTATGTCTTGCATAACTATGTGGGAAACTTTACATTATAGAACTTGGCTTGTATATCCCAATGATGAGCCTCGACAAAAGTGCTCTAGGTCTTTGTGAGAAAGCAAACTGGATACACCCCCACAAGTTCCATTGGAGAGCTTTGATACACATATAGCTCTATATGCATCCGTTGTGTGGCAATCACTACTCCTTGCATAGCTTCGATTATAAGACTTCCTTTTGTCTAATGATTAATTTCAGTTATGTGAGACTTTCTTCCGTTGACCTTCCAAACCCTCTATAATGTTCTTTTAGCCATAATATCTTGGTGCCTGGGTCCAATACAGAACGCTTGCTTGTTTTGAGTGCACAAATAGTTTAATGATTTTTTCTACGTGCATATTGTTGTCGCTTGACTTGATCCTAACAGGAGTTGTTGTGAGACTTTGATGCATATGATAATTATATTTTTGTTCTTGAAGCTTAAATCATCTTTAATATACTTTGCACGTTTGATTGTCTTTTAGGATCGATTCATTGAATTTTTTTATTTTGTTCTTCCTAATGATTTATACATTACTCTATTGATATCAACTATAAAGCACAATCTTATTCATTTGATCATAGTTTACATGCTTTACATTACTATGATGATTAAGATTATGTTGGTATCATGTTGATGACCCACAACTATAGGGGGTGTATCGTAGTACTTTCCATAAATAAGAGTGTCGAACCCAACGAGGAGCAGAAGGTGTTGACAAGCAGGTTGGATAGAGGATTCGATGTAAACACTAGCAAACAGATTTTTGGAGGTTTTTGATATAGCAGATAAATAAAGTGCGAGTAAATAAAGTGCAGTAAATTATATTGCAGCGAGTAGCCCAATCCTTTTGAGAGCAAAGGACAAGCCGGTTGTGTTACTTATGACTACCAAATGTTCTCGAGGACACATGGGAATTTCGTCAAGTGCTTTCGCTTCGTTACAGTTGATTAATATCCATTAGTTCGTGAAGTGTTGTGTGGGTGAACCTATGATAATGTACCGCCCAACTAGGACTAATACATACTTGTGATTATACCCCTCGTAAGCATCCACAAATACAAGAAAGTAATTAAGATAAAACTAACCACAACATTAAAACTCCGGGATTCTACGCTCCCTTGTGCATTGGTTTCCTAACGGGGGTTTAGGTTTCTTTCACTCCGGCAACCCCACAATTAGTAGCCAAACATACAATACATCCTCCTAGTCCCATAAAGGTGAAGTATCATGTAGTCGACATTCACATGACACCACTAGAAGAATAGCACCACAAATTAAATACCGAACCACGAGATATTACTTCAATATAACTTCACTACTAACATCATGAATTCTCGCATGTCCTCAAGAACTAAACGAACTACTCACAAGACATCATATGGATCATAACCAGAGGTGATATAATGGATGATAACAATCTGTTCAGAGAGTGCTAACACCGATAAATCTCACAAGCATCAACTACTAACAAGTAATCCACACCTGGAGAGAGATCTAATGTAAAACAACGATAGAAGCCCCTAATTGTTACAGCGGGATGACGGTGGATGATGAGGGTGATGGTGCTTGTCGTGATGATGATGACGATGACGATCTTGATGATACCTGGAGTGATGACGGTGACGATGATTTTTCCTCTCTGGAGAGGAATTCCCTCGGCAGATTTCTCCCTGCAAGAGAGCTTTTCTCTCTCGGGTGTTTTCCGCCCCGAGGCGGCGGCGGAATAATTCTTCGATGATGGTCTGGGGCTTAGGGTTCCCTAGGGGTCAAGTACGCGAAAAATATCCACCAGCGGTGGGCCAGGGTGGCCACACCATGTGGCGGCGCGGCCAAGGGGGGCACCCCATGGTGTGGACCCCCGGTGGCCCCCCTCTGGCTCTCCTTGTGGCTGGCTGCCTCTACTGGACTTCTAAGATATCTCTGATGTCCCTCCTCTTCTTCTGATCTTCTGAAATAGGGTATCCCGACGGTGCTTTTTTCCATCAGATTTCTGGTCCCGGTGTTTATTCTCCAAAAATTATGAAACATGCAAAATAAGAAAAAATAACATAAGAGATGCATCATAACATGAATATATCGATGAATAACAGAAAAAAACGGTGATGCAAAATGGACGTATCAACTCCCCCAAGCTTAGACCTCGCTTATCCCCAAGCAAAACGGAACTCAGTAAACATGACCACATGTTTATGGAGTGAGGTGTCGATAAATGAAATACGGACAAGAGGCATCACATCTAACAAAGAACAAGTCATTTTAGACAACAACTTCCTCTCATATAATCAAACTTGAAACAAGTAAAGTAACAATAAAGGTGCAAAAAGTAAATCACAATTGGTAAAGGAAAACTTTGTTCTTGGTCAGAGAACAATTAACAGTGTACTTATCTTTCGATCAGAGTCTTTATAATAGAGCTATATTGCAGAGTTTATCATGCTCAATTATAATGGTCTCTTTCCAGATGAAAGCATTTTCAGAAACAAGGAATAATAAAGAACATGATTGAGTAAATCAACCTATAGCTGGATGAATCACAACAACTCAAATGTTTGCTTAGACAAAAAGAAGTAGGTTTACTGACTCAACGTAAATGTAAAAGATAGGCCCTTCGCAGAGGGAAGCATTGATCACTCATGTGCTAGAGCTTTTATTTTTAAAACAGAGGTATAAGATGGTTGACACTCCTCCAAACCTTTCTTACACAAACCATGGCTAACCGAATCCCCTGGTGGCTGCCAACAATCACAAACTGTGGAGGAGTGTCTAAATTTTGAGAGGTATATGTTTATGTCAACGAATGGCAAACAGAAAATACAGTACGTTACAAGCCAACTAGACCTCACAAGAGTGGCTCCATAGAAGGACGCAACTGGTATAGAAGGTCATCCCTCTTTCTCTTTTGTTTACACAATTATGCTTTGACTGATAAATCAGGGACCAAAAGAGTGAAGAGATTTTGTATTATTATTTGGGGATGGGAACCCCGCTGCCAGCTCTTCTAGCAGTTGGATAAGAGGATGAAGCCACTAGTCCAGGGTGTGAAATCCAATCAACAAGTGAGATAAAGATTCTCTATTTGCGTCCTCATGAGCTAAAACAGGAGCACAAAACAGTGTAATTTTGAAGGTTTAAAGGTAGGACACAAGCAATTTACTTGGAGTGGCGGTAAAATACCACATATAGGTAGGTATGGCGGACACGAATGGCAAGGTTTTGGTCTCAACGTTTGGATGCACGAGACGAATTCCCTCTCAGTACAGGTTTTTGGTTAGCAAGGTTGGGTAGCAAGCATAAGAATTGAAACAAAACAAGCAAACACATATATGACAAAGCGAATCATGCAATCTTCTTTGAAGGTGAAAAAAAAATTATTTGAGAATACTAAGCTTATGAGCTAACAAGAAAGAAAGATCATGGAATAATATATCTATATGCAACTCCCTCTTTTCTACTTAAGTCTTAACGAATTGTTTCTACTGTCCAATGCTAAGTTTGCCAAAACCAAGTAGATTATCTAGGAGCTCCAAAATTGATACCAATACTAATAACAAGATCAACCACATAACAAAATTTGCAAACTAAAATAAAGTGAAAAAAGTAGATGATGAAATTTCTCATTAATATTTCATTACTACAACTCAAACAAAGGATACAACGATAACCAACTAGAGAGCAACACTTCCATACTGCAAACCATACTATATGATATTTCCTCTACTCATGATATGACTCTACTAAAAGGTAAAAGGATGAAAGATAAAGGTGATACCACGACACTCCCCCAAGCTTGGAACAAGCCAATGGGATGCCAATACCAATGACGAATTAATTCTTCGGTGCCTGGATAATTTGCTTCTTACATGCGATGTGCATTTATACACTTCAACTAGATTGGAGTGCTTGGTAGAGCACCTCTCCACAATTACAATGTGCAGACCATGTTTGTGTTTGTCTTTGTGTTCAGAAAATTCAAAAGGTGTAGCGGGACGAGGGAGGAAGTGCCCGTGAGGGTTAAGGATCTACGTACAATGTCATGCATGTGCTTGTGTGTTGGCTTTCTGTGTGATACTTTAGCAAGAAGTAGTTAGGTTGATAAAGTAGAAAATCAAAATATAACATTTGTTCTTCCACCAGACGCAGAAGAGAGGTAGACCGTTAAACCACATGGCCATGAAATTAAAACTCTTCATGTGTCATGTTCGTACCTGGGTGGGCGAACCAATGGCATGCGTACTGGCCAGCAACGATGGTCATGGAGAGCGTTGTGGCTGGCGAGCTGCACATTGAGGCAATGGTACGTTAGTCGGTCAGTCGTGTCACGTACCTGATATGGGAGGCCGGGAGGCCATGCCGAAGGAAAACCATTTCTGAGTCCTGTTGGGCTACAATGGCGACATCCGTCGATGTCGTACCCTGCATGAAGGCACCATCACGGCTTCTTCTGTGGTCCTTCGTTCTCCATATGAAAACCCATGATACTCAAGTCACCCGGTGGCGGCACTTTGGCATTATCATATTCTTGAAGACGTTGGTTTTCTGTCCACAGTGTGCGGATCTCCGAAGGTCTTGTAGTGGAGGTGGAAGCGCTTCTTTGGATGTCGTTGCTTTGTCGAAGTGCTTTGGTAGGCAGAAGATTTCTTCATGTTTTGCACCCTGGCCTTTGATTGTTCAGTGTCTCATGTTGTGGCATGTCAGCTATAGTGCATTGATGGTGATCTCCCATTGGTATTGCTTGAGTTGGTGAGTTGGTATAGTGTGCTCGACGGTGTGTAGTGCTTGTTGGTGTGCCCGTGCTCTGGGTGAGTTTCGGTCCGACAACTTTATCCATTCAGCAAATCCCCTTCCTGTTTGGTGTTGTTTCTTTGACTCTGTCTCCTCTGCCTTGCGGTGTTCTAACCTCATTGGTATGCAATTTTTGTGTGTGTATTCAGTCTGTTTTTATTGGTTGGATTCAACTCCTTATATCTCTGTCGTCATTGTATGCGTTATTAGTTTAACTAGCACAGGGGCTCTCGCAAATGCGAGGGCACCGCTTTTAGTTTTCGAAAGTTTCAGTTATATAATTAGGTGTGTTACGAAGATACGTATTTCTCATGGTTATGTTATTTGTTATAAAATATGCATCATTGAGACATGGATGTTATCTTGTGGGCTGGAAGTTTAAATATAGTTTACCTATGGTTATACATAGAAATGAATTTGAATAGTTTTATACGTTTTGTTTTGTATAAAAATAACACTTTTTTATCGATATCTTATTTATACAGCTGAGGTGAGGTTTCAAGGACATCAGCCAAATTAATTTGTGCAGACACGCTAGATCAAGTTTAGCTTTTGTTTCAAGCTAAACAAAATCATACTAAAATCATGATCTCTGAATTTTAATCTTGATGGAAAAGAGTTTCATTATTTTCAAAAATAAATTAAATTATGCTGGTATTATGTTTCATGTATTATGGTCCCACTATTAAAGTAAATATAAGATAGCACAAAATAAAGTTTGTGAACACGCGTAAATTTGATATAGATAATATGTTTTGGTATATTTTACTATTGATATATGGGTGCATATATTAGTTTAAAGTGAAATAACCAATGTTGTTACCATTGTTCTTTTTAAAGAACAAAATAGGAGTGTTATCAAATTGTCTATTGATTTTAGCCTATTTATGCCAGATTTCTCTATCTTCTCGACGATGTCTCACTATTGGGCTAAAAAGACCATGATTTGGACAACAAATATATTAATTTTTGTCTATACAATATTTTTTATATTTCAATTTCTCTCCAAGTTTTTTTCATTACACTTGTTCGTCTCACTTACTTCTCATTTTTAAACCCTAAACCAAGATTGATGTTGACCCAATATTGAGATTTTTTCTCAAACCATAGAATTGTTGATGGATATCCACCTAGTAAGACCGGTTCTTCAAACCACATGGATGGCTCAATTATTATCAATTATGAATAGCCGGTTTCTGCCAGAGAGGGAGAAGTTTAATCCATTTACCCGTCTAATCATGTTATTAGATGGCCCTACATGTTTGGGTACACCAATGAAAATCGTCACGGAACATGGTATTGCGAGAAATATATGGGCTGGGGGGAGGGATCTTACCAACAGCACAGACTAACTTCCAATGGAAAATTGGAAAGAAAATACATAACCTGCTCGAAATTAGTTGACATTCAGATTTTGAAGTTTCAAGTGTTAAAAAATATTTTAAATTTTTTTAAAGTATTTTTCATGACAGATCTAATGCATGTTTTTTAGCAAACAAATTATCATAATTCTAACTAATTTATTACGAGTTAGCAGCAAAAGATAGAGATGCTCAACACCACAATTTATAGGAAGTTATGTATTTTCGGAAAAAAGTGTGTATATGATTCAAGATCTATATCCAACATGTAATTGAACTATTTCCTAGTCATGTCTTGAGAAATCTATTTCTAGTCAGGAAATTAGCTAGTGATTATCCAGGTTGTCCTTTCTATGCTTCCACGGTTCAAAAGGCTACATACAGAATACACTATATAAAACAATATACCATATGTATTGATACATCTAAGATAACTAAATTAACAATTATATGGTGAATTTGAAGTGTGCGGATATTTTTCCTTTGTTATCCCTCATGTTGACATCGGTCGTCTGATGGTGTAGATGCGCGGTCTTGTACCTCGTCACCCTGTGGAATACAGGCTTGCCCACATTTGTACTTTGGATTGGAGATTTGAACCAATCTAATATGTACTCCCTTCATATCGAAATTTAATATGTTTTAGCATTTTCTAGACAAAATGCACCTAAACATGTTTTAGTGCAAAATACACACGAATCTACACAGTAAAATATGTCTAGATGCATGTTGTTTAGAAAATGGTAAAACATTTTATATTGGAGGGAGTACATACTTGCGGGAGAGCTGGATATATCAGAATGGGCTATTGATTAAAGAATTTACTCACACGGGGATATTAAGGAAGTTTTCTTGAACATGGAACAGCATACTTACGGGAGATCTACATGTATGATGGACAATCAACCAGGAACCTGCCCCCTTTTTTTTAGGTTGTACCAAGCACCAAAGACTGAGGAATTGATCGTACATCCCTGAAGCTATGTTGTTTGTTGGTCATTGGATCGACATGCGATTTAAATGGGCCTCTACTAATGTAATTGCTTGGCCTGCCTAAGTGATTTATACCCTGTACTAAAAAAAAATGTACGTGCACTGACATGCCGGGATGGTGGCGTTTCTCTTGAAAATAAAAAAAATTATGTGCCTAACGTGTTTTTTTTTGCAAGGTAATACGTTCTATGTGCCTAACGTGTTGTGATGTCCACGTTCGACACACTTTTTTTTCTCAATATTAACCGTGTCAAATAGGCTACGGGACTATTTACTTTTGTTAAATCCTAATCATATATTTTAGATCCATCTAGCAACATAATTTTGATGATGTGACTCAACGTGGTGTCTCTATAAGACGGCTGTATATTGCTTTTAGTATATAATAGATATGGTACCGTGATGACTCGTGTGCTGGTCACCCCGTGCACGGTATGTGCATTTAGAAAGAAAATGTTGCATCTGGCGTTAACTAAACAAGGATTAAGTTGGATCCACTTGTCGAGACGAACCGTTTCGCTCCTGGAAAAGCGATCTAGGAGGCGATCGCGTGCGGCCTAACTACAGCGGCGGCGGCCGGTCCCTGCCTCCTTCGTTAGCCACTCCGGCGACGCGAGGAGGTGGGGACCATGGCGCTTCGACGCCGGTGTGTAGTTAGGGTTAGCCTACTGCTTTCTTGGGGCGCCGTTGGGGTGGTGGGAGCGGCGTCCGGGCAAATAAATCTGCCTCAACTCCACTCCCATACCGGCGGCTACCTTCAGGGCGGCGTCTCGGAGTTGATGGCAAAGTGTGCGGCTTGGTCCTTCAGATCAGCAGCTTGGTCTTCTCGCCGTTCTTCAGATCTGGCGAGATCAGTTTCTCGGTGTGTCGCTGGCGTTCGTGGTTATTCACGACGGCGCTGGCGGCCGGGGCGAGATGGTTCTTCTGGAGCGCGGATACTGGTCCGGAGGTGGTGGATCTGCCGTTCCTCTCCGACTTCGTCGATGGGAGGCGACATATCTTGGTCCAAGACAGCACGGGGACGTCCCCCGGTCGACGTGCCACATCGACATGTGCCTTGCTGCGTGCAGCGGGTCTGTTCATCGACTCACAAAGCCTCGTTGGCGATGGTGCTTTCTCGGATCTTGCAATGGTGGAGGCTCGGCGTTTCCTTCGGTGTTCGTCTCGACGGCGCTGGAGGAAAACGGCGGCCGCTCGCTACGGTGGTTGCAGTAAACCCTAGGGGTCGTTTTGTATTTCTCGATCTATTAGGGTTTTATTTGCAAATTCAGGATAATCATTCTATCCCGGTTTGTCTTTTAGTTTCCATATATGTTGCTTATTGTAACTTGATTTTCTATTAATGAAATATGTGGTTGCTCTCAAAAAAAAAAAAAAACAAGGATTAAGTTTGAAACTTTTTTCGTGTTATATGGAAGTTCAATTAATGTCTAGGGACAACTTAGTTGTTTCTATCGTGATATTTTATCTCCCCTGCTCCATAGTGTGAGAAGGAGACAAATATATATATAGACTCACAAATTGAGGAATGTTTCTTGCCAAAATTTTCTACTCCTTCTGTTCCACAATATAAGATGTTTTAGACTTTTTCCACATTCATATACATACACATGCATCTAGACACATTTTAGTGTATATATATACTCATTTTAGGGTGTATCTAGACAACATGTAAAATAGCTAAAACATCTTATATTATGGAACGGAGGGAGTACCTAACTGGCTTTTGCGGAGTGAGTTAGGTGGCGATGATATTTTACTTCCACTCAAATTGGTCTGATTGATGCAGCGAGAGTGGAAGAAGTCCTTCCGGCAGTCAACTTGCAGACCGTTACAATAAATGCTATTGATTCAAATCTCGTTACTAGTATTAATCTATCTGCCAGTTAGTCAACTTAACAACGGCTACAATCAATGCTTGTGATTCGGATCTGATTACATCTGACAGTCAACTTCCGAACTGCTATAATCAATGCTTGTGATATCGATCTGATTACTCCACCCGTTAGTCAACAATCAATCAATGCTTGTGATTGTGATCTGATTACTCCATCTGCTAGTCATTGCTTGTGATTCTGATCGATTCCAGCTAGAAAAGTAAGATGTGCAGCGAGTATGCGGAGAGTAGGCCATATCTTTTTTGGGATTCTAGATTGATCTAATTAGAAAAATATTAGGTGCAGACAGTATGAAGAAACCAGACCTAATTAATGGTCCCCTATATCGAGCTCGTGGTTGTGGTAGATTTTGAGGGTTTTTACTCGGGTAAGGATATATTCCTCAACTCTGGTGTAAGGCCTTCTGTAATGGTGTTATCTTAGCGTGGTATCATAGGCAATATGCTGATGTGGCACTATATTTCATTAAGAAACAGATTGAGGTTGTATCTTATATAAGCTACAGCTCTAGCACCGTATCATAGGCAAAAAATGTTGTTAGCCCAATCACATATAAGGATAAGACCAAAATCATTTAATACAAATATGATTAGATACGCCTCTTAAGAAACAATGCATTAGGGTTGTTGTCTATTATAATTCTTCACCACTTAGAATGTCGCGCTAAGATACAATACATTACGGAAGGCCTAATGTCTGTTGAGCACTTTGCGCGTACTGTGCGGGACTTGTTTCTATTAGGCCTTATTTTTTAACTAATACCGTATTCTTGCGATTCACATCTGATTACTCCACCGGCCAGTCAACAATCTATCAATGCTTGTGAATTTGATCTGATTATTCCATCCGCCAGTCAACTTGCCAACGGCTACACCTGTGATTCCGATCTGGTCCTAGCTAGAAAAATAAGACATGCAACAAGTATGCCAAGATGAGGCCATATTGTTTTTGGGATTCTGGACTGATCTAACTAGAAAAATATTGGTGGCAACCAGTATGAAGAAACCAGACCCAATTAATCGTCCTCGTTATCACGGTCGTTGTTGTGTGGCTGATCTTACACGACTTCTACCATGTCCTAAATAACTAAACAAACTACTCACAATACATCATATGGATCATAATCAGAGGTGATATAATAATGAATAGCAATCTGTTCATAACAAGTATTCACGATAAAACTCACAAGCATCTAGTACAACAAGGCTATAGACACCGATAAAGAGATTCAGACAAATAACACAAGGTACAACTCTAATTGTTACAACGAGATGCGATGGGATGGGGATGATGATGATCCTGACGGTCGAGATGATGTTGATGATGATCCCGATGATGCCCGTTATGATGACGGTAATAATTTCCCCCTACAGGAGGGAATTTCACAGGGAGGGTCTGCCCGACAGGAAGCTCTTTTCCTATTTGTCTCGTTTCCTCCGCAAGCCGTCGATGGGAAAATTGCACAAAGTGTCTCCCGATAATTTTAGGTCAGGGGGTAAGTACGCCAAGGGAGAGCTGGGAGTGGTTCCCACAGCTCCTAGGTGCGGCCAAGGGTCGGCACGCGCTTAGGGGTCACCTAGTGGATCCCTAGGTCCCCTCTGGTCCGCTTTTGGCTCCCCAGGATTTCCCATAACCCTCCTTTTCTGATTTTTTTTCTTGAATTTTCTAAGCTCCGGAAGATGTTCCACTTGATAGGTACTTTTTCCTCCAATTTTTCGACTTGGGTAAATAATTACGAGAAATTAGAAAACATGTAGAAAACAATAAAAATATCATAAGCATTGCATTCTAATATTAAATATATTGGTGAAAAGGGGAAATTATTTATACTTCTTATAAGACAAAACCCCACTAAGATGCATTTATGATTTTTCTATCTAAACATGCAAGCTATCCACATCACCCATCAGTTTAGCCAATCAATTATCCATGTCATCTCCACTAATAATTGTGATATTACATATTTCATGCCACATAACTATGACATCTTCTTTGAACCATATAAGTATCCATGTCACTAATATTTATTTCTCAAAATATACAACAATTTCACACGAATTAAATTTAGTTTATAAATTATGTGATCAATTGGATCTTGATAATGGAATATTTCATACACCTTATACCCATTTCGCTTATAGATTTTTTTTAAGAGAAACCCGCTGCAAAGCGCGGGGTATTCTTCTAGTTATATAAATTACTGATGCAAAATGGACGTATCACTCCTCCAATTTCCTGAAGTAGCACTAATTTGGGTGCCACGCATAGTTAGTCGAATTTTACTTCCCCATGTGGTATATGAACCTTAAACTTGCGCAGAGCTGGAGACCGGTAAACCTTGTGTCTCGCAGGCTCTACTATGGACTAAGATGAAATAGCGCCACAAGAGGAGATTGGAAGGGATCTAGATGTATAACTCACAGATTTTACAAACCGAGCAAGGGTACTGATTGATTTGTAGTTCAGTTTTGCAAGCAAATTCAGTAGAGGTCGAGTTCCTCGTGGTAGAAACTAGCAGACTGAAAATAGTCCCGTGAAGGTAGAAATACAAGATCATAATCATCTCATTGTTTTTGGTGATCTCATCTATGTGTCCTCGTCCACCCTCCAATTCATGCGATCTTTAAACCCCAGCTCCTCGTCGTCGGCCAACGTCTTGAGCTCTTTCTCCCTAAGGGTGGATCACATCTATGGGCTGTCAATCGGCATCTCATTTATGTGTCCTCGTCCACCCTACAATTCATGCGATCTTTAAACCCCATCTCCTTGTCGTCGGCCAACGTCTTGAGCTATTTCTCCCTAAGGGTGGATCACATCTATGGGTTATCAATCGGCCTCTCCACCATCTACTCCTCAATCACTCATGTGACCTGCATGGTCGGACTGCTTGAGATGGCTCTCTGCTCTGACCTCAACATTTTAGAATAGGGTGCCCGAAGGGGGGAACAATAGCTCCTATGCGACGTCTTTCATGGGTATTGGTAGTAAAACGACGTAGTTGGTCCGAATAGCTCTCATGCGACGTTTCTCTCTATACAAAGAGCTAAGACACGACCTTGCCCTATTTAGTGCTTAAATACAAGACACAAGTCAACAATTGTCGGTAGAGTTTTGGATTATGTAAACAGAGGTCTTCCGTTTTCTAAGCGGGACCCACCACTTATCCACCCAAGTGCTGGACCCATCACTCATCCATATCCCAGCGCAGGATCATACAATCCTTCATGAGATGATAAACATTACATTTAATTCCAACGAGATTGTCTTGCGTGAGATGTTCTTGTTCTTGACCAGAGCATTTTTTTTGTAATAAACCAATAATATGTTCTTGTTCCCGAAGAGATGTGTCAGTGAGATGTGTGCCTCATAAGGTGAGTTGGTGTTAGGAGATCCTGGACAAAAGGGATTGGGCGAGGGAATAGATTGGGTGATATCGGTGTTTTCACCCCAATCCCAATGGATAATACACAACACCACAAAATACTGCTTCAAAACGAGGTATAAAGGCGTTGCTATGATGCCGAATTGGGTTTGATGCGTGAACCCTCAAGGCGACATAGAAGGGACATGCTGCACGATCTTCCCCGAAGTAAACTTCAGATCTATCATGCCAACACCACAAAACGAAGCATGTGACCCATTCTCCATTAGGACGGAAGAATCCCGTGCGACATGATAAGAAGTGAACATAGAGATGTCAGCACACACATGAACATTAGCACCCGTTTCAATCCACCAACATGGAGACTGAAAAACTAAAAGTACCATCGGTATATTACCGTACCCATCAGTGTTGCTAGCGGTCACCACGTTGACATTCTTGGAGCCTTTTTTCCCTTTCTTGTCTGCACGGTCTGGGCAGTCAACAAAAAAGTGGCCGAGCGCTCCATACGTAAAGCACTCGAGCCCAGCTTTGTTCAACACCTTCTTCTTCTTCTTATTCTTAAAGGCAGTAGTGTTCACAGAACCATTAAACTGGGGCTTATAGTTCCCTTTGTTCTTGCTGTCACTCGTAGAAAATAGGCCTTCCATACGCCCCCATTAGTCCCCAAAATTATCGACCCGCGACCATAGGGGTCTTTAGTCGCGGTTCGGGTGGAGACCCGCGACCAACAGTCTGGGCCCAGCGCGCTCGGTCCACAGCTGGCGGACGGGAGGGGCTTTAGTCCCGGTTGGCCAGGCCAACCGGGACTAATAGGTCCTCAGGCTGGCCCAAGGCCTTTAGTCGCGGTTGTCCAGGTGAACCGGGACTAAAGGCCCATCCCTATATATAGGGCTCAGCTGGCTGCACTTAGCCACATTTGGTGTCACTTCTACTCACAATATTCACAAGGGGTGGTGGGTTTGCTTTTTGTTCCTCCTATGCACACAAGGTGTTTGATGAAATGACCGAGAGCATGAAACACACATGATATGAAGTGTCCGAGCCGCACTTGAGCGTTTTCATTTATTTTACCTCCGCGATCGCGGTTAGCAACTTGAACCTTTCATGATTTGTATTATTTCCAGCTAGTTAGTTTAACAAATGCATGATGGTTAATTATATACTTTATGTAATAATAATGCAGATGAATCGGCAATGGATGTACGGTAACCGACTCTCCGGCGAGTTCACTACGGGTTTGAAAGATTTCCTCATAGTGGTAAATGCGAACAAGCAGCGAGGTTTTATTATCTATCCATGTGCTGAATGTAAGAATGAGAAGGGTCACTCCTCCTCAAAAGTCGTTCACATGCACCTGCTTCGGCACGGTTTCATGCCAAGCTATAATTGTTGGACCAAGCATGGAGAAAAAGGGGTTAGAATGGAAGAAGATGAAGAAGAGGATGATATCGATTTCAACTATCATGACGCTTTCGGTGATACTTTCATAGAGGATGATGCTGAAGGTGGGGAAGGGTTTGGTGAAGGTGAAGAAGAGGCACATGATGAGCCCGCTGATAATCTTGGTCGGACCATTGCTGATGCACGGAGACGCTGCAAAACTGACAAGGAGAGGGAGAATTTGGATCGCATGTTAGAGGATCACACGAAGTCGCTGTACCCAGGATGCGACAATAGTCTGAAAAAGCTGGGCTGCACACTGGATTTGCTGAAATGGAAGGCACGGGAAGGTGTAGCTGACTCATCATTTGAAAATTTGCTGAAAATGTTGAAGAATATGTTTCCGAAGAATAACGAGTTGCCCGCCAGTACGTACGAAGCAAAGAAGCTTGTCTGCCCTCTAGGTTTAGAGGTTCTGAAGATACATGCATGCATTAACGACTGCATCCTCTACCGCGGTGCATACGAGAATTTGAATGAATGTCCTGTATGCACTGCATTGCGTTATAAGATCAGAGGCGATGACCCTGGTGACGATGCTGAGGGCGAGAAACCCAGGAAGAGGGTTCCCGCAAAGGTGATGTGGTATGCTCCTATGATACCTCGGTTGAAACGCCTGTTCAGGGACAAAGAGCATGCCAAGTTGTTGTGATGGCACAAAGAGGACCGTAAGTCCGACGGGGAGTTGAGACATCCCGCTGATGGAACGCAATGGAGAAAGATCGACAGAGAGTTCAAAGATTTTGCAGCTGACACAAGGAACATAAGATTTGGTCTAAGTACTGATGGCATGAATCCTTTTGGCGAGCAGAGCTCCAGCCATAGCACCTGGCCCGTGACTCTATGCATCTACAGCCTTCCTCCTTGGTTGTGCATGAAGCGGAAGTTCATTATGATGCAGTGCTCATCCAAGGTCCGAAGCAACCCGGCAACGACATCGATGTGTACCTAAGGCCATTAGTTGATGAACTTTTACAGTTGTGGGGCGGACCTGGTGTACCTGTGTGGGATGAGCACAAAGAAGAGGAATTTGACCTACGAGCGTTGCTTTTTTAACCATCAACGATTGGCCTGCTCTCAGTAACCTTTCGGGACAGTCAAATAAGGGATACGAAGCATGCACGCACTGCTTACATGAGACTGAAAGTGTATTTTTGGATAATTGTAGGAAGAACGTGTACCTGGGTCATCGTCGATTTCTTCCCCGAAAACATAACGTAAGAAAGAAAGGCAAACATTTCAAAGGCAAGGCAGATCACCGGCCGAAGCCTGCGGAACGTACTGGAGCTGAGATATTTGATATGGTCAAGGATTTGAAAGTCATCTTTGGAAAGGGTCCTGGCGGGCAATCAGTTCCGCTGGGAGTTGACGGGCACGTACCCATGTGGAAAAAGAAATAGATATTTTGGGAGCTACAGTATTGGAAAGTCCTAGATGTCCGCTCTGCAATCGACGTGATGCATGTTACGAAGAATATTTGCGTGAACCTGCTAAGCTTCTTGGGCGTGTATGGGAAGACAAATGATACAAAGGAAACACGGCAGGACCAGCAACTTTTGAAAGATCCAGATGACCGGCATCCGGAATGGTTTCAAGGTCGTGCCAGCTACGCTCTTACCAAAGAAGAGAAGGTCATTTTTTTTGAATGCCTGAGCAGTATGAAGGTCCCGTCTGGCTTCTCGTAGAATATAAAGGGAATTATGACGCAATTGCTTCCGATTGCTTTGAGGGGGCTCCTACCGGAAAATGTTCGAGTAGCCATTGTGAAGCTATGTGCATTCCTTAATGCAATCTCTCAGAAGGTAATCAGTCCAGAAGATCTACCACGGTTACAGAACGATGTGGTCCAATGTCTTGTCAGTTTCGAGTTGGTGTTTCCACCATCCTTCTTCAATATCATGACGCACCTCCTGGTCCACCTAGTCGAAGAGATTTCCATTCTCGGTCCTGTATTTCTACACAATATGTTCGCCTTCCAGAGGTTTATGGGAGTATTAAAGAAATATGTTCGTAACCGTGCTAGGCCAGAAGGAAGCATCGTAAAGGGCTATGGAAATGAGGAGGTAATTGAGTTCTGCATTGACTATGTTCCTGACCTTAAGCCGATTGGTATTCCTCAATCGCGGCACGAGGGGAGACTAAGTGGAAAAGGCACGATCGGAAGCAAATCGACGATATGTATGGACGGTCATTCTATGACTGAAGCACACCACATAGTTCTGCAAAATTCGAGCTTGGTGGCTCCGTACTTCGAGCAACACAAGAATATTTTACGCTCGGACAACCCGGGGAAGCCTGAATCATGGATTAGAAAGGCCCACATGGAGACTTTCGGCAGTTGGTTGCGAAAACATTTAATGAATGACAATGATGTTGGAGATCAGCTATACATGTTGGCCAAGACACCATCTTCGACTATAACGACTTTCCAAGGGTACGAGATTAATGGGAATACATTTTACACGATCTCCCAAGATAAAAAGAGCACCAACCAAAACAGTGGTGTCCGCTTTGATGCAGCAACCGAGATTGGGCAAAAGGTCACATATTATGGTTACATAGAGGAGATATGGGAACTTGACTATGGACCCTCCTTTAAGGTCCCTTTGTTCCGGTGAAAATGGTTCAAGCTAACAGGAGGTGGGGTAAAGGTGGACGAGCAATACGGAATGACAATGGTGGATTTCGACAATCTTGGTTACCTTGACGAACCATTCGTCCTAGCCAAAGATGTCGCTCAGGTTTTCTATTTGAAGGACATGAGTAGCAAACTGAGGAAACGGAAAGATAAGAAAACGATCAGTACATCATGCGATGATCCAAAGCGCCACATTGTTCTTTCAGGGAAAAGAAACATCGTGGGAGTGGAGGACAAGACAGACATGTCAGAAGATTATAATATGTTTGGTGAAATTCCGCCCTTCAAAGTCAACATTGACCCAAGCATTAAGTTAAATGATGAGGATGCTCCATGGATACGGCCAAATCGTAAGAATGCGGGGACACAAGGGAAGAATTGATGTGTAAAAATTTATTGTACCAAACTTTGTTGAATGGATCATGTGAATTATATTATCTCTGATGTGTTTAAGACTAACTCCTTTGCAAAATATTTGAGAAAACGAGTGGAAAACATGGAAAACAGAAGGTTACTTAAATGTCTCAAAACCTTGTGAGATAAAATATCTGATTTCATAACTTTTATTGAAAACAGAAAACAGACGCGCTAGCGCGCCGCAGTGTCGCCGGAATACAAATTCTTTTATTAAAAAGAGAGAACAGACGACCAGTACTACTACTCCTCGTCGTCGTCGGGGAACTCGTCGGTGACCTCCCCCGGGTCATCGTTGTCGGCGAACTCGTCGGTGACCTCCTCGTCGTCGTCGGAGGTGCATGATGGTATGTCGGAGATAGGCCCCAACTCGGATCGTCGGAGGCCCAGACTTCACCGGCGCGGTCGGCCTGACGAAGCTCTTGCAGCGCCTTCGTCCTCGCCTCCCGAGCGGCATCTAACGCGAGGTGGCGTTCGAGGCGGCTCTCCGCCCGCTCAGCCGCGCGGGTCCGCCAGAGCTCCTCCTCGGCGCTCTCCTCCCCCGGGTTGTTCCGGTAATACTCGCGGACGACGCAGTCTTCCCTGGCGTCGACTAGACCCTGAAACGCGCGGTGGCGGAGGTGAAGGTGGTCGGCGGCAGTGATGATCTGCGGCTTTGGCGCCCTGGCCTCCGCTTCGCAGACGGTGTGGCAGTCGTTGAAGTTCATCAGCGACCGCGGGCGGTTGAGGCGCCAGGCCGCCGCGTCCCAGGCGCGGGCGGCCTCCGCCGCCGTCGCAAAGGAGCCGAGGGGGATGTGGTCGTCCCCCCAGCGGATATCTGCGCTGAACATTCCGTTCTGCCGTGCTCGGACGCTGCGGAAGCTGGTGGTGCTGTTTCTCCTCGGAGGCATGGTGGAAGCGCGATGGTGAAGAGGGATGGAGAAGACGCGCTCGAGGCGCGACAGTTTATACCGCGCCCTCCAGGCCACGCGTCACAACTCCCGCGCCACGCGTCACAACTCCCGTGCCACGCGCCACCATAACACAACCCAAGCATGGATGGATGTGTTAAAGGGGGGGGGGGAGTGTAGAACAAAACAATCGGTATCGCCATCATACAGCCCCACCGTGGCTACTGGGTGCAATATGCATACCAAATGCACGGCAGGACGTATGATGGCGAATCCGGATGTTTTGTATTTGCTCGATGAACTGACCGGTGTATGAAGGTGGGCTATATATAGGGTCCTCTGGCTCACAAAGTGTTGTGCTAGGGTTTTGATCCAACGGTTAAGAAACCACCTCATCCAACGGCTCACAACAGCTCGAAAGAAACACACCGTAGCCTTGATCGAACGGCTCACAACAGTTCGAAAGAAACACACCCCGGATCCAACGACTCACAAGCGCTTTAGAGAAACACACGATCCGTGTGATTCTATCTGATTGGTCCAAACGAAACCCTAACCCATTTAGTCCCGGTTGGTGTCCCCAACCGGGACTAAAGGGATGTTTTCTTCTCGCTATATATATGTATGCATTGCCACACCATTGGCATAAACACATACAAACTCACCACTCTTTCATGGCTTCTACCGTACCCACTCTAACATTCATCCAGGCGGAGGCACTTTCCGCCTCGAACTACCCTGCCCGTGCGGCTACAACGTTCCCGCCGGTTGGATGCTGAGCGCCGGAGGAGTACCAGTCCCTCCTCTTCCTCAAGGTGTGGCGCGTCGGGCGGCCATCACGAACCACTACTATCACGAGCTCACGCCGGAGCAGCGGAGGAATCCCAGTTGGCATCCCGATAACCAGCATACTTGGGATGCCTTCTTCATCAATCGGCGTGAGAGGGCGCTCGCCAGGTATGAGGAGGACGGCCTGCCTCCTGGGAACTTTCACGAGGCCGGTCGTCGGCTATGGTGGTCCGGCCGGACTCTACAGAGCGTCATGGACTACATCAGGGCCGGCGATATCCCCCGCCTGCGCTACCCTCAGGCCCAGTCCTGGAGTCGTGATCCTCCGAGGGAGTGCAGAGCACCGTCAGACGATAGTGACGACGACGGCGGCGACTACGACGACTACGAGTCAGAGTACTATAGGCCTAGGCAGGAGTATGACTAGCAGATATCAGATCATGCATCTATCCTCTCCGTTTAGGTTTAGATCCACTCTAGCCATTATGTACTGCCTTTTTTATCTATATATATATTCAAGATGTGTGTGAATCTTTCTGATTGGATGGAACAAAACCATAACCATTTCGTCTCGGTTGGTAAAACATGCCGGGACTAAATGGGTTTTATTTTTCTGAATTTTCTGATATATTATTTGTATTTTTCAGATTTTAAAAAGAATAAGTTTTATTTTTCTGAATTTTCTGATATATTATTTGTATTTTTAAGATTTTAAAAAGAATTAGTTTCATTTTTCTGAATTTTCTGATATATTATTTGTATTTTTAGGATTGGAAAAAGAATTAGTTCTTTTTTCTGAATTTTTTGATATATTATTTGTATTTTTAAGATTTTAAAAAGAATTAGTTTTATTTTTCTGAATTTTCTGATATATTATTTGTATTTTTAAGATTGGGAAAACGAAAAGTATTTGAGTAACCACCTATAGTCGCGGTTCGTGTCACGAACCGGGACTAAAGGCTCGTTCTGCGCGGGAACGAAAACGCCGCGAAAAATTGCACATTTAGTCCCGGTTCGTGATACCAACCGGGACTAAAGGCCCGCGGAGGGTACCCCGGGGGACCTTTAGTCCCGGTTGGTGACACCAACCGGGACTAAAGGCTGGACCTATATATGCGCGATGTCTTCCTGCCCCAAAATTTTCTAAGTCCCAAACCCTCGTCTTCCTCGCGCCGGCGCCCGCTCGTCTTCTGCCCCGTCGCCGTCGCCGTCGCCCTTCTCTCCACCGCCTCCACCCTGCTCCGCCCCCGCCCCGTCGCCGTCCGGTAGGTTCCCCGCGGGCCTCGCGCCGCCCTCGAAGCAACGCCCTCGAACGGCCTCGAACCAACGCCCTCGAACCAACGCCCTCGAACGCGCCGCCCTCGAACCAACCCGGCGGGCCAGATTCGCCGCCGGCGAGACCACAGTGGCCGTGGCCTCCTCCCCATCTCCGTTCCCTCCTCCGTGGCCGGAATCGCCGGAGACCGAGAGCCTAAACTGCCACCGCCGGCCACCGTGTGACGCCAGGGGTGACGTCATCATGACGTCACCTGGCCACGTGTTGGCGAGATTTTTTTGATGACGTCATCGTGACACGTGGGGCCCACTGTATATGGAATTACAGAACATAATTAAATCTTCTAAATTAAATAACTTTTTATTTATAATTCCAAAAATTATGGAAAAATATGCAAAATGTTCACAAAAATGTAAGCTATCTGTTTATATCATTTTCAATCATGGTTGACAAAGTTCTAAATGAGACCATATTTGAATTTGAATTAAATTCATTAAAATAATGAAAATAAGTTTTAATTCAATAAATTCAGAATATTAAGTGTAATATACCAAAATGACCACGAAAGCAAATGCAACCTAGCTATGGGGCTCTCCAAGTCATTTGAGCAACTAATCTTGGACACACCTCTAAAGTATGGTTTTCCCCCTCCGGTGGTCATCGTTCTTCCACCCAAAACCCTAGCAATCTGTTTTCCCTCCTTCTACGACAATATTTGCTAAGTCTCCTATATAATTAATTAATTTTTACTACATGCATGTCTGCAGGAGTGACATATGGAGGACAATAGAGTCTTGCCGCTTACGGATCAGGAGGCTGAAGGTTTTATATTCGGCATGATAGCCGAAGAACATGATATAGTCTCTTCTTATCTGAACCTTGATGATCAAGAACGTGAAGGAACGGACATTGTCGATGATCAAGGAGGTGAAGGAACGGACATTGTGGATGATCAAGGAGGTGAAGGAATGGACATTGATGACGGAGGTCAACCGTCGACAAACGACGATCTCCAATTGCAAAGAACAACCACCTTCGGCGAGGTATATATATATATACATTGAGCCTCTCGCGATACAAACTTACTGAAATGTGAATACATATGCACTAACGCGCGCGACTCTCTTTCTTATTTTAGCCCTCGGCCGGATCGAGTACGACAATGCGTGGCAAATCCAAGGCGATGAAAGAAGGAGAAACATATACCATCGAATCAATCGGTGAAACCGGCAAGCCCCTACAGCACACCACAAAGTTTATCAACAAATGCGGAGTCATTGTTAGAGACACCGTCCCGATCACCGTCCAGGAATGGAAGGAGCCAAAGAAAGCACGTCTTGGTTTCAGTTATGTCCACAAGAGAACGAAAAAGGAGATGTTCAGAAAGCTTATGGTACATTTCATTCTACCTCCGGAATACAACAAAAAAGATGAATTCGGTGACGAGGTTCCGGGTGGACGTCAGAGGAGGAGGCTAGTCAAAGAGTTCGCTCTTCAGAAGATGGCCGAAGCATTCCGGAACTTCAAGAAAAAATTGTTCCGTGAATTTGTCAACAAGGGCAAGACTCCGATTTTCACTGGACAATATGAGAAACTGAGAGCTGATTGGCCAGAATTTGTGACGCAGAAGAAATCGGAGCATTTCAAGGAAATATCGAAAAAATAAGGTTAATGCGGATAAGAAATAGTACCATCATATTATGGGGCCAGGAGGATACCGCGTTTCGGCGCCTAAGTGGCAGGCGATGGAGGACGGCTTGAGGGCAAGAGGAATCCCTCTAGGTACAGAGGGATGGGACGAAAGAGCCAAAATGTGGTGGTACGGGCATGGGGGATCGCTAGACCTGGAGACAGGGGCGTTTGTTCATCGGCAGAAAACGTTTGCTCCCACAAAAAAACCTTGTTGACGCAATGACCAAAGCTCAACAGGGCTGGATCACGTTCAACAGAGAGAAAGACCAACTGACCCATGCCCTCGGGAATCCTGAACATGGAGGACATATACGAGGCAAAGGCAGATTTCCGTGGAAAGTAGGGTTTTCCCAGGAGGGTGACCCGTACTGTTACAGAAGCCGTAAGAGAAATACGGACCGGGCTGCAGATCTTCTGTCGAAGCTTGCAACGGAAGTTAGTGAGTTGAAGCAGACCGTGGCGGGAATACTTGAGAAAGAAACAGCGGCGGCTGCAGGGCCGCATGAAGAACATGCAGCGGATCTCGGAAGCCAGCATCAGCGGAGAAGCAGCATGGCTTCCACGGAGGCCCCGCCTGCAGGTGCTAATGCACCGATGATCGAGAGTCGTGCACCGGAGCCTTACTACCCCGTGGATGATGTAAAGGAGATGAAAGAATGTGATCTGCATTATCCCGCGGGGAACATTTCCACGAAGGTAGCTACCGGCAGTGCTTTACCCTGTACACCTGGAGCACTCCATCACAACAACCCCATTCCATATGGCTATGCTCGTGTCACGGTGGAAGACATAGTCCAAGTGTTTGAGGACCTGGAGATTGACATAGCTACACCCGAAGGGGAGAGAAGACTTGGAGATGTCAAGCGCCAGATCATTCTATGGAAAAAGAAGTACATAGTGTTTCCAGGCGAGACGCCAAGGCTAACAAGTCCACCCCCCTCCGATGGTGCGGGTGGTGGTGGTGGTGGTGCTGGTGCTGGTTCACCTATGCCTCCTTCACGCCATTCGACACCGTCCCCCGATCCACGATCTCCGGCGGGTAAGCAGGCGTCGCCCACCAATCCTCCTCCGGCGGGTAAGCAGCCGTCGCCTCCCATTCCTCCTCCGACGGATAAGAAGCAGCCGTCGCCCCCCATTCCTCCTCCGGCAGATAAGCAGCAGTCGTCGCCCCCCATTCCTCCTCCGGCGGATAAGCTGCCGTCGCCCCCCATTGCTCCTCCGGGGAAGAAACAGAAGCAGGCGAACAGCAAGGAAACCTGCTCTTGGACTATTATCCCGGAGCCTTATGTACCTAAGACCACACGGGTACCGGAGCCATCACGGAAGCCTATCCCCCCAAGGCCTTGGGAACTTAATGATGCTGAAACCAAATTGGCCGTGAAGGCTGAATATGAGAAATGGAAGGCCCGTAAGAACGCGCTAAAGGAGCCTAAGCCCAAGGAAGTATACCCTCCGGAGGTAGACAAGTGGGCTACGGGTTATTTGTCGACACCGTCCCAAGCCGAGAAGAATTTGCCTAAAGACTATGATAATGAACTTCGTACGCAAGCAAAAGCATTGGCGGAGGAGAAAGAAAAAATGAAAAAAAGCGGGAAACAAGTTGACCAGCTCGGGATGCAGAGTAAACAACCGACCCCCCGCTCATAGTGAAAGCCGGTCCGGAACAGGACCCCGAGGTCAGAGCAGCTGCGGCAGCAATGAGATTGACTGTAGCTACTGCCATGAAAAATGCGTCCGAGGTGGGTATGTCTCTTCGTGCCTTGTTAGGCCTGGACGATGCGCCAATGGCTGAGGTAGCATTACAATATGTGAAGAAAGGGCCTCTCGTCGAGCCTACGCAGGAAAAGGATCTACCACCACTAATGCAAAGTCTACTACGTTGGTACAAACAATTCATATCATGGTCCGACAGAGACTTTGTGTATGTGGATGTTACAGAGGAGCATCACACCAAAAAGTTCACTGTAGCAGTTGAGATGAGTGAATTGTTCCAGCTGTTCAATCTGCGCGAGCTCGACAAATCTATCCTGAGTTGCTACGTTCTGTAAGTGATTTATTTCTACCTCATCTCGTTCTTCATTGCCTACACTATATATATATATATATATATATATATATATATATATATATATATATATATTGTCCTAACTATATTGTTGCGTACGCTATTATGCAGATCGAAGATTTGGGAATGCAAAATAAGACTCATCCATGATGTTGGGTTCATTGACCCACAAATCATTAATGGAACTATGTTAGAAAATCACCCGAAAGACGTGGAGAAAGACTTGTACAATTTTCTTAAAAAGCATGAACTCAAAAGTCATATTCTATTTCCTTACCATTTTGGGTGAGTGTTTATCTCTTGTGCCCATTCTCTTTTGTTTACTCCATGCATGGTGTCTAATCGATAAGTTATGCCTGACTGTGCATGTAACGTGTCCGCATGTTCCACTGGTTGCTGCTCAAAATTGAACTTCACAGCTCCACAGTTTTTATCATGGACTCTATGGATTCAGATCCAAAGCTTTGGATCGACATGAGAAAAATGATGCAAAGGTAATTATTTTCAATCATTTCCGCTCTATATCGATAGGTCTCTTTTGTTCATTTCCTAATATGCAGTAGCTAATAACTCCCTTGTTCATTTAATTTTATTTGCACTGTAGAGTTTGGAGACGGTTCTCACATGAAACTATCGGTCAATTCAAACATCAGCTAGAATTAAAAAATGTGGTTCGTGGTGTGGAAATGCAGCCACCGGGGACCAATATATGTGGATACTATGTTTGTGAGAACATACGGAAAGAAACCACTGAGAAGAAGAACCCGGAGACCACGCGTAAGAGTCTCAATAACTTGCGGAGGGCGCTTACTCCAGAAGCTCGCTTCCGACCAATTCAAGAGGAAATAGCAGGATTTTTCCTTAGGCATGTCATCGATTCCAAAGGAGAACACTATGCGTCCACCGACGATGATGCTTATATGCATCTCCGAGATTGAAACTTGTTCGAAGTTGTGTATGGTCATCTATCTTAATTGTGTATATAGAAACTTGTTCGAAGTTGTATATGGTCACCCGAGATTGAATATATATTATATATTCCTATTGAATTCTTCTTGTTTGAAATTTCATATATATATGCATGTATATAGTAGCATAAAAAATATATATATATATATATGTGTACTGAAACTTCATCAAAATTAAAATAAAACACAAAATAAAATATAAAAGAAATAAAACAAAACAAATTAAAAAGAAACCAGGTTTAGGGGGCCTAAAACCCTAAACCTGCGCAGGAGGTTTTCCGTCCCGGTTAGCCACAAGAACCGGGACTAAAGGTCCTCCGCCGCGACGGACTCCTGGCGCCCACGTGGACGGGCCTTTAGTCCCGGTTCATAAGTGGCGCGACTATAGGGTGGGGGTCTTTAGTCGCGCATTGCTAGTCCCGGTTGCGCGGCCGGGACTACTGACCCTGGCGAACCGGGACTATAGGCCTATTTTCTACCAGTGTGTTATTCTTAACGTGATGATTTTTCTGCACCATATTGGCGCTAGACTGCAAATCACCACCTCTCTCAGTTGTGTCTTTTGCCCGAGATTTCTCCTCAACATCAAGAGACGCTATCAGGTTTTCAATCGATATCTCCTGTCTCTTATGTTTGAGAGATGTGGCAAAATTCCTCCATGAAGAAGGCAACTTTGCAATAATGCATCCAGCCACAAACTTATCAGGAATCACACACTTGAGCAGATCAAGCTCCTTCGCAATGCACTGTTTCTCATGAGCCTGTTCGACTACATAACGGTTATTCACCATCTTGTAGTCGTTAAAGCTCTCCATGATATACAGCTCACTGCGAGCATCGGACACACCGAATTTAGTATTCAGTGCATCCCAGAGCTCCTTAGTGTCTTCGATGTGCATATACACATCGCACAGACGTCCCTCCAGGACACTCAGAATACAGCCTCTGAAATTATTATTGGCTTCCTTGAACTTATTCTGAACCTCGTCAGAAGCTCCTTCAGGAAGGCCATTCATAATAATGTCCCACACTTTCATGGACTGGAGCCACAGTTGGCTTCTCTGTTGCCACCTCTTAAAGGTGGTACCATTGAACCTTTCCGGTTTCATTGAATCACTTAAGTGGGACATAGTCAGTTCAGGAAATTGCCGACAATTAGGTTTTTGGATTATTGAATAATTAGGCATAATTTCCACGATTAATTTCAGAATATAAATCATGACAAAAGCAGCTATTAACATGTGGAACTCAAACATACTAGATGCAGCAGACAACATGAATAATAGCAACACGATCTCTCTGAACATGTAAACATTAGACATGTTAAACAGACAGACCAGGACACAGATTCCGTACCGATCGTTTGTAGTAACGTTGTTGATGACAACGTTGACGATGACGGGTCGGAGTAGACGACGCTTGAGGTGACGGTACGCAGCACCGCCTGACTTGTTAGACAGACGAGCCGTCGTGGAAGCAGCGAGCAGTCGCGCGAAGCGTTTCCCAAAAACCTAATTTGCCCTCTCCCGTACAGGATCACAAAGGCGACTGGTTCCGGAGACCTGCTCTCCCATTCGCCGGTGGACGTCGGCACTCGGGATGGAGTAGACTACGGTGGCGGCGCAAGGAACGAGGTGTGGCAAAAACCTAGATTGGTTTCGGTGTGTGTACAACGCCCACGGTGCGCGTCTTTTATAGTGCGGTTCGGAAAACCCTAACGTGTGCGACGTGGGAGGCCCACGCCGCACGTCCGAGTCGGTTGCAGCACGCGATACGGGAGCGACCCGAACCGCCTCAGCTGTGACGCGTCCGTCACGACTACGAAATCGGTTGTCCAAAACAGCAAAATAAAGATAAGTATTGTCTCGGCTCGAGGCTCGATTCACGAAACGCGATCGCGATCGCGACGTGTCATGTCGAGTCGAGACGAGCGAGCGGCGGAGGAGGAGGAGGAGTGCGCGAGAGGCTCTCTTGTTCTCACTCACATACAATCCCTACAACAGTCCACCTTATAAGGTGGTGTGCAACTCCTCAAACTTCCAATGTGGGACTAAACTTCCTACTCCCACCACTCACTTGTACACATGAGCCATTTTGAGATTTCAGCATTTGCTATTGGGCTTGCAAGTATTGGGCCTAATATTTCAGCAGGCACTAGTTGGTGGTGACCATAACCGGAAGGGAGAAGAGCTGCTTCTTCATTGTAGACATGGATGAGCTAATGTTTTATTTCGTGAAAATTGGGGATTTTTGATGGATGGCGATTCAGTTTTTTACGTCTTGCACAAATCTTCATCCTTGGGCTGAATATTGACGATTATTTTTGGGGCTAGCAACCTTCCACCATCTTTGGCCAAAGCCAATCTTCGGGAGGAGCCGAAACTGTAGTAGTACGAAACGCAATCGGGCTGAGAGAAACTGTAGTATTTTATAATCTTATTTTTTCTGATTTCATTATTTTCCCATTTTTTCTGTTCTTTTTTTGTTCACCGAATTTTTTTGTTTGGATTTTTTTGTTCAAAACATTAAAATGTTCAAAAAATAATTTAAATTTGAAGTTTGTTCAAATTAAAAATTTGTTCAAATAAAAAACTTTCAAATTAAAAAAATTCAAATTTGAGATTTGTTCATGTTTGGAATCGTACGAACTTAAAATTTGTTTATCATTTTAAAAATATATTTTATTTTAAGTTGTATAAATATTTTCTAACAAACGATATTGAAAAAGAAAAAAAATCAAAATGGGCCGGCCCAAGTTTGGAGCTGGGGGACGTCCGCGGGAGCGAGCATGGCAGCATAACACGGGCGAGTTGGATTCCCCGCTCGCTACGAGCAGTATAGGGAACCCTGTTTTAGCGTTTCGCCGCTCATTGGAGCAAATCAATACACGACATGTGGGCCACTAATGTAGCTCACGTGGATGATTAAATATGACGATCTTATATTTTTTGTCGCGGTTACATGCAATCGGACTACGTCAGGTTGACCACTCGTATATCTCCACGTGTGTACTACCGGCGACGAAATGTTTTTGTTTTGATATAGTTTCATGACGTCCCTCTATCACGATGTTTTTGTTGCGACTCTACCGGCGACGAAATGTTTTTTTTTCTGATATAGTTTTGTGACGTCCCTCTATCACAACGTTTTTGTTGCGACGTGGTTGGAATGGCTAATTAAGTGGTCGAGAAGCATGAAAAGTTCTATACTAGTTTTCACAGCAAAGCAAACACAACAAATAAATAAATTCTGAATAAGGTCACAACCTAGCTCACCATCAAAGGTCATCTAGTACAGTTCAACAGACAACAAGCGGTTTCACAAAGGGCTACTCAGTTCCATATCTCGGATGAACTTGAGCCAACAAGCCACCAATAAGGGTTTTGTATATTTGTTGACTGTTCTTTATAACTTTGTGTTCCTCCGTCATACGCAGCAATTCTTGTCGATGTTTCATACTATCTGCATCAGCTTGTTCCTTGACCTACTTCAACTCTTCAACTATAAACTGCAGGTCCTGTGACATGGGGATGACTCCTGGACCTGTCGGGTGAGCCTACCCTGTCCAAGGCCCAAAGCAAGGCGCTATCCCGTTGTTCTAGAAGGCCCAGTAGAAGCCCACCCACAAGACTTGCAGGTCAAGAAGGAAAACTCCTACTGACCTAGAGCTAGGGTTTGTAACCCCCCAGACACGGTTTGAGACCTAGCCACCTATAAAAGGCTAGGAGAACAACCGAGGGGGATCCAATCTACTTTCACCACCATAGCCATAAGCTCGAGATCAATCTCTCAGCTTGCGCACCCACTTTTGTAATCGATCTACTCATAGTATAGATATCAAGAGCAGGAGTAAGTGTTTTACCTCTACGAGGGCCCCGAACCTGGGTAAAATCGTGCCCCCTGTTAGCCGACGATTGTCACTAGCGACTATTTGTTCTCTTAATCAAAACCCTGCCGGATCATCTAAGGGATTTGCCGAGATGACTAATCTATGATTGGCGCCGTATGTGGGAACGGCAGGCGCTGGATCCACGACATCTTCGGCCTCGTCTTCGCTCATCTACGCGCCCCACTCACTGGAATTGCGCCCGACATTCAGTGGACTCGAGAAAAGCGTCAGCTTGACGTTCGGCAGCTTCCACTTCCACGCCAGCAAGGCAGGAATCCCGCACTTCCCCGACCAGATCGGACTCGGCGAATCGGACTCTGAGTCTGTCTCGAGCCCGGCGGCCCTCGAGTCGCCATCTGACGATGCTGGCCGTGACCCAGCACCCAGCGGTAGCTACATCCGCCGCAACATGCGCGATTTCCACACAATCGCGACTGAGGAACCCTCCAAATCCGGCGAAAACCGTCGATCCACGCCTAGGACTCACGCGCCATATCTGGCCCAAGTCTACATGCCAGATTCAGGCGAAGCACCCGACGAAACGAGTTCGGATGTCACAAGGTACACACCTTAACACACCTTAAACTAAAATATACAAGGTATACACACCTTAACAACTACATCAATTGCCGAGAAGCGGCATCTTGAAGCAGTTGCTTAGTCTCCGCCGCGGTCAATCGAATAATCCGCTCCGCTGCAGGTCGCACAAACCTCATAATGAGGGATAAAATCTACAGGAGACCCTCGGGTGTCAGTGAGTCGCGCCACATAATTGAAATTGACTTCAGGATGCCATAGACGCACGAAGGAAAGCGCCAGCTGAGCACCACAAATGATGTGTTGACGTACACACTCTCGAACATCTCCCACTCGACGAAATAGCCTCAGCAAGCCACTCAAGCTATCTGGAACAACGTCGAAGGGGTAAAACACCTGATGGACCGAAGAAAGGGCCTCCCGACAAGAATCAACAAAAAGCTGCGCCTGACTTGCCCGGTACTGCAGGGTAGCCAAAACAAAACCCCGGCTGCGGTCCGACCAGAAATTGCTCGCCTGAGGTTTGGAGCTGCTTGACTCATGAACAATATGATTGTCTACCTAATGACCCTCACACACTCCATCAGACTCAACAATTGCATGGACATCAAACGCATCAAACTTAAAGCAGGAATACTGTTTTCCTACTGTTTTCGACACCATATGTTTAACCTTTTTGATTCAGCAAAACCGGTGAGATTGACAACCTCACTGCTTCGTTGGGGCAAAGTGATTTGATTGTGTTGTGCAGGTTCCACTACTAGAGATTTTCTTATAGCAGCATATCCTACCACAGGCGAACACGAAAGTCGACGCGCCTGGGCTACTTAGCGCAGGCGAACAGGAGATATAAGCGCCTGGGGTAAGTCTCTTACCCCAGGCGAACAAATTACGGAAGCGACTGGGGTAAGTTTGGCAGGGTACCCATCACCACCCCTGGCACTCTTCCTTTACCCCAGGCGAATAGCGTACCTGTTCGCCTCCGGTATAACACATACCCTAGGCGAAAAACGTACCTCTGCGCCTGGGGTAAGCCCTCGCTGTTGCTGCAAAAAATGAGAAAAGCTTTAGGACCGGTTTTTGATACAAACCGGTTCTAAAGGATCTGTCCCCTGGGCCCCCCTCCCTGCAGCAAATGGTCGCAAGGCCTTTAGGACCGGCTTGTAACACAAACCGGTCCTAAAGGCCTTGCGACCATTTGCTGCAGGGAGGGGGACCCAGGGGACAGATCCTTTAGAACCGGTTTGTAACAAAAACCGGTCCTAAAGGCCTTGCGACCATTTGCTGCAGGGAGTGGGGCCCAGGGGCAGATCCTTTAGAACCGGTTTGTAGCACAAACCGGTCCTAAAGGCCTCCTTTAGAACCGGTTTGTATCACAAACCGGTTCCAATGTCCTTAGCTCAATGCTTTTTATTCTAAGTGGTCACCAGATCACCCGCACCCGCACCCACACGCACCCACACGCCGCCGTCGTCTCCCACGCCAGTGTCGAGGAGGAGCAGAGCAGGTCGCCGCCGCCCACTCCGTCGTCGTCGTCGTTGCGGATCCAGGTCAGCCCCCCTCCCTCCCATCCCCCCTCCATCCCAGCCCACTCCCTCCCGTCGTCGTTGTGGATCCAGAGGATGCATATGCGCCTGCTCCTAGTGGCCGCGGTGCTCCTAGATTAGACGAATCTGAAATGGATTTAGTGAACCGGTTTTGTTGCCCATATGCAACAGATTAACAACAGGACCTATACAATATCTCATTGCATCACATCCTATGCATACACACTGAACTTCACTAATGATCAGTTGGAGTTTATCCGTCAGCAATGTGTCAATGAGAATTACAAGACCATGAGTTTGCTGCTATCTTCAAAGAAATATCTTCAAATATGTGAACTGGATATTATCTTAATCACATTTCTACCTCCCTGATGGTGAATGAATTAAGATGGATAATAATCAGTGATAAAAGTTTCCGTAGAAACTTGTTCCATTGGTGACCAATGGTCTCAAGGGGGAAGGAATGTAAGGGAATGTAATAGGGGGGTTATTAGTGGTTTAGTAGCAGTGAGGGTATTATCGGTATTTCATCTAAGATTCTGTTTCCCATGTGGCTTCACAATGCTGGCAAAGCATCGGTTTCGTCACATGATTCTGCATTTCAGGAATCCACCTACAAGTATTGCTTTGTTTTTGGATATTCCAATAAAGTAGATAGCCTTTCTGCATTTGTTTTGTGATAGGTAGGTGCTGCCATTTGGCTTTGTTTTGTGATAGCTAAGCTCCTCTAACCTCTATGTCTACTTTCTTAATTTAATAGAACATGGCTTGCAAAGTATGTCGGTCCCGATGTGCCGAAGGACGATTCACCGGGTCTTCTTTCATGCTTCAGCTCCACGACGGTGACCTTGATTCTGTGGTAATTAACAAACGATTCTTTTTATGTTAACTTGCAACTTGTGTTCTTTCGTTTTACTATCCAGCTTAGATTGGTATGTTTCTTAACAAAAGATTCTTTTATATTTCTTTTTTAGATTTTACCATGCAATATTCGGGAAGAGTTCAACGAGTTAGTAGGCAATACCGTGGATTTCGATGTTCACGGGACCATTTACATTCTTCGAGTGAAGAAAGAAAGAAAGAAGACCTACTTCTACGGGGAACAATTGCAGGCTATCATCGCCACCTATAATTTAAGCGGATGTGATTACATTCACTTGTCTATGGCAGGACCGCAACCTCGTATCAAAATTGTGTATATGGACGGGATTGCGAGCGAGGATGGCGGTAGTGAGGATGATACGGACACTGAGGATGATATGGACACTGAGGATGATATGGACGAGGAGGACCCATGGAAACATGTGGTGGTTGCTCAAAGAGCCAATCTTAGCGAGCTTGAGAAGGACCGTGTCCTTCAGAAACTCGCCCAGATAGATAGCTACATCGGGTTCCCTTTCGTGCATCGCATCACCAATACTAATGTCTCCAATGGACATGTCATGGTATGTTTCTTAACACTTTCTTATTCCTATAGTTGCTTATGTTATAATGTGGCCGGTATGTGACATTGTGCTTTTATTCTTTCTTGAAATTGTGTGTTCTAGAAAATACCTATGGCGGTAGCGGACAGTGCTGGCATGGAGCAAGGTACCATTGGAGTACGCCGTGGAGAATCAGGAAATGTCACCGCAGTTCCGATCACCAGGGATAATGCTGATGGTCGCGTCATCCTCAACTCTCAAGCATGGAGGCAGTTCCATTCCACAAGAGTTGGTATGGAGGCTGGCCGAGCTATTCTGATCACCATGAGGAATAGTGACATCCCCAACTTGGACAAGATCATGGTCATCAACTACATCAGCCCGCGCTAGATAGATGACGAGTTTGTTCAAATTAGAACAAATAATCATTTCCATCTGACTAACTACTGGATTTATTAGTATTATGGTTGTTTTCGAGACTATGTAATTTTGTTGAACTATGTGGTGATGATCGATACTATGTGTTGATGATCGAGAATATTTCTGTTATGAAGCTTAATTGTGTCATTTTGCTGTTATTCTGTCATTTTGATACTTATTTCTGTCAATTTCCTGTATTTCTGTTATTTTGGTTTCTTTTATATTTTGACACAGCAAAACCATACCCCAGGCGAACAGAATATAGTACCCCAGGCGCATCTGTACCCCAGGCGCACAGTGCTTGTTCGCCACAGGTAAAAGGCTTACCCCAGGCGCACAAGGCCTATTCGCCTGGGGTATGCCAAGTTACCACAGGCGCATTTCGTAATTCACCTGGGGTAAGCCATTACCGCTAGCGATATGGTCCCAGGCGAACCGAAATGCGCCTGTGGTAGGCCTTTTTGGTTCTCCTGGGGTAAGCTTTCCTCTAGTAGTGTTCCACGTTGCTTCTGAACCGCTAGTGCGCCCTTCCACCTCAGCTGCATCAACCTTTAGGGATTGCTTGTCCTCCTACTGGTCGATTCAACCTTAGTTTTTTTTTTCTGAGGGAAAACTTGCCGCTGCACTCTTCACAACCTTCCTCTTGGGGTTTACCAACGAGAGCAAGAAGCTCCCAATACTAACCGCACTCTCTACACCTCTCAAGAGTTTTATTGTTAAATTTCTACAAATACAGGATCTCCCGGGAGGTTCGAATAGTGGGGGCTAACCGCACTATCTACATCTGCCAAGAGGTTTCTAGTGGGTGTGACCAGCATCGACTACAAATAGAGTGGCTTGGTATATTGTAAAACTTGGCTAAGAAGTAGGACATGAATGGCAGTCATGGAAAAACCCTAAGAAAAACCCTAATTTTCCTCTCTTTGTTTGTGGTTATTTTATTATTTTTGAGCCCTTCAAATATATACGAACCCAATCTCAAATTCATGTTATTTTTTATTTTCATCCATCCTTGGGATATGGTCTCACTCACCATACCCAAATAATTATATTTTGAATGACAACAACCTTGTTTCCATATTTGTTTTCCTGCCTAGTTGATAAAATAGGAAATTGGAAAACAGAGAAAACTGGAAACATACTCTTTTTCCCTCTTGTTTTTAGAGCCCAAACTATTTTGTAAAAGTAAGTAAAAATGGGTTTCTGAAACTAGAGATCCTATTCTTCAATATCCAACATTGAAATCTCAAATTGGAAATCATTTTGTATATTTACCATAGCCAAAATTTCCTCTGAAAATAACAGAATCCAGACTTCGAATTTTCACTAAATCACAGTTAACTGAATTTTCTGAATTTGACTCTTTTCGGCAGAGATGAAACTGGTTGAAATTCAAACTTATGTTTTAAATCTTGGTGATCGATCGTGTTTAGTCTGATCATCACAGATTCTTCTTCCCAAACATGCCCTTGCTTGGCTCTAAAACACACCAGAGGAGAAGAACAACAAGTGGACAAATGGAGTGGGGGTAGGCCCGTGATGTCATCCACCAGAGTGATTTATCCACACAACCGTGCTTTATTCTCATGGATTTGGCATTGTTCTCTTTCTCCATGGTTCCCCTAAGCGCTCCTCGGAGATTCACGTGCAAGTTGCTCTCTGTACTGCTTGCGAGAGCATGCATTTTATCCACGAGGACACCTATGCGCGAGCACCCATGGAAACAAAGATATAAATCATCCCTCTGCCCCTGGACTCGCCACACCACCCGCATCACTTCACTCCCCCGCTGTAACATCCAAGTATGAAAACCCTTAGTTGTTTTACTTGTTGTTTTTATTTAAGCAATGCATCATATCATCATCCTCATATTTATTTCTGTTTGCATTGTTTTCATATGAAATTTAAACTTGTTATCAACTTCTGTTTTCACACTTGTCTGTTACAACCTTTCAACTAAAGAAGTACAAACTTAAAAACCTCTTTGTTTCCAAGCAATCCATTTTATTTCACCTTTTAAGTTGTTGCTTAAAAGCAATTAACCAAGTTAATCTTTTATTTCCAAGTTATTTTCCAAACTCAAAACAAATCTCAATTCATTAATCCTTTTGAATCCATAATGTTCAACACATTTTGGTATTCATCAAACATTCTAAACTATAGGGTAAACCCTATTGAAAACAACCTATTTTCTAAATAATAATTAATATGGCAAAAATTCATTTATTTTGGTTCAATTTCAAAACAGCAATAAAACATTTGAAATTTTGAAAACCTAAACTACCAAATGGTTTCTGTTCACTTGAGAAGCCTACCTAATTTTTCCCAAATTTTTATCTATACTAAAACCTATCTAATTCATCCAAAAGCAAATCTACAAAAAAAAAAAAATAAAACAAATAAAAATAAAGCAGCAGGGAGGAGAGCAGCGCAGCACCTAGGCCCAGCCCGTTTTCCCTCTGGCCCGTTATCACCTCCACGTCGCTGTCGTCCTCTTGACGTCAGGCGTACGAGAGCCCCTCCGTCGTCGATCGCCTCCTGGAGCATCCCGATGGCCGCCGTACCACTCCCTCAAGCCCTTAAAACCACCGCGGCACCTCCTCCTGCCCCCCAACCCTAAGCTTCACCCCTCCATCGCCGCCAACCTTCCTTTTCCTCTTCCCCAAGCTCCTGTCTTTCCTCTCTGAACCTCTATCTCTGAAACTCCCCGACGCCGCTTCTCTGAATTCCGGCGAGGAGCGCCGTCTCCGGTGACGAACGACGATGGCGAAGCGCGGGAATTGGTAGGCCTCACCCCCACCTTCATCATCGACACCCGAGTGGGGCTTGAGGGGATCCAGAACCACGCCGCCGTCCTCGTTTCTCCGACGAGCAGCTGCAGTCCCACGGTGAGCATCCCGGTGATCTCCTCGCCCCTCTTCTTCTCTGCACGGTCACGCACCGAGCGCGCCTAGGTCATCCACGAGTAGCGCTAGCCCACGGGCTATTCATCGCGATGTTCAGCCGCTGCGAGCAGCCGCTAACTCGCCGGCGTCGATCTTTTTCCCGTCAGTTAGGTTCAGTTCGCGAGTGTCAAAATTCAGTTATCTCGTCTGCTAAGCATACCTTGGCTGCGCGTTTGTTTCTGTCAACACACTCGAACCAGCCGCACTGGTTGCAGGCGAACGCGCGCGAGCGAGAGAGCGAGGGTTCGACTCCTGGCCCTCTGGGATTAAATCCCTTCTTTTTCCTCCTCGCTGGTAGCTAGGGACCACCCGTCAGCCGCAGTGGCAGCCACGCGTGCGCGCCCCTGCCACGTTGGCCACTGGCCCCCTCCTGTCAGCGTGAGTGTGTGTAAACCGTGCGGTAACAAAAGTTTAAAACCTGAATCTGCTATTTCATTTTTTTCAATTCTTTTAAAATGGCAGAATAAAGCACAAACTTTAAAATTCATTATCTTCTATTTCATAAACCCAATAAATATAAACTTGATGTCTATTCTGATCCAAATTTTATAAACTTTCCAAATATGTAATTTGTGTTCTGTTTTGAATTTTCAAAATGCAATCTACATTCAAATTCAAATAATTCAAATGCAATTTGAAATAATTCATAACTAATACATTCTGTTTTCAAATAATTCAAATAAAATATGTTTTCCACACCATTTTGAATGCTCTATTCAAATATAAATTTTGTTCTCTGGTTTGAATAATTTAAATTGCCTAAACTATTTAATTCTTGTTTAATTCAATTAAAAATTGTTTAATATTGTTTAATTCATAACTAATTAATCCAAAGTCCAATTTCAAATTGTGAAACATGTAATCCAACTAAAATTTAATAAACTTTTCAAATATAAAATTTGTAAATTGTTTTGCACACTTTAACTTGATGATAACAACATCTACTTGTGTGCCATGTTTAAGTAACAAAATTCCAAATTTGATAAATGCCTTTCTAAATTGTTAACTATTGTCTCAATTGCATTTTAACTTGTTATGTTATTGTTATTCATCATGCATGCATCATACTAATTCAACTACACCTAATGCTTAGTGATAGAACAATTAATTCAACTCCAAGCATGGGCTTCCATATGCATCCTTTTGCATATGGAATCCATTTAAACTTGTGTTTCATGTCAAGCAAGTTATTTTGGTGCATCTATTAAACATGACATGCATCATCCAATGCTTGTGCACTTATGCCATGTATTGATTGCCCGTCTTCCTTCGTTGTTGTTTTTGCTTCTTCTCGATTAGACGACGACGTTGGTACCGACGAGCCTTACGACACCACTACTCAGGACCTAGCCCAGTACGAGACTGAGCTGCCAGGCAAGTTATCACTCACATGAATCATTGAGTTCCTTTTCCACACTTGTTGTCGATACTATCTTTTTGTCTACTATTGCTAGCCCTATGTATCGTTGCTTGTTCTCCGAACCCATCACATGATACCTTGAGCCATGATATTGCCACCACCTCCATACCCATAGCCCTTGCTTGTGCCTTAGTAGTATCTAGCATGCTTAGGGTTGCTTTTACTCGAGTCTGTTGTCGGTTACTACTGTTGCTATCTTATTATCTTGTACCGGGGCTCGTTATTAATCAATCAATCCTGTTAATTGCTAATGGTAATAATAATTTGATGATAAGGCACCGGCAGGAGGCCCATGAGTGGTTTTGGAGCCTGCTAGTGTCGACCCTAATAGGAAAAAGGGTCTTGTCTACTGATCCATGATGAGCGCACTACCCGCATTTGGGAAGCGAGTATGGGCGCCCCCCTCAACTTGACCTGATTCGCATCTCGTCCAAATCGCCTCATTTAGTTCGTGTTTTCCATTTGCCGCATGCATGTTTTTGCGAGCCCAGCGCAGGGTGGAACTTTCGTAGTCGGCATATAGGGGGACACGGTCTTAGAGTGCTATGATGGTCCATTTTCTTCTGGGCTTGATTAGCCGTGCGCCCAAGGTTCTTTGGGCTTGATGCGGAGAATGGTTGGTTGTGTAGAGTACCCCGCTTGGTGGGTTAGCTTCCCATCTGGCGGGTTATTCTTGAGTGTACGGCCAAATTGGTGCAACCCTGCAGGGATAATCTTCTCGAGAAGCCGTGTTTTCCGCGGTTATGGATTACTTGGTGAAAGTACTGGCTAACAAGTACTCAGGACAACTTCAACATAACTATCAATCATGTTTCACCCAATGCTTAATAACCTGACTAGTAATAGGTTATTCACACAATAACTTGATTCACCTTATCACAACGGTGTGAGTTATCCTCGGATCGCTTCTTTGGATAAGGGGCGAGATCCAGGATGGGTTTGGTTGAAGTTATCTTTCAGTTGGTTACAATCCTCGATCTTATCTTTTCTGTTAGCCGGAACTTGTAGTTATTTTCTGTAGTTGGTTAGAGCAGCCAGCAGCAACTTTATATCACCTCTTTCTTCCGTTGATCCCAAGCATCAAAGCTTGTGTTGACGGGTAACTCCTTGATGAACTGTGAGTCTTGCTTGCCAGTACTTGGATGTACTGACCCCGTTGGGGCTGTGGTTTACGCAGAGTACTACTACGACTACGATGCTTCCCAGGACGGCTACTTTGTGGAGTTCGACGACGCTGCAGACGAGTAGTTAGCTGGACCAGGGCAGGATCCAGACCTACGTGGATGGGCTTCGTTTTCCTTTATGTTCTCAGGCTTCTTAAGCCGTGGATTTGTCTGTACTCAGACCCCTTTGATTGCTTCCGCTGTTGTAATGAATGATATGTTGGGACATGTGTCCTCTGGATGACTGTATTCGATATTTTCTGCCTTAGTGAAGGCCAGTTGCCCTTATTTCATTCTTTTGTGTCTTAGAGACATTCTGTGTTATCATTCGTACCAACTGTTGACGTACCGTGCGTGTTTGATTATGAAGTACGTCGACAGTAGTGCCTTTAGGTTCCTAGCGGATAGTTTACTTCGACGGTGGAAGCAGGGCTTGTGTTGTCGCGCATAAGCGCAGGCCTACCAGGAAGCTGGGACGTGGGAGCATGTATGCCCCATAATCCAAGCACCTGACTTCCAGTTCGTGCGGAGAGTATCCTCTAGAAACCCAGGGTGCGACAAATGGTATCAGAGCCTGTCTGCCTGTAGGATCCCTTTTTACTGGTCGCAGTTGAGTCTAGAAACTATTTTGTAGCTATATAGGAAAAATGAAACGTGAGAGTAGGAATTCTGCCATTTTTCTTCTTTTCCCACCCACCCACCCCTTTTTCTGGTAAGGAAGTGAAACGTTGTTTTCTGTTCTCACCTAAACTTTCAAGTTAGGATTTCACGTGTTTTGGGTTCTCTGTAGTACCTCAGGACTTTTGGTCTCGTTTTCCCGATGTTGCTTCGATATCATGTTCTTTTCAACATCCTTTCGTCCGTTCAACCTTGTTGATTGTTTTCCACATCCTTTTTCATCTACCGGAGTCTAATCAAAACCTTCCAAATAATCTGCAGATGGGTCTCAACTACTATCCGCAGGTGGTTCGCATGACTCGCTGTGAGAGCACCGCCGGTTTTCCGGAGTTGCTGAGAGACATGGTTACCTTTCTGGGGTTCCATTGGGCACCAGAGTACCAGGTCTACGAGCACCAGCGAGAGTGTGACCAGACTTGCTACCGGGCTATCGTCTACATTCTGTCGGATGATGGCAGGAGCATTGCACACCAGTACGAGGCAGTAGGGTCCACAGTGGATAAGGCAGTGCAGCAGGCAGCGTACGTGAGTGTCACCGTTCTCCGTGCTGACTACTGGGGGTTTGATAAGTCCAGTTTTCGTCACATCCCCCGTGGTTACATCACGGCAGCGGGAGCTCATTTCACTATCCACCGCGACATGGATACCTACGAGACTGATAGCTCCAGGCTCCAGGTCACTGCCCAGTTCGCTAGTCACAGTGATGCCGTTGCTTCCGCACTTTCTCAGGAGTTAGCCTCAGTCAGGGAGCAGCTCCACCTTGCTCTCACTCGTCTGGCGACGTACACCACAGACTTTGTTGGAGACGAGCGCTTCGCACGTGTCGTTCAGCCAGCTGGTCTTCCGTTGCCAGATGCCGGAGGTTACGAGCCGATCAGAGGCCCACTTCTCGACCTCGGAGCTGGTTACACAGGGATTCCCCGCTATGGAGCACAGGGATACGACGCTTCCTACTTCACCACACCGAGAGTTGCTCTCAGAGCAGTTCCTATCTACATGGATCGTCGTGATACCTACTTCCGTGGGATTCCTCCTCACCGTATCTCTCGTCGTACTACTCACCGCCGTCCTGCGTGATGAGCATGGGAGTACCGTTGTATCCATTACTAGCTGTGTCTAGTTTATCCTTTCGTTTTCGAACCATGTATTGGTCTGTTGGATATTCTGATGTATTTGAACATGTGATGATGTACCTGTTGGTTACCTATTCATGCGTCGGAATAATCTATCTTTCGGTTACCAAGTCTATCCTTTTCTGTTGTTGTGCTAAAATGAATTTCTGTTCAGGATGCCTCCAACCAGGAACAACCCGCCACCGCCACCACCAATGGGGGAGCTGTTGGCTCAGATGACCCAAGTGGTGACACAGATGGCCCAGATCCAGGCTAACCAGCAGCACAACCAGAATGCTCCAAGGGTCACCATCAAGGACTTCCTCAGCTTGGGCCCAAAAGCTTTCGTGGCAACACGTGAGCCCCTGGATGCTGATGACTGGATCCGTGACGTAGCAAGAGCTCTGGAGATAGCTCATGTTGCTGAAGAGGATAAGGTCAAGTACGCCACCTACCTACTGAAGGGTCAGGCAGCTACTTGGTGGGAGAACTACCAGGCCATGAGGGCTGGCTTTCCTATCAACTGGGGATGTTTCAGAGATGCCTTCCTGAAGCACCACATCCCGGATGGTCTCATGGAAAAGATGCGTGAGGAATTCTGCTCTCTCAGACAGGGCAAGCTGGACGTTCTCGGCTACCAGAACGAGTTCAATCGTCTCGCTCGGTACGCTGGTGACGAAGTGTCCACCGAAGCCAAGAAGATGGCGAGGTTCCGCCGAGGTTTTAACCCGGAACTGAAGTACGCTCTCACCAACATCAAGTGCAAGGACTTCGTCGAACTTGTGAACACCGCGCTCAATGAGGAGAATGGGCGCAAGGCGTTCGAAGAGTCGCGCAAGCACTCGCGTGAGGGTGGTTCCTCCTCCAACATGACCACCCCTCCGCAGAAGCGCCGCATCTGGGTGCCAAATGGTGCTGTCACTCGGGCTCCAAATGCCCAAGCTTCTCCAGGCTTTGGTCCCCGCCCACCCAACCCATCTCAGATGCAGGGTCAGAGGTTCCCGATGGGGCAGCCAAGGCCGGGTCCTTCTCGCATCGTCACTTGCTACAAGTGCAAGGATACTGGACATTATGCTGACAAGTGCACTCAGAAGCAGCTACCCCTACCTCCTCGCCCCAACACCAACCAGGCTATGGTTCGTGCTCCTCCGGCTAAAGCCTTCAACAACAACAATAGGCCTGTCGAGAGGAACGCGAGGGTGAACCATATCAAGGCCGACAAAGCAGAGGAGGCTGCAGACGTCGTTCTCGGTATATTACCCGTAAACTCTATTCCAGCTAAAGTGTTGTTTGATACTGGAGCATCGCATTCATTTGTGTCAAAGATCTTTGCTACAACGTACAATTTAGCTCTGGTTCCGCTAAGCAATCAAATCTATGTGCACTCTCCGGGAAATAAAATGATTACTTCCAAGATAAGCATGGACAATCAGATCCTAATTGGAGGTCGTGTATTCCTTGCTTCACTCATGTTGCTGGGAAATTCTGACATTGATGTCATTCTGGGTATGGATTGGTTGAAGACCCACAAAGCAAAAATTAACTGTGCTCAAAAGTCAATAACTCTCTCCCACACTTCAGGCCAGATAGTCTATTCTCCATATGGATCAACTTCTGCTCAGCTGTTCAGCCTTGATGCCAAACCCCTTCCGGCAATTGAAAATGTTCCGGTGGTTTGTGAATTCCCTGACGTCTTTCCAGAAGAGTTGCCAGGGATGCCTCCGGACAGAGCAGTTGAGTTCGTGATCGAGCTTGAGCCAGGTACTGCTCCAATCTCTAAGCATCCATATAAGATAGCTCCTCCTGAACTGAAATTGTTGAAGGAGCAAATCGATATGTATATGGACAAAGGTTTCATTCAGCCTAGTTCCTCCGCTTGGGGTTGCCCAACTCTGTTTGTTGCCAAGAAGGATCAAACTAAGAGACTCGTGGTTGACTATCGTCCTCTCAACGAGAAAACCATCAAGAACAAGTATCCACTTCCTCGTATCGATGATCTTTTTGATCAACTTGCTGGAGCCTCAATATTCTCAAAGTTGGACTTGAGGATGGGTTACCATCAGATAAAGATCAG
>CM054063.1:9897235-10100603 GCA_028641055.1 Alopecurus myosuroides | reverse complement strand
GTTTTTACATTAGAGTTATGAAGTTTAAATTTCAAATGTCACTTTTAAATTTGAATTTCAATTGAGAAGATAAGACAAGCGTATTTTAGTTGAGAATGATAAGATAAGAATGGATAGTTGATACTTAGATCAATTCACTGGAGTGAAAGATGTCCTAAGGCATGAGTTCATGTTTAACATTCAACATGGGTTTAAGAAGTTATCACTGATCCCAAAATAGATGAAGATTGGTCGTCCGTTCCTTGACCTAGTCGATCAGGTATGGTCTTTGGGGACGAATCTGATGGTGGAGGTAGTCGTGAGACGCCGAGGTGTATTCGGGATGCACTACCAAATTCCGCGCGGTCTGGGACGTTTCACTAACGTTGCAGATGGGTTCCAAACCATCGCTAAGGGCAATCTGCGATGGTTTACGCGACAGAGTGAGAACGTTCCTGATCGACTTTCACGGACGATTCTGCGACGATTAAGTTAACACTAAACCATCGTGAAAACCGTGACAGACCATTTGACCGTCGTGAGCTGCTGTCCGGCCCAGCACAAGGCCCAACAAGGAGCGACGTTTTTTTTCGTTGCAGCGTGTGCACACGTGGTATCGTATTTTCCATTACCCGTTACGACGTCATTTCTATCGTTCCTGACGTCATCATCGCCTTGACATTTTTAAAACATCGCGATTGGAAATACCGTTACCTCCTTTTATGACGTCATTTTTCCTGTTTTATGACGTCAAATATGTGTGACGTTTATGTTCTCGTCCCTGGTTCAAGCTCTATAGGGGTGCCACGTGGCGCTCTCATAAAGGTCCACGTATACACTTATTCTCGACAAATTTATAACGTTGTCCGACGGTGTGACGTTTTAGTTCTTCATAAGACGCCGAGAATCATTAGCCAGCGCGTGGATCAACATGACATCTCCACGTCAAAACGTATCCGTGACGTGTTTTTCCGTCGCGATTTTCATCAAATAAGGCGCCGCCTCATGGACCTACCATATAGTACAACGTGTTCTCGTATCCGTAACAGATCGTACCCGTCGCCAGGTACTCTGGTGACGTCATCGTGCATCGACGTTTTTTTTCGCCGGGGTTCGAAAAGGCCGTTTAGACGGTGCAGACAGATTTTAAATTCTAGCACTGTTAGTTATCACAGAAAAGCACAGGCAAAAACATGCAGCAAATAAAACTGGTTACAGCCTCACAAGGGCCCCCGTAGAGGCATCAAAGGTCATCTGCAATAGTTCACAACCTCACAAGGGCCACCAGTAGAGGCATCGGATGCAATCTGCCATAGTTCACAGCTTCACAAGGGGCACAAAAAAGCTCACGAAGGGCACTTACCAAAAAGCACCAAAATACATCTCAAAGTCAAGCTGACGCTGGAGCTCACAATTTTTTCCTCTAAATCGGGTGGTTGTCACGCCAATGTTCTTTAGGAACTTAGGCTTTTGGTGGTCCCGCCCGAGCACAGCAGCGACAACTTCGGCGGAAGACAGAGGTGGCCTGACAAATCCCCTCGGCGAGGCTGGCGCCATCTTCTGTTCCATTTCAGCCTAAAAATCATGCAAAAGGATAAGATGAGATAGAAGCTGAACTAGCTCATAAGGAACATTAATTGATATAAAATATAAGATGACAAGCATATATGAGCTAGCAGATGACAAGAAATTAAACACGCATGTACATTAATTACTAGCGACAAGGATGTACAAAACATAGTTGGAAAACATGCTGAAATGACACCACGCTGAAGTGCATATTTTAATAGATGTATCTGGTGATGCTGAAATGAGAAGGGATTTGCATGTACAAGCATATATGCAACATCAGCTAAACTAGCTTTTTTTAGATAAAAGGCATTTTATTGCCCAGCTTTGACTGATCAGAGTTCACACAGAGCTGATTACACGCGTTACGGCATACAGCTTAGTCAAAGTAGCTTTTAAGGGACATAGATGATGAAAAGACAGGCATCTGAGGAATATAGATGAAAATAGCACACGAAACTCCCGCCTACCTTCTCCTGCCGCTGCTGCTGCCGATGCCGGCGGCGGTGGCGGCGCCCCCTCCCGGCGCTGGGGTGGGCAGGCGAGATCCCTAGAAGGCGCAACACGGGAGGAGGTGGGGCGCGGCCTGAGGATAGGGCGGCGCGACCGTCTTTGCTGGGGCATGAGGTCCTCCGGCAGCGGATGGTGTCGAGGAGGAGGAGGTGGTGTGCCGCCGTCATGGCGTGCGATCTGGCCGCCGATGCTCCGGTTAGGGCTGACGCCCCGATCTGCGCTGTGGGGGGCTGGCCGGGACCGCTACGGGAAGATCTGGTCGTCAAGACGGAGACGTCCTGCAGTTGCGCCCCGGACTGCCTTTTCTTCTTGTGCCATTCATGCTGGGGGATGACTCGCGGCGTGGAGGCTTGCGAGGCTTCAGAATAATGGTGGTTGTCCTAGGGTTTCCCATCGGGCGAAGATGAGGATCCGGATGTAGTTTCTCTTTGATCAAGCCGGGGTGTCGACCGAAAGGCTCCGCCGGCGAACTCCCATGGGCGACGCCTGGAGATTGCTGGATCGGTGGAATTCGGTCGCAATGCTCAGTCATCGAAGGCGAGATTGTAGGACTAGCAACAATGTTCGGAGTCTTTGCATCGATGGGGAACTGGCTTGGAGTTACAAGATTCGTGGCAGCCGTATGTCAGAGGGGGCGACAATATGCGTGGAGTCCAAAGTCCTACCTTTCAGGGTGAAAACCCAAGGTATGGCCTTAATTAGTTGTGCCTGGCACTGGTCTTCTTGGAGCCGTTGTTTTGAGAGCGAGGATTATCTTCAAGGTGAAAACCCAAGGTCTGGCCTTAATTAGTTGTGCCTGGCACCGTTTTTTTTTGGAGTCGTTGTTTTCGAAGAGATGGACATCAACTGTTGTTTAGGTGGTGGTTGTGCGGATACCACGAGGACTGTAACTATGTAGCGGGACTTTTCTTTTTATTTCTTCTTTTTATTGCCTTTCGGCTGTGTGCATCCATAGCGTTGTTGCAGAGGCCGGGTGTAATTTATATCTTCGCGATATTAATATACTTCCCTTTATCAAAAAGATGAAAATAGCACACGACAAGCATGTACAGAACATAGGTTAAAATATCAGATGACAAGCAAGTTAAAACATGCGTGTACACCAACTAGCAAATGACAAGCAACTTAAAGCATGCGTTTAAATGAACTAGCAGATGGCAATCATGGGTGAAATAGCTAATGTTAAAGAGAAGGTGTCCTACAAGAATCTTTTGAGGTAAAATGTTGATTACAGAGATCTTTACTATTAAAGCGGACTCGGTAGAGTCCGTGATTGCGGTACGTCGTTAAGCCTCCGACCCCACGCGAACAAATAGCCTCAACGTCAAAGAACGGAAGGAAGCCAAATTCCAGTCCACTCACGCCTCACAATAGGACGATGCGGTCAAACCGTACCTACACATTGCCCCTCCTTTCATATGCTGTACCGCGCCGCCACCAGTCCATGGCCGCACCACCGCTCGCCACTACAGGAATCGTCCGATATGCCGACGGCCAAATTCTATGGGACGGCCACCAGTCGGGGCCGTCGGCATAGATCGAGTGAGGAAATCTCAAATTACGAAGAAAAAAAATTGCTATGCCGACGGCAATGCCGTCGGCCTTTTTTTTTTTTGAGCTACGCCGACGGCTTCCGTCGGCATCGACCCTAAGAGGGAATTCCGAATTGGGAAAAAAAAATTGAGCTATACCGACGGCCTCAATTTAGGTGGACCTAAAAAATCATGAGAAATAACGCAACTAACAATAATGTGTTAACAGTTTCGTCTGAGAGGGTTGTGGGGCGTCTGAATCCAACCAAAATCTAGGTGGACCTAAAAATCATGAGAAATAGGTAGTTGTGTACCTAAAAATGATGTTTTCCAAAAATCATGAGCAAACTACGAGGCACCTGTAGTTCAAATTTGACCCGTTTCCAACTGAATCGGCATAAACTTGTGTTCTTCAAAAGAGGTGGATGAAAACCTTTTCAGAGAAAAATAATTGGTTATTTGTGCATATAACATGGTCTAGTATTTTCAAAAAATGCAGGTCCCAGGTTTTGCAACATATTTGTGGTTGATGCTTCACAAAAAAAGCCATTTTTCACACTCGGAAGATGGAAAATGGTTTTCTTATTCAATGAAAAGGAAAACTTTCTTCGGGAACATTGTCCGTGCTTCCAATATGCATGTTTGTGTGGAATATGGGCATATTTAAACAAACTATGCCATGGATTTGGCCATTACACCCTTTATTTGGCCCGAAACCCTAGAATGTTCGTAGGAGATAGCTCATTTATGTGAACATATTTTCAACACAACTGTCGTATTCCAATTTTATTATTTTTGGTGGATAATAGGACATATATAATCACACCACGCGAAGGTTTTGCATCATTTTGGGGTTTTTTAAATTTTCTGGAATTTTCTAAGTCGGTTTCGTGAAAAAGTCAAGACGGCGGTCATGACCGTTCGTAGCTAGGGCTTGAATATTGAGAAACTCTTGGTGTATCTCTGATGAAATAGGTAGTTGTGTACCTAAAAGTGATTTTTTCCAAAAATCATGAGCAAACTACGAGGCATTTGTAGTTCAAATTTGACCCGTTTCCAACTGAATCGGCAGAAACTTGTGTTCTTCAAAAGAGGTGGATGAAAACCTTTTCAGAGAAAAATAATTGGTTATTTGTGCATATAACATGGTCTAGTATTTTCAAAAAATGCAGCTCCCAGGTTTTGCAACATATTTGTGGTTGATGCTTCACAAAAAAAACCATTTTTCACACTCGGAGAATAGAAAATGTTTTTTTATTCAATGAAAAGCAAAACTTTCTTCGGAAACATTGTTCGTGCTTCCAATATGCATGTTTGTGTGAAATATGGGCATATTTAAACAAACTATGCCATAGATTTGGCCATTACACCCGTCATTTGGCCTGTTTCCAGCTGAATCGGCACAAACTGTCAAAATGGTCACAATGGCTATTTATCAAAAGAGTTTAATTTTTTTAAAACTATCGATGTTTTTATGATATGGATGTCATATTTGAATTTCTCTAGTTTTTCTAATCGATTTAGACATTTTATTTGTCAAATTTCGATTTACGGATTTAAAGATATAAATTATTGTATATTAAATAATTTATTCACAAAATAAAGTAATTTCTAACATTATATTGTTATTTAGATAATTATATAATCATTGTTATTTGTTCAAATATTGTTTTAAACTTAAACAATAGAAAAGTTTAACATCATTCCCCACAGGTTAATATGATTGATATGATAGTAATATCAGTAAGTTCTAACATCTTATATGGAATCTAGTTTGGAAGTAACTCAAAGGTGAAGCGTGCTTGGGCCTGAGGAATTTCAGGATGGGTGACCGAACGGGAAGTTTGACTAAGTTAAATATGTTGACTAAATTAATTGTGTAATAGAGATTAAATATGTGCCTAAGTGAAAAATTCTAGAATAGAATTTAAAAAAAGTTCAAATTTTTTTTTCAAAAAAATTCGAATTTTTTCTTGAATTTTTTTTCCAATTATGTTGGAAATATTGTGTCGACGGCTTTGCCATCGGCATAGCCTACGCCGACGGCTTTTAGTGTGCCGACGGTCATTTGACCTGTGCCGACGGCATTTTTGCCTGTGCCGACGGCCCATATCGTGCGATTCCTGTAGTGCGCAGCTCCGGCGCTCTCCTTCCACACTGCTCGCGCCGCCTCCCCTATCCCCCGTGGCACTTCCCCCACCACCCCCAATTCCCCTTCCATGGCAACCGCTGCAGCTCCGTGTGTTTTAATCCATGGCAACCGCCGGTCAAGTACCTCCACCAGATCTTCCTCAACGCCACTTGAATCATGGGCCACCGCCTCCTACTCGACCTCCCCGGCGACGCGTCCAAAACCTCGTCGCCATCTCTACGTACTTCATGGGGGCAGCCTATCCGATTGCCTCCTTGCACCAGCACTCCAACGCTTGAAGTCAACTCCTTGAAGATCTCTCTTCTACCTCAAGCTCCTCACCGATGGCAAGCCCATCTACAAAACTTTGCCGCATTACTGGGCAATACCATTGGTGATACGTGGGCCTCCTTTCATTTGTTACTTCTTTTAACTGCTCTTGTGTTACTGATTGAATGGTGAAAATAAATACTTGTGATTTTTTTTGTGTACTACCAGAAGTTTGTGTACTATCTTGCAGTACGCCCACGCCGTTAAGCGCAAGTTCCAGATCGAGCAAGGTGAGTTCCATTGTTGATACATCCTCATCACAAGCATGTGCATGTGTGTTTGGGTTTTCCATAACAGATTTTGAGCTTAGGTAAAAAAATGGAAACTAATGTAGGTAGAACCAATTGCCTAATCAGCCGCCAAATCTTCCAGGCAGCAACGGTGCATCATCAATTTCTTGTGGCTACCAGTGCATGTGAGTTTGGTTGCCCTGTAGCTGAATTGGGGTTAAGGGGAAATGGTGAAAGTTAAATAGCTACAGCAACTTGATATTGTCAGTAGGCTCTTGAAGGGAACAATGTTTTGATATACTTATTTTCTGATGATTTGTGATTGCTTCCTCTGAAAACGGCAATTGTTCATCTCTGACAATAATTCCATGCTTGCTTGCCAATTTCCAAGGTGTCTGGTCGCAGCTCTAAATTTGCAAACTGCAGTGTGTAGAAGCTAATATTGTGTGATATTACTCTGAATTGCATTGTTAGATCAGGTTGAGAGGGCATGTCCATGAACATTTTTTCAAGTATACTTCTGCACACGAGAACTTGGAACTTAATTCTATTGTTACTTTTGGAGGGTAAATTCTCCGTGAGGCGCTGGCAAGGTACAAGGAGGGATCTGGACTAGGCAACCTTGTGCTCGGGGCTGGTTCAGAAGGTATACACATTCAAATTGGTGCTTCTGGTACATCATAATTAAATTCTTATGCTCTGCTTGAAAGGGAATTGCACGTAATGGTTCATTTCATTGTTAAAAAAATTGACCGCTTCATCCACTTCTGAAATATTCACATGATTTCGATCACCTTGGGTGTTCGGGTTTGTAAGTGAACTGTGAGCAGCATGTCTACATGTATCCATTCTCAATCTCTGAAATTTTTCAGCTTAATTGTTTCTTTGACAGTGTCATGTTCATCAGCCTCTGTGTAACACCTAGAGCCAACATGATGTGGATAGTTGAAATAAAAGGTTGAACCAGTTTATAGTGAAAATTATGCAATCTAGGACACTAAACGGCATTACTATCGAGCTTCTAAGAGTTCTCATGCCAACATAGTTAGTGTTGCAGATTGTCACCACTATTTTAGGTGTGCATTTCTCATTGAAAACAAATACATTGTCCATTATAGATTGTTAGTCCATACACAACGCAAATATTTAATTTGTTTATTTGTAGATGCAACTCAATATCCGATTCAACTATTAACATGTGTTGGGCTTATCGGTCGTATTAGTTGCAATAGCGCGGCATACATTTTCCATATTAGTAAGTTCTACGTAATTTTTTTCAGTTATTCACTACTCCCTCCGTTCCAAAATGTAAGCCTTTTTAGTAAACTAGTTTAGCTTTCTAAAAAAGGCTTAAATTTTGGAACGGGGGTAGTACTATTTTTATCCTCCCAACAAATTAAATGGCTGTAACTCGGTAGACTCCTCAATTTGATGGTCATACCTGCCATGCTATCTGTGTTGGTCCCTTGATTTTACAGAATTCATGCATGCAGTTCCATGAGCACATTAATATATTATTTCAGGGCTTAATGAACGTTAGTTATTTCTTGTTCCAAAATTTATCATTTATCAATTTGAGATGCATAGCCAAAATTTAGGAGAATTTGTCTGTTAATGTATGTAATATTCCAAAAAAATGTACATCACTTCTGCTCATGTTTGTTTCTGTATGTCAAGCACTTTGGAGGTGCCCAGATGATGGGAGGTGTGCATCCAGCTTCACCATCATCTGTGTAAACATGGAAGACCTCACCATGAACCTGGGAGTAGAAATTAGCCTGTGAGGTGTCCACTGAAGGGACATGCTTCAGGAAAGTCACCGTAACTATGTGTTTGTACCAAACATGTGCCAGATTAAACTATCTGCATTTTTTTTCCTTCGGTGGCAAGAGTTTTTGTCTTTATTTCTGTTAAAAAATAAGGAGATATAGACATTGTTATTGCACTACCTGCATCTTTCATTATTTGTAAAGATACATTTAATATGAACCATTTAAGTTGTATAAAGCCATCTCGCAGTATCCGTAATTTTTGGGTTTAGGGTTTAGGGTTTAGGGTTCAAAAGGTCCTTAAAAAGATGCCCAACTCGTTCAATACACACATCCCTTGGCAAGTGAGAGCAATTTCATAATTTTTCTCAAGTCACAGAAAGGTGCCCAGCTCATACAGTCACACTTGTCTTGTGGCACGTGAGAACAATTTCATAGACTTGCTGAGGACTTCAAAAGGTCCCAAAGCATTGGTATGAGATGATACAAACCATTATGAAATTTGGACATTTTTTTTTCGTGGCAACGCACGGGCACTTAACTAGTGTGAATAATTCTGAGGGCTTACACTACTACAGAAAGGGTCATCTGTGGCGCACCAAATTCGAATTATGTGGTGCACCTAGGGGCCAGAGGGGTGCGCCACAGAATTCACGCCATACAATTTTTTTTGTGCCGCACCCTGGCCGTGCGCCATAGAAACCAAGTAGGGATGCGCCACAGATTTTTTTTTTTGAATTTCAAAAAAAAAGGCGGCCAGATCTGGCTGCGGGAAATTTGGCGAAATTTCGAAATTTCGCCAGAGCTCGTCGAAATTTTGGCTTGCTCGGTGGTGGGTGGAGGATGGGGGTCACCGGAGTTGGTGGAGGAGGAGAAGTAGGAGCTCGCCGGAGGTGGTGGTGGTGGAGGATGAGCTCGATGGAGGTGGTGGTGGTGGAGGAGCTCGATGGAGGTGGTGGTGGAGGAGGAGGAGGAGCTCGCCGGAGGTGGTGGTGGAGGAGGAGAGGTGGTGGTGGAGGAGGAGAGGTGGTGGTGGAGGAGGGGGAGGAGGAGGAGGGGTGGTGGTCGAGGAGGAGGAGCTCGCCGGAGGTGGTGGTGGAGGAGGAGAGGTGGTGGTGGAGGAGGAGGAGGAGGAGGAGGGGTGGTGGTGGAGGAGGAGGAGGAGCTCGCTGGAGGTGGTGGTGGAGGAGGAGGGGTGGTGGTGGAGGAGGAGGAGGAGGAGGAGAGGTGGTGGTGGAGGAGTAGTAGGTGGAGGAGGGGTGATGGTGGTGGAGGAGGATGAGGAGGAGAGGTGGTGGTGGAGGAGGAGGAGGAGAGGTGGTGGTGGAGGAGGAGAGGTGGTAGTGGAGTAGTAGGTGGAGGAAAGAAGTGGAGAGGTAGAAGAGAGAAGTGGATTTCGAATCCTGCCCCACAATTCTGTGGCGCACCAAGTGAAGGGGTGCGTCACAGAATTAATTTTTTTTTATTTTCTAGTCAAAAATCTTCAAACGGCCATAACTTTTTTTCCTTTTGGAATTTGACGATTCTAAAAAAAGCTCACAGGCCGAATGCAAGTGAGGTTGGGTTCCTTTTACTCTCTAGTTTTTTTTTTGATATCTTGATCATTTTTTTCCGACATCGTATGCAAAAGTTATGCCCATTTTACTTTTTTTTAACGAACTTTTGCTCAGAAAGTCGAAATTCATATTTCAAAATTGATAAAAAAGTAGACCTTAAACTCTCCGTGCATCTATATGGGATTTATTTTTTGATGGTTTTTAGACCTGCAACTCTTCCGTCAAAAACTAGAAAAGGCGTTCCCGAGGGTGGGGGTGCGCCATAGAATACCACATTTCTGTGGCGCACCAGACTACGTGCGCCACAGAAATGCTCGCCTGCAATGGTTGAGGAGTGCCCCATCCATGTTCCGTGGCGTACCCTTCCCCCGTGTGCCACAGAATCCACCATTTCTGTGGCGCATATTTTGGCGTGCGCCACAAAATTAAATTTCTATGGCACACCACTCTCTAGTGCGCCACAGAAAGCCTTCCATAGAAAGGCAGTTTCCTACTAGTGTTACAATTGCTTTTTTCACAGGCGAAAGGTAAGTTCCATCCTTCTTGCGTATGTGCGTAGATTTGAACAGTTGAAGTTCATCTTGATCCATGTCGCAACAAGTCTCATAGCTCCGAGAACCCGTTTGAGTAGGGAACATGACACATTTTCTGCTTTCTGCGGCTTTCAAACAAACTCGTCTACACAAACAAAGTATGAAGTATTAGAAACAATCATGGTTATAGAATTGATGCAATAGCAGTTTGAGTGAGCAAAGACACATACCTGTTTCTTGGTTGAGCCCCAGCTGGATAGTAAAGCTTGTCATTCAGCATCTTCAATCTTCTCTATTGGTGGAGGTTTACACAAAATCTTACTCTTGTCTTTTACTTTGTCCCAATACACCTTCTTCAAACTATGACGGTTTTACTTTGTCCGGCTCTTAAGATACATTTCAAGAGAGGACACGATATAGGGGTTGTCGAGATCCATCAGAAACTTTGACCGAAACAAAATAAATAACATACTTCACTTTTATGAACAGTAGTGGACATAACTGGAATCAAGAGTTACAAAACTTACAGCCACATGGCCAGCAAAGGTTTAAATATGTCAATCCTTTTCTTGTACTGCTTCCAATGGAGTAAGATGGGGACAACCTCCTTGACAGCAATTGAACATGCAGTGGCATACATGGCAGCTATCTTCTCGTCAGCTGGCCTAGAACATCCTAGAGGAATAACAATTCTGAGCCTCTTTCCTCTCGACATCCTATCCACCCATTTCCCATTTTTATTCCCCTATCAAACCCACCCCTACCACTTATAGTGATGTCTCCAGGTTGAGTATCTAAAAAAATTGTGGCCACACTAGAGTTAGTGTTCTGCATTTTGGATTTAATTCTGGAAATGCATAGCGCAGTGCTGCAACATGTTACCTTCCTGGCACAAGTGATGTCGATCTTCAGAGAATGGGTCAGCGAGTGGGAATTTACCTCCTCGTCTTGGGAACCTTGCCCCTCATGTTGGAATGGTGGGAGCTCGACTTGGGGACCTTGCAGCTGGCCAACGAGAAGATCCTGCTCGTACTGGGTGTGTGTCTCCTCGCGGTGGTCAGCTGAATCCTTGTATTGGGAAGCTTCTAGATGGCCACGGGCAAGTGTCTGCTTGTCTTGGGCAGATTCCTCCTAGCCAAGTTGGGGAGCTTCCTGCTGGATTTGGGGAGCTTCCTGCAGGACATGGGTGGCTTCCAGCTCGAGTGGGACGGCTGCCTTCTCGGTCACCATAGCTACCAGCTTGGTTTGGACCGCTGTTGGCTGCTTGTGTTCGACATCTTCCGTATTGTCATTGTCAGATGGCTTCTTTGGCAGCTTAGATTGCTTGTTGTGCCTAGCTGGTGGTGGCCTGACTGGATCTATGGGCTGGTTCTGCAAAGTCGTACTCCTTGTTCGACCCATTTTGGGTGCGGAAACTGCCAGTGCACTCTTTTGGATATTCTTATCTCCCGCAGAGTAACATGTGATGTGTTGTCCGAATTTTCAGCACGGACACGCTTCTTCCCAGTATGGGAGTGCCCGCCTGGAGGCATGTACCCCCTACCGGATGTCGTCTTGACTTTGAAGTTCCTAACCCTCACAGTTCACATGTACAGATCAATGGGGCTGGTAGCACAACATATATGTGAATGCAGTAATTAGGCCACAAATCCCACACGAGATAAGTAAGTAGCACATTCACTGCTGAGCTATCATGAAGGATGTTGAGATAGAAGGTAAGGGTTCAGCTTCTTCAGTGAGGTCTTCCTCCCCTTGAGGATCATACTGGGATCCAGAGCTTTCCTTGTTGTTCTTTTTATGGGAGAGTACGGTCGGGCTTGCAACAGCATATGCTAATGTCCTACCCAGCCGTGAATATGGTTTCTCAGTATATTATTGATCGGTGTATCGTCACTGGATTTTACACGTGGTTCTAACATAAATCAAGAGTTCGACGTAAGCTAGAAACATCACACTAGATACTATAAGAATCCATTAAAGTTACAAAGTAGGATTTGGGTTTCTTCCATGGAGTGATGTTCTAACATATAGTGCTGGTGTTGATTGTTCTGTACTACTCCCTATTTTCACTTTTATAAGGCACGCTACCTACCATTTCAATTTTAACCACATACATAGTAAAATGAGCGCATCTATGTACAAAATAAGCAAATGTTGACCATAGGAACTCATCAAACATAAAGAAGCACATAACAGGAAATTTTCTCGAGATCGGGAGCTAAAACATAAACAAAAATGTGCATGGATAAGCATCAAACATGCTTAAATAATTATCTCGAGATCTCCTCAAGATTTAGGTCCTTTTTATTATTGCTTTCCATGGAGGAAAACATCTCTCCAGGAGTCAAGGCGGCCGGCCTTGACGAGATAGTTGCCTTGAGGTTAGTGACGAGGTGGCAGACCTCGACAAGGAAGTTTCCGCGAGGTTAGTTAGGCGGTGGCAGACCTAGATGTAGGGTGAGGTTGGTGACAAGGAGGCCAAACTGCGAGCTAGACAGTGAGGTGGCAGATCTTGACGACGACCTTGAAGGCGAGGTGGCAGATCTGGTGGCGAGGTGGAAGATCTGGACGGCGACCTGAACGACAAGGTAGCTGAACTGGACGGCGAGGTGGAAAAGCTGGGTGGCGACCGGCGAGTTGGGAAAACAGGAGGCGAGTTACACGGCGAGGTGAAAGACCCGCACTGGGGAATGTTAGGCCGGGACGGAGCTACGCGGCGAGTTGGGAGAGCGAGACGGAAAGCTACACGGCGATGTGTAGGAGTGGGACGGAAAGTTACGCGGCGAGGTTGGAAAAGAGGAAAGAGGGAAAGTTCGTCAATGGAAAAAAGGGGCGGGGGGAATTTCGTTGAGAGGCCGCGGGTGGGTAGAGGAAGGTGCGAAATTTTGCAAGAGGCGGACGCGCGCGTTGTGGGGGAGGCGCCAAAGTTTGATCCATAATTTGGGGTGGGTGTGGCACGAAAAGTCTGTGCGCGCGAGTTTGTGTGGGCGTGGACAAAAACATTGCTGGCCGTCGGATGCATGATGGGTGACTTAAACAAATTGACAATCTATACAATTAGTTATGAAATGACTATGTAATTAAATATAAAAGTAATTGACCTAAAAGTGGGGAATGTCGGAATCCCGCCTAAGACTAACAAGATGTAACCCTATGACATCTATACAATTATTATTTGAGGTTCCCCCCGTTACGACAGTGTAACACCTGGGGTGTTACCTGTTTGTTTTGCTTGCATCACATGCACCATATTGCATTCCACCATGTTTGCATCACAACAATTCAAAACAATTTAAAATTTCACACATATCAAAAATTTCCAATTTAACAATTGCAAACTACAACAACTCCTTTGTTTTCAAATAGTTTGCAGTTGTTCTAAATCAAATTGCTTGTTAATACAAATTTCCCTGTTATTAAAACCCTAATGGAAAATTAAATTTCAAATAAAATCATAGTTGATATGATCCAAATTGAGGTTTAAAAATTAAATTCTTGCAAAACAAATTTTTCAATAATGCTTGCATAATGGTTTGAACTTATTAAATGGAATTTGCCTATTTCCAAAATTTCCCAAAACAAACATTGTTTGAAATTCACCTAAAACCTTTAAACCAAATTAAATATTCAAAATTGTGAAACAATGTTAACTCTTGCTTTAATTATTGTTTTGGAAAATCAACACAAAATAATTTATAAAAGAAAACCCTAACCCCCCCCCCAAATTCTATTCCTATTTTCCTCTTTAATCCTTTACAAAAAAAAAATGTTCATAAGGAAAATCAAAAGCAAAAAAAAAAGGAAGGAGAGAGGGCAGCCCACCCCTTCCCCTTATTTCTCCCCAGCCCACCAAACTTTCTGGCCCACCCCTTTTTTTTTTGTCGTCTTCTTCAACATCGACGTCAGCACCTGTACTTCTGCACTCACCACCGCTCGATCCTCCCCCACCCTTCCGATGAGCTGCCGTACCATAGCTCCCTCCCCGATAAAAAGCCCCCACCTCTGCCCTAGCATCGCTAACCCTAGCCCCTCTCCAGCTAGCGCAGCCGTCCCTTCTTCCTCTTCCCCCGAGCCCCCCCTCTGTTCTGAAACTCTGCACCCCACCTCCCGTCAGAGAGCCACCGTGAACCACCACCTCCTCCCCTCACCGCCGGTAGCCATGGTCGCCTCGAGGAGGATCTGAGGAGTGAAATGGAACCGTGGCGGTCCCCGGCGTCTCCCCGTCCCCTCGCCGCTTGCAGGGACCCACGGTGTGGCCCGCGCCGTCGCCGGACTTTTCTTCCTCGCCACCGTCAGTCGACAGCGTCGACAGCATCCTCGCCTGCCTCGACGACCACCTTGTGCGCGCCTCCCTTGCCCTTTCCCCTCGCTCTCTGTCCGCCTCCGCACACCATCCACGCACCGCACACCGGCCGCGAGCAGCCGAGTCGCCGGCGGCCACGATGCCCCGTCGATCTCTGCTCTGTTCGTCAGGTTCAGAAAGGCACGATCTGTTCAAGTTCAGTTAACGTGCGTCGATGCTATCTCTTCTTTCGTCAGTCAACTTTTTCCACACAACCGCGTCAGTACAGCAGTGGCTCTGTTCCACGGCGCGCAGCGCATCAGTCTCGGGTTCGAACCCTGGGGGGGCGAAAAACCCCAATCTTTTTGGCTCTTCCGTGCGCTCTCGCCCTGGACCCACCGGTCATCGACCGTGGTGGCCAGTGCTGTCTCCACCCGCGCCACGTTGACGCTGGGCCCCCGCGGTCAGCGTCATAGGGTGTACCCGCAGCGAGTAGGAAAAGTCCAGGGACCTTCCGAATTCTTTTTCTTCCACACAAAGGTCCCTGTAAATTCACAAATTAGTCCCTAAACTTAAAAAGCTAATAACTTTTGTTTTATAACTCCAAATAAAGAAAATAAAATATGTGCACTAATCTAAATTTAATTCTCTACCCATTGGTAACATTTGTTTCCTGCTTGAAATTCCAAAATGCAATTCAAATTTGAATTCAAACAATTCAATTGCAATTTGGTAAAATCAATAACTAATTCATTATTAATCCAAATAATGCAAATAAAATATGTTTTCCATACCATTTTGAATAACCTTTTCAAATATAAATTTGGTTTCATGGTTTGAATAATTTAAATTGCCTAAATAATTTAATACTTGTTTAATTCATTTAAATTTGATAAAATCATAACTTGCTCAAAATAAAATAATTTTGAACATGCAAAATATGTTTTCAAACCATCAAAGTGTGAACTTTTGAAATGTGAGTTTGAAATTATGTTTTGAACAAATAAAAATTCAATTAAATTCAAACTTGTTTTAAATTCATTTAAAACTTGTTTAATATTGTTTAATTCATAATTAAATTATCCTAATTCCAATTTCAATATTTGAAACATGTAATCCAACTAAAATTTGATGTTCTTTTCAAATATAAAATTTGTTATCTGTTTTGAACAATTTAACTTGATGAAAACAAAAATTGTTTGTGTGACACCCTTAAGGAACCAAAATTTTCTAACTTAATAAATAAATTTCTAAAATTGGTAAACCTTATTTCCAACTGTTTCTATTGTTGTTATTTTGTTGTTTTCCTCATCCATGCATCATGCTAATCCACCTTCACCTGTTGATTAGTTGGAAAACAATTGTTTCAACCATAATTCATAGGCTTTTCATATGCAACTCAAATTGCATATGAGTCCATTTAAATCTGTTTATCTTGTCAACTAATTTACTTTGATGCATCTCTAAACCTGTCATGCATCCATATCTTGATCATGCTGGATCTTTTGCCGTAGTAGTAATTGTTGCATCCGGTGTTTGTTCGAGGTTCGTTGCTTCTTCCCGGATAGGACGTTGAGATGATGTGAGCAACGACAAGTTCTGCTACCTTGCGGGATCTCAGGCAAGTATACTCACTTGCTGCCAAATGGCTGCCTTTCATCACTTGTTACCGATTCTTTCCGTTGTTCTTTTCTGCTAGCCTTAGTAGTAGTTGTTTCTGTTACGAACCTATCACATGAATCCTTTAACCCTGATATTGCCTCACCTCCATACCTATAACCATTGCTTGTGCCCGTGTCTTACTAGCATGCTTAGGTTGTTTTGCTCGAGTCTGTTACCCGTTACTTTCTGTTACTATTTCTTTCTGTTCTGGGGGCTCGATGTTTAATCAAATCAATCATGCTAATGTTACTATTACTAATAATTTGATGATAAGGCACCGGCAGGAGGCCCTTGTGGTTTTGAGGCCTGCTAGTGTCGGCCCTAATAGGAAAAGGGTCTTGTCTACTGATCCATGATGAGCGCACTACCCGCATGTGGGAAGCGAGTATGGGCGCCCCCCTCAATTTGACTTGATTCGCATCTCGTCCAAATCGCCTCATTTAGTTCGGGTTTTCCATTTGCTGCATGCATGATCTTGCGAGCCCTTGGATCCTGGGTGGAACTTTCGTAGTCGGCATATAGGGGGACACGTTCCTAGAGTGCTATGAGGGTCCATTTTCTTCTGGGCTCGATTAGCCGTGCGCCCAAGGTGCTTTGGGCTTGATGCGAAGAAGAGTTGAGTTGTGTAGAGTACCTCGCTTGGTGGGTTTGATCCCCGTCTGGCGGGATATTCTTGCGTGTACGGCCAAATTGGTGCAACCCTGCAGGGATAATCTTCTCGAGAAGCCATGTTTTCCGCGGTTATGGATTACTTGGTGAAAGTACTGGCTAACAAGTACTCAGGACAACTTAAACCTAATGATCAACCATGTTACACCCAATGATTAACAACTTGACTAGTAATAGGTTTATTCACACAATAACCTGATTCATCGTTAATACAACTGTGTGAGTTATCCTCGGATTGCTTCTTCGGATAAGGGGCGAGATCCAGGATGGGTTTGTTTGAAGTTATCTTTCAGTTGGTTACAACACTCGATCTTATCTCCTTTCTGGTAACCGGAAGTTGTAGTATCTATCTGTAGTTGGTTAGTGCAGCCCGCTGTCGCTTATTTGCAATAACCCCTTCCTTTTCCGTTGATCCCAAAGTATTTGTATCCTGTGATGACTGGCTACGCCGGTATCTTGTGAGTATGGTTTATCCACTTGCCAGTACTTAACCGTACTGACCCACGAATCCTTTTTCATGGCTGCATATTCAATATTGCAGTCAACAGGTTTGAAGTCTGACGACGTTAGCTTGGGAATCCCTCCGGCTTGGCCTGGGCAGGGATTGGACGCTCTCGGTTATCTTCAGGACTCTTAGTCCAATTTGGATCTTGTCCGTAGCCGGACGCTATGTTGTTTCTTCCGCTGTTATTTGGATCTTTGTAATGTATCAGTTGTATCCTTGACCCGTTTGAGTCATCTTGTATCTATCTGATTCTGTGGTAATTGTGGAATATTCGTGAACTATTGTAATGTTATCACAAGTGGCAACCTGGAATCGGTTATTATGTGGATTTTGGCGGGAATGCTGAAATCTGCATAGTGCCCGATATAGGGGCGTCACAAATGGTATCAGAGCCTTGGTTCCGATTCCCGATATTGTTTCGATACGAATGGTTATCGAAGCAACGGGTCCGCAAAGCCTGTAGGATAACCTCGCTAACGGTCGTTGTTTCTAGAGTGTCAAAAACTATTTCTGCTAGACTATTTTGGAAAAAACATCTCAATAGGATTCTTGTTTTCTCCTTATCCCTATTCTATTTCCTCTCCCATCTTATTTGTTTTGGATTCTCCCCCTTGTCTATCTTTCAAAGTGTTAGGATCCCACGTGGGTGGACGTTTTCTGAGCCCTTAACCTAATAGGTTCGATCATCGGAAGGTTCCTGGTGGGAGAACATCGTCGTCACTCCGAGCAAGAATCCCTTGTTAGTGGTGTCGAGGAGATCAACTGGAAGCACGAAGAATCGATAGTCGAACTTCTTTCCCCTCCCGGGTTAGCAGGTGGATTGCGAGGGCGCAATCCCTTGTTAGTGGTGTCGTCTGTAACACCTGGGGTGTTACCTGTTTGTTTTGCTTGCATCACATGCACCATATTGCATTCCACCATGTTTGCATCACAACAATTCAAAACAATTTAAAATTTCACACATGTCAAAAATTTCCAATTTAACAATTGCAAACTACAACAACTCCTTTGTTTTCAAATAGTTTGCAGTTGTTCTAAATCAAATTGCTTGTTAATACAAATTTCCCTGTTATTAAAACCCTAATGGCAAATTAAATTTCAAATAAAATCATAGTTGATATGATCCAAATTGAGGTTTAAAAATTAAATTCTTGCAAAACAAATTTTTCAATAATGCTTGCATAATGGTTTGAACTTATTAAATGGAATTTGCCTATTTCCAAAATTTCCCAAAACAAACATTGTTTGAAATTCACCTAAAACCTTTAAACCAAATTAAATATTCAAAATTGTGAAACAATGTTAACTCTTGCTTTAATTATTGTTTTGGAAAATTAACACAAAATAATTTATAAAAGAAAACCCTAAACCCCCCCCCCCCCCCAAATTCTATTCCTATTTTCCTCTTTAATCCTTTACAAAAAAAATGTTCATAAGGAAAATCAAAAGCAAAAAAAAAAAAAGGAAGGAGAGAGGGCAGCCCACCCCTTCCCCTTATTTCTCCCCAGCCCACCAAACTTTCTGGCCCACCCCTTTTTTTTTCTGGCGTCTTCTTCAACATCGACGTCAGCACCTGTACTTCTGCACTCACCACCGCTCGATCCTCCCCCACCCTTCCGATGAGCTGCCGTACCATAGCTCCCTCCCCGATAAAAAGCCCCCACCTCTGCCCTAGCATCGCTAACCCTAGCCCCTCTCCAGCTAGCGCAGCCGTCCCTTCTTCCTCTTCCCCCGAGCCCCCCCTCTGTTCCGAAAATCTGCATCCCACCTCCCGTCAGAGAGCCACCGTGAACCACCACCTCCTCCCCTCACCGCCGGTAGCCATGGTCGCCTCGAGGAGCATCTGAGGAGTGAAATGGAACCGCGGCGGTCCCCGGCGTCTCCCCGTCCCCTCGCCGCTTGCAGGGACCCACGATGTGGCCCGCGCCGTCGCCGGACTTTTCTTCCTCGCCACCGTCAGTCGACAGCGTCGACAGCATCCTCGCCTGCCTCGACGACCACCTGGTGCGCGCCTCCCATGCCCTTTACCCTCGCTCTCTGTCCGCCTCCGCACACCATCCACGCACCGCACACCGGCCGCGAGCAGCCGAGTCGCCGGCGGCCACGATGCCCCGTCGATCTCTGCTCTGTTCGTCAGGTTCAGAAAGGCACGATCTGTTCAAGTTCAGTTAACGTGCGTCGATGCTATCTCTTCTTTCGTCAGTCAAATGTTTCCACACAACCGCGTCAGTACCGCAGTGGCTCTGTTCCACGGCGTGCATGGCATCAGTGTCGCACCCTGATTTCTAGGGGATACTCACCGTACGAACTGGATAGCAGATGCTTGGATTATGGGGCATAACTGCTCCCACGTCCCAGCTTCCTGGTAGGCCTGCGCCTATGCGCGACAACACAAGCCCTGCTATTCCATCGTCGATGTAAACTATCCACTAGATATCAAAGGCACTTCCGTCGACGTACTTCAAACCATACACACATGGTACGTCACGGCGTTTAACAACTGATATCACAACAGATCTCTACGACACAAAAGATTGAAATAAGTTGCAACTGGCTATCATTAGAGCAGAGATAGCAAATACAATCATTCAGAGGGCACATGCCCCAACCATACATCATTACAATACAGCGGAAGCATTCAACATGTCTGAGTACAGACAAGAACCAAATAGGCCTAAGAGGCCGGAAACAAACAGACGGAGCCCATCCACGAAGTCTCGGATCCTGCCTGGGTCCGCTATCTACTCGTCAGCAGTCTCGTCAAACTTCACGTAGTTGCCAGCATGTAGATCCTCGGAACGTCGTCTGCGTAAACCACAGCCCCAAAGGGGTCAGTACATAAACGTACTGGCAAGCAAGACTCACAGTTCACCAAAGTGTAACCCGTCAACACCAAGCACATATGCCTTGGGTTCAACGGAAGAGAGGGGATATAAAAGATGCTGCAACTGGATGCGCTAACCAACTACAGAGATTCTACCACTTCAGGCTAACAGAAAGGAGATAAGATCGAGGATTGTAACCAACTGAAAGATAACTTCAAACAAACCCATCCTGGATCTCGCCCCTTATCCAAAGAAGCAATCCGAGGATAACTCACACAGTTGTAATAGTGATGGTTCAAATTATTGTGTCAATAAGCCTATTACTAGTCAAGTTATTAATCATGGGGTGTAACATGTTTGATCATTATGTTTAAGTTGTCCTGAGTACTTGTTAGCCAGTACTTTCACCAAGTAATCCATAACCGCGGAAAACACGGCTTCTCGAGAAGATTATCCCTGCAGGGTTGCACCAATTTGGCCGTACACTCATGAATGGCCCGCCAGATGGGAGATCACCCCACCAAGCGGGGCACTCAACACAACCAACCATTCTTCGCATCAAGCCCAAAGAACCTTGGGCGCACGGCTAATCGAGCCCAGAAGAAAATGGACCCTCATAGCACTCTAAGAACGTGTCCCCCTATATGCCGACTACAAAAGTTCCACCCTGGCCTGGGCTCGCAAAAACATGCATGCGGCAAATGGAAAACACGAACTAAATGAGGCGATTTGGACGAGATGCGAATCAGGTCAAGTTGAGGGGGGCGCCCATACTCGCTTCCCAAATGCGGGTAGTGCGCTCATCATGGATCAGTAGACAAGACCCTTTTCCTATTAGGGTCGACACTAGCAGGCTCCAAAACCTCTCATGGGCCTCCTGCCGGTGCCTTATCATCAAATTTATTATTAATAGCAACATTAGCAGGATTGATTGATTAAACATCGAGCCCCCACAACGTAAATGATATAGTAACAGAAAGTAACGGATAACAGACTCGAGCAAAAGCAACCTAAGCATGCTAGTGAGACACTGGCTCAAACAATGGGTTGTAGGAAGGGAGATGAGGCAATATCAGGGTTAAGGGATTCATGTGATGGGTTCGTAACAGAAACAACTACTACTAAGGCTAGCAGAAAAGAACAACGGAAATTATCGGTAATCAATGTTGAAAGGAACACGATGGTTCATGTGAGTGATAACTTGCCTGCAAAACCCAGTAGCCTGGTACTGAGCTAAATCCTTAGAAGGGATGTCGTAAGGATCGTCGGTCTCAACGTCGTCGTATATCCGATAAGAAGCAAACAGACAATGCAGAAAAGGTAGACAATCAATACATGGCATAGGTGCACAAACATGGGATGATGCATGTCATGTTACTAGATGCATCAAAGTAACCTACTTGACAAGTAACACAATTTAATTGGATCCATATGCAATGAGAATTGCATATGGAGGCAAATGCTTTAGGTTGAAGCAATGATCTACCTTTGATTAACAAGTGTAAGTAGTTAAACATGATGCATGCATGATGATAACAACAAAATAACAACAAATAACAATGGTAGATGCAAGTGAAAAAGGATGGGAACAAGTTTTGGAAAGCATTTATTAAGTTTAGGAAATTTGGTTACTTAATGATGTTAGACAAGCAATTGTTGTTTTCATCAAGTTAAAGGGTGCAAAACAAATAGCAAAATTGATATTTGAAAAGGTTATCAAATTTTAGTTGGATTACATGTTTCACAATTTGAAATTGGACTTAGGATTATTTAATTATGAATTAAACAATATTAAACAAGTTTTAATTGAATTAAACAAGATTTAAATTGTTTAGGCAATTTAAATTATTCAAACCAGAAAACAAAATTTATATTTGAAAAGGTTATGCAAAATGGTATGGAAAACATATTTTATTTGCATTTATTGGATTAATAAATAATTAGTTATTGATTTTAGAATTTTGCATTTGAATTATTTGGATTCAAATTTAAATGGCATTTTGAAATTTCAAAACAGTGAACCAATGTTTCCAAAAGGTAGACAATTGAATTTAGATCAGATTGCATATTTTATTTTTTTCCATTTGCTGCATGCATGATCTTGCGAGCCCTTGGATCCTGGGTGGAACTTTCGTAGTCGGCATATAGGGGGACACGTTCCTAGAGTGCTATGAGGGTCCATTTTCTTCTGGGCTCGATTAGCCGTGCGCCCAAGGTGCTTTGGGCTTGATGCGAAGAAGAGTTGAGTTGTGTAGAGTACCTCGCTTGGTGGGTTTGATCCCCGTCTGGCGGGATATTCTTGCGTGTACGGCCAAATTGGTGCAACCCTGCAGGGATAATCTTCTCGAGAAGCCATGTTTTCCGCGGTTATGGATTACTTGGTGAAAGTACTGGCTAACAAGTACTCAGGACAACTTAAACCTAATGATCAACCATGTTACACCCAATGATTAACAACTTGACTAGTAATAGGTTTATTCACACAATAACCTGATTCATCGTTAATACAACTGTGTGAGTTATCCTCGGATTGCTTCTTCGGATAAGGGGCGAGATCCAGGATGGGTTTGTTTGAAGTTATCTTTCAGTTGGTTACAACACTCGATCTTATCTCCTTTCTGGTAACCGGAAGTTGTAGTATCTATCTGTAGTTGGTTAGTGCAGCCCGCTGTCGCTTATTTGCAATAACCCCTTCCTTTTCCGTTGATCCCAAAGTATTTGTATCCTGTGATGACTGGCTACGCCGGTATCTTGTGAGTATGGTTTATCCACTTGCCAGTACTTAACCGTACTGACCCACGAATCCTTTTTCATGGCTGCATATTCAATATTGCAGTCAACAGGTTTGAAGTCTGACGACGTTAGCTTGGGAATCCCTCCGGCTTGGCCTGGGCAGGGATTGGACGCTCTCGGTTATCTTCAGGACTCTTAGTCCAATTTGGATCTTGTCCGTAGCCGGACGCTATGTTGTTTCTTCCGCTGTTATTTGGATCTTTGTAATGTATCAGTTGTATCCTTGACCCGTTTGAGTCATCTTGTATCTATCTGATTCTGTGGTAATTGTGGAATATTCGTGAACTATTGTAATGTTATCACAAGTGGCAACCTGGAATCGGTTATTATGTGGATTTTGGCGGGAATGCTGAAATCTGCATAGTGCCCGATATAGGGGCGTCACAAATGGTATCAGAGCCTTGGTTCCGATTCCCGATATTGTTTCGATACGAATGGTTATCGAAGCAACGGGTCCGCAAAGCCTGTAGGATAACCTCGCTAACGGTCGTTGTTTCTAGAGTGTCAAAAACTATTTCTGCTAGACTATTTTGGAAAAAACATCTCAATAGGATTCTTGTTTTCTCCTTATCCCTATTCTATTTCCTCTCCCATCTTATTTGTTTTGGATTCTCCCCCTTGTCTATCTTTCAAAGTGTTAGGATCCCACGTGGGTGGACGTTTTCTGAGCCCTTAACCTAATAGGTTCGATCATCGGAAGGTTCCTGGTGGGAGAACATCGTCGTCACTCCGAGCAAGAATCCCTTGTTAGTGGTGTCGAGGAGATCAACTGGAAGCACGAAGAATCGATAGTCGAACTTCTTTCCCCTCCCGGGTTAGCAGGTGGATTGCGAGGGCGCAATCCCTTGTTAGTGGTGTCGTCTGTAACACCTGGGGTGTTACCTGTTTGTTTTGCTTGCATCACATGCACCATATTGCATTCCACCATGTTTGCATCACAACAATTCAAAACAATTTAAAATTTCACACATGTCAAAAATTTCCAATTTAACAATTGCAAACTACAACAACTCCTTTGTTTTCAAATAGTTTGCAGTTGTTCTAAATCAAATTGCTTGTTAATACAAATTTCCCTGTTATTAAAACCCTAATGGCAAATTAAATTTCAAATAAAATCATAGTTGATATGATCCAAATTGAGGTTTAAAAATTAAATTCTTGCAAAACAAATTTTTCAATAATGCTTGCATAATGGTTTGAACTTATTAAATGGAATTTGCCTATTTCCAAAATTTCCCAAAACAAACATTGTTTGAAATTCACCTAAAACCTTTAAACCAAATTAAATATTCAAAATTGTGAAACAATGTTAACTCTTGCTTTAATTATTGTTTTGGAAAATTAACACAAAATAATTTATAAAAGAAAACCCTAAACCCCCCCCCCCCCCCCAAATTCTATTCCTATTTTCCTCTTTAATCCTTTACAAAAAAAATGTTCATAAGGAAAATCAAAAGCAAAAAAAAAAAAGGAAGGAGAGAGGGCAGCCCACCCCTTCCCCTTATTTCTCCCCAGCCCACCAAACTTTCTGGCCCACCCCTTTTTTTTTCTGGCGTCTTCTTCAACATCGACGTCAGCACCTGTACTTCTGCACTCACCACCGCTCGATCCTCCCCCACCCTTCCGATGAGCTGCCGTACCATAGCTCCCTCCCCGATAAAAAGCCCCCACCTCTGCCCTAGCATCGCTAACCCTAGCCCCTCTCCAGCTAGCGCAGCCGTCCCTTCTTCCTCTTCCCCCGAGCCCCCCCTCTGTTCCGAAAATCTGCATCCCACCTCCCGTCAGAGAGCCACCGTGAACCACCACCTCCTCCCCTCACCGCCGGTAGCCATGGTCGCCTCGAGGAGCATCTGAGGAGTGAAATGGAACCGCGGCGGTCCCCGGCGTCTCCCCGTCCCCTCGCCGCTTGCAGGGACCCACGATGTGGCCCGCGCCGTCGCCGGACTTTTCTTCCTCGCCACCGTCAGTCGACAGCGTCGACAGCATCCTCGCCTGCCTCGACGACCACCTGGTGCGCGCCTCCCATGCCCTTTACCCTCGCTCTCTGTCCGCCTCCGCACACCATCCACGCACCGCACACCGGCCGCGAGCAGCCGAGTCGCCGGCGGCCACGATGCCCCGTCGATCTCTGCTCTGTTCGTCAGGTTCAGAAAGGCACGATCTGTTCAAGTTCAGTTAACGTGCGTCGATGCTATCTCTTCTTTCGTCAGTCAAATGTTTCCACACAACCGCGTCAGTACCGCAGTGGCTCTGTTCCACGGCGTGCATGGCATCAGTGTCGCACCCTGATTTCTAGGGGATACTCACCGTACGAACTGGATAGCAGATGCTTGGATTATGGGGCATAACTGCTCCCACGTCCCAGCTTCCTGGTAGGCCTGCGCCTATGCGCGACAACACAAGCCCTGCTATTCCATCGTCGATGTAAACTATCCACTAGATATCAAAGGCACTTCCGTCGACGTACTTCAAACCATACACACATGGTACGTCACGGCGTTTAACAACTGATATCACAACAGATCTCTACGACACAAAAGATTGAAATAAGTTGCAACTGGCTATCATTAGAGCAGAGATAGCAAATACAATCATTCAGAGGGCACATGCCCCAACCATACATCATTACAATACAGCGGAAGCATTCAACATGTCTGAGTACAGACAAGAACCAAATAGGCCTAAGAGGCCGGAAACAAACAGACGGAGCCCATCCACGAAGTCTCGGATCCTGCCTGGGTCCGCTATCTACTCGTCAGCAGTCTCGTCAAACTTCACGTAGTTGCCAGCATGTAGATCCTCGGAACGTCGTCTGCGTAAACCACAGCCCCAAAGGGGTCAGTACATAAACGTACTGGCAAGCAAGACTCACAGTTCACCAAAGTGTAACCCGTCAACACCAAGCACATATGCCTTGGGTTCAACGGAAGAGAGGGGATATAAAAGATGCTGCAACTGGATGCGCTAACCAACTACAGAGATTCTACCACTTCAGGCTAACAGAAAGGAGATAAGATCGAGGATTGTAACCAACTGAAAGATAACTTCAAACAAACCCATCCTGGATCTCGCCCCTTATCCAAAGAAGCAATCCGAGGATAACTCACACAGTTGTAATAGTGATGGTTCAAATTATTGTGTCAATAAGCCTATTACTAGTCAAGTTATTAATCATGGGGTGTAACATGTTTGATCATTATGTTTAAGTTGTCCTGAGTACTTGTTAGCCAGTACTTTCACCAAGTAATCCATAACCGCGGAAAACACGGCTTCTCGAGAAGATTATCCCTGCAGGGTTGCACCAATTTGGCCGTACACTCATGAATGGCCCGCCAGATGGGAGATCACCCCACCAAGCGGGGCACTCAACACAACCAACCATTCTTCGCATCAAGCCCAAAGAACCTTGGGCGCACGGCTAATCGAGCCCAGAAGAAAATGGACCCTCATAGCACTCTAAGAACGTGTCCCCCTATATGCCGACTACAAAAGTTCCACCCTGGCCTGGGCTCGCAAAAACATGCATGCGGCAAATGGAAAACACGAACTAAATGAGGCGATTTGGACGAGATGCGAATCAGGTCAAGTTGAGGGGGGCGCCCATACTCGCTTCCCAAATGCGGGTAGTGCGCTCATCATGGATCAGTAGACAAGACCCTTTTCCTATTAGGGTCGACACTAGCAGGCTCCAAAACCTCTCATGGGCCTCCTGCCGGTGCCTTATCATCAAATTTATTATTAATAGCAACATTAGCAGGATTGATTGATTAAACATCGAGCCCCCACAACGTAAATGATATAGTAACAGAAAGTAACGGATAACAGACTCGAGCAAAAGCAACCTAAGCATGCTAGTGAGACACTGGCTCAAACAATGGGTTGTAGGAAGGGAGATGAGGCAATATCAGGGTTAAGGGATTCATGTGATGGGTTCGTAACAGAAACAACTACTACTAAGGCTAGCAGAAAAGAACAACGGAAATTATCGGTAATCAATGTTGAAAGGAACACGATGGTTCATGTGAGTGATAACTTGCCTGCAAAACCCAGTAGCCTGGTACTGAGCTAAATCCTTAGAAGGGATGTCGTAAGGATCGTCGGTCTCAACGTCGTCGTATATCCGATAAGAAGCAAACAGACAATGCAGAAAAGGTAGACAATCAATACATGGCATAGGTGCACAAACATGGGATGATGCATGTCATGTTACTAGATGCATCAAAGTAACCTACTTGACAAGTAACACAATTTAATTGGATCCATATGCAATGAGAATTGCATATGGAGGCAAATGCTTTAGGTTGAAGCAATGATCTACCTTTGATTAACAAGTGTAAGTAGTTAAACATGATGCATGCATGATGATAACAACAAAATAACAACAAATAACAATGGTAGATGCAAGTGAAAAAGGATGGGAACAAGTTTTGGAAAGCATTTATTAAGTTTAGGAAATTTGGTTACTTAATGATGTTAGACAAGCAATTGTTGTTTTCATCAAGTTAAAGGGTGCAAAACAAATAGCAAAATTGATATTTGAAAAGGTTATCAAATTTTAGTTGGATTACATGTTTCACAATTTGAAATTGGACTTAGGATTATTTAATTATGAATTAAACAATATTAAACAAGTTTTAATTGAATTAAACAAGATTTAAATTGTTTAGGCAATTTAAATTATTCAAACCAGAAAACAAAATTTATATTTGAAAAGGTTATGCAAAATGGTATGGAAAACATATTTTATTTGCATTTATTGGATTAATAAATAATTAGTTATTGATTTTAGAATTTTGCATTTGAATTATTTGGATTCAAATTTAAATGGCATTTTGAAATTTCAAAACAGTGAACCAATGTTTCCAAAAGGTAGACAATTGAATTTAGATCAGATTGCATATTTTATTTGCAGTTTTTGGAGTTTTAAAACTAATTTTATTGACAAAACAAATCCAGGGACTAATCTGTTATTGTTTGGACTTAGTTGAAAACAGAAAGTTTTAAAGAAATCATTTTGCACCCACTGGGAACGTACCCACACGCTGCCAGGGGGCCCGTGGGCTCACTGTGCCTGCGTGGCACAGAGAGAGGCTGACAGGTGGGCCACCCTGTCAGCACTAGGTGTAAAAAAAGTTCGGGTTTGATTGCGCTGTCCAGGGATCGAACCCAGGACCTGCCCTCGCGCTTCGCTGGACTGAACCACTGGGATGGCAACGTTCTGTTGACAGATAGCCGCGCGCGGACAAGATACAGTTGAACACATGGCTTAACTGAATTTTGCACAGCCGAACTCTGAACTTTTAACTGCAGTTTCGGATAGCCAGCGACAGAGCAAACGCTCGATCCAGGGGAGGGGGTCGCCGGAGGCAACTGAGTGCTGCCGATGCGCGCGGTACGTGGGTGTGGTGGTGCGTGCAGCGTGGAGAGAAGAGGGAGAGGGCAGGGACAGTGATGCTCACCAGCGGCTCGCTGTAAACGTGCAGGTCGTCGGGGCAGAAAAACGGCGGCTTCTCCGGCACGGCGCGGCCTCCGTGTTGCCTCCCGGCAAACGACGAGGGGACGGCAAGCATCAGGGGACATCCCCGATTCCATTCCCGCCACCAGCTACTGCTCGAGGTGGCCCTGGCTACCGGCGACGAGGGAGAAAGGTGGTCTGCGGTGGTGGTCGGGTGCGGTTCAGAATTCAGAGAAACATCAACTTGGAGATGAGATCGAGGGGGAGAGAGGGACTGGCGGCGATGGAGGGTTAGGGCTAGGGTTTGCAGCCGAGGGGGAGAGGTAGGTTATATGGAACCATGAGCTCTGTACGGCGCAACATCTGATGGAGGTGGAGGAGATCGTGTGGCTGGTTCTGTGTTCGTACACAGTGACCTCAGCGAGAGGTAGGTGACAGCGACGGGGAGGGGGGTATCGGGCCAAAGGTTAGATGGGCTGGGGTAGGAGAGAAAAAGGATGGGCCATGCCCCTCTCCTTTGCCCTTTAAATATTTGTTCTTATTGTTATTTTTTTTTTCATAGAACCAAAGGGAAGAAAAGAAGGCTTTTTAAGTTAATAGAAATTTTATAAAAATTAGTGTTAGCTAGTTAGGTTAGAAGAAAACAAATGCCAAGTTTGGGTTTTGCAGCAGATTAATTTTTAATTACTGTTTTGCAATTTAAGTCAATATTTAAAAGAATGCTTCTTATTTGGTTTTTATTAAAAAATTCAACATGTTTATTAGGGGAACCCCAATGATTTAATTTGATTAAAACATTAGAATGGTTTGGTATTTTTCATGTCTTGGAAGTTGGTGTTATTTGAAAGAATTTGATTTAAAATTGGAATATTTGGTTAATTGAAATAGAAACCACAATTTAATAGGGTGAACCCTATCAATAGTTGGGTTAGAATTATTGGTCTGATTTTATAGTTTCCAAATGAGTTGTTGATGATGATTTTGATTTGAATTTGGAAACAACTATTTGGATGTTGGTTTGGAATTTCAAATGGAAAACAAATTGAATTTGAAAAGGGTTTGATAATTGGATGCATTTTTATAGAAATAAAACAATAGTTTGGAATCACACTTTAATGGAAACAAATAATTGTTTTATTTGGAAATATCATTTTAGAAATTGTAACATCACAAGGATGAAACAAAAGGGTTGAATTTTGGTTTGAAATTCAAATAGAAAACAAAGGAAAACAGATGAAAACAGTTGGAAAACAAATGAAAACAGAGAAAAACAAATGGAAAACAAACAAAACAATTGCAATCAACATGATGCCATGATGCAGAACATAAAATAACAGAGAGCAAAACATTCTAAAGGCTATTTTTCAGACTGGGATGTTACAATCAGTCTCGGGTTCGAACCCTGGAGGGGCGAAAAACCCCAATCTTTTTGGCTCTTCCGTGCGCTCTCGCCCTGGCCCCACCGGTCATCGACCGTGGTGGCCAGTGCTGTCTCCACCCGCGCCACGTTGACGCTGGGCCCCCACGGTCAGCGTCATAGGGTGTACCCGCAGCGAGTAGGAAAAGTCCAGGGACCTTCCGAATTCTTTTTCTTCCACACAAAGGTCCCTGTAAATTCACAAATTAGTCCCTAAACTTAAAAAGCTAATAACTTTTGTTTTATAACTCCAAATAAAGAAAATAAAATATGTGCACTAATCTAAATTTAATTCTCTACCCATTGGTAACATTTGTTTCCTGTTTTGAAATTCCAAAATGCAATTCAAATTTGAATTCAAACAATTCAATTGCAATTTGGTAAAATCAATAACTAATTCATTATTAATCCAAATAATGCAAATAAAATATGTTTTCCATACCATTTTGAATAACCTTTTCAAATATAAATTTGGTTTCATGGTTTGAATAATTTAAATTGCCTAAATAATTTAATACTTGTTTAATTCATTTAAATTTGATAAAATCATAACTTGCTCAAAATAAAATAATTTTGAACATGCAAAATATGTTTTCAAACCATCAAAGTGTGAACTTTTCAAATGTGAGTTTGAAATTATGTTTTGAACAAATAAAAATTCAATTAAATTCAAACTTGTTTTAAATTCATTTAAAACTTGTTTAATATTGTTTAATTCATAATTAAATTATCCTAATTCCAATTTCAATATTTGAAACATGTAATCCAACTAAAATTTGATGTTCTTTTCAAATATAAAATTTGTTATCTGTTTTGAACAATTTAACTTGATGAAAACAACAATTGTTTGTGTGACACCCTTAAGGAACCAAAATTTTCTAACTTAATAAATAAATTTCTAAAATTGGTAAACCTTATTTCCAACTGTTTCTATTGTTGTTATTTTGTTGTTTTCCTCATCCATGCATCATGCTAATCCACCTTCACCTGTTGATTAGTTGGAAAACAATTGTTTCAACCATAATTCATAGGCTTTTCATATGCAACTCAAATTGCATATGAGTCCATTTAAATCTGTTTATCTTGTCAACTAATTTACTTTGATGCATCTCTAAACCTGTCATGCATCCATATCTTGATCATGCTGGATCTTTTGCCGTAGTAGTAATTGTTGCATCCGGTGTTTGTTCGAGGTTCGTTGCTTCTTCCCGGATAGGACGTTGAGATGATGTGAGCAACGACAAGTTCTGCTACCTTGCGGGATCTCAGGCAAGTATACTCACTTGCTGCCAAATGGCTGCCTTTCATCACTTGTTACCGATTCTTTCCGTTGTTCTTTTCTGCTAGCCTTAGTAGTAGTTGTTTCTGTTACGAACCTATCACATGAATCCTTTAACCCTGATATTGCCTCACCTCCATACCTATAACCATTGCTTGTGCCCGTGTCTTACTAGCATGCTTAGGTTGTTTTGCTCGAGTCTGTTACCCGTTACTTTCTGTTACTATTTCTTTCTGTTCTTGGGGCTCGATGTTTAATCAAATCAATCATGCGAATGTTACTATTACTAATAATTTGATGATAAGGCACCGACAGGAGGCCCTTGTGGTTTTGAGGCCTGCTAGTGTCGACCCTAATAGGAAAAGGGTCTTGTCTACTGATCCATGATGAGCGCACTACCCGCATGTGGGAAGCGAGTATCGGCACCCCCCTCAATTTGACTCGATTCGCATCTCGTCCAAATCGCCTCATTTAGTTCGGGTTTTCCATTTGCTGCATGCATGATCTTGCGAGCCCTTGGATCCCGGGTGGAACTTTCGTAGTCGGCATATAGGGGGACACGTTCCTAGAGTGCTATGAGGGTCCATTTTCTTCTGGGCTCGATTAGCCGTGCGCCCAAGGTGCTTTGGGCTTGATGCGAAGAAGAGTTGAGTTGTGTAGAGTACCTCGCTTGGTGGGTTTGATCCCCGTCTGGCGGGATATTCTTGCGTGTACGGCCAAATTGGTGCAACCCTGCAGGGATAATCTTCTCGAGAAGCCGTGTTTTCCGCGGTTATGGATTACTTGGTGAAAGTACTGGCTAACAAGTACTCAGGACAACTTAAACCTAATGATCAACCATGTTACACCCAATGATTAACAACTTGACTAGTAATAGGTTTATTCACACAATAACCTGATTCATCGTTAATACAACTGTGTGAGTTATCCTCGGATTGCTTCTTCGGATAAGGGGCGAGATCCAGGATGGGTTTGTTTGAAGTTATCTTTCAGTTGGTTACAACACTCGATCTTATCTCCTTTCTGGTAACCGGAAGTTGTAGTATCTATCTGTAGTTGGTTAGTGCAGCCCGCTGTCGCTTATTTGCAATAACCCCTTCCTTTTCCGTTGATCCCAAAGTATTTGTATCCTGTGATGACTGGCTACGCCGGTATCTTGTGAGTATGGTTTATCCACTTGCCAGTACTTAACCGTACTGACCCATGAATCCTTTTTCGTGGCTGCATATTCAATATTGCAGTCAACAGGTTTGAAGTCTGACGACGTTAGCTTGGGAATCCCTCCGGCTTGGCCTGGGCAGGGATTGGACGCTCTCGGTTATCTTCAGGACTCTTAGTCCCATTTGGATCTTGTCCGTAGCCGGACGCTATGTTGTTTCTTCCGCTGTTATTTGGATCTTTGTAATGTATCAGTTGTATCCTTGACCCGTTTGAGTCATCTTGTATCTATCTGATTCTGTTGTAATTGTGGAATATTCGTGAACTATTGTAATGTTATCACAAGTGGCAACCTGGAATCGGTTATTATGTGGATTTTGGCGGGAATGCTGAAATCTGCATAGTGCCCGATATAGGGGCGTCACAGACAGATCCGAGAGTTTCGAGCTCTAAGTAGTCCTGGAGACCGCCAAAGAGAATCTGACGCCGGTGAAGACCTAACACAGAGAGTGAGGGAATATTTGGAATCCAATACACATGCAACACTCTAGCACACATGGCGTGGAATACCATGGGATTTTTTGGCATTCAGACGCTCCGGAGCCCCTCTCCGGACAAACCCTAGCCTCGTTGTGGAAAAGGGCGGAACTATCGTTATGGCCCCTCTACGTGAGCCGAAAGGGGGTAGAAAAGTGGAACCAGTTGCTTGGTTGTGTTAGGTTGGGCCCACCTCTTGGCAATGGTAGAGCCCACCTCTTGGCAAGATTCCCCTCATTCCGACAGATCCCGGAGTTTTGGGCTCTATGTAGTCCTGGAACCCGCCAGAGTGAATCTGACGACGGTGAAGCCTTAACGCAGTGTGTGAAGGAATCTTTGTCATCCAAGACCCATGCCACACTCTAACACACATGGTATTTCCTACCATGTGATTTGGTGTCATTCAGACACTCTGGAGCCCATCTCCGGAGAAACCCAAGCCCCGTTGGGGAAAAAGACGGAACTGCCGTTCTGGCCCCTCTACGTGAGCCCGAAGGGGGTAGCAAATTGGAACCAATTGCTTAGTTGTGTTAGGTTCGGCACAAGGAATACCCAAATAAATGGTAGGGCCCAACTATTGGCTAGATTCCCCCCTATTCCGTCAGATCCGGGAGTTTCGGGCTCTAAAGTAGTCATGGAACCAGCTAGAGAGAATCTGAAGATAGTGAGCCCTAATATGGAGAGTTAGGGGATATTGGGCATCCAAGACCCATTCCACACTCTAACACACATGGTATGTCATACCATGTGTTGTGGTGGCATTCAGACGCTTCGGAGCCCCTCGGCAGAGAAACCCTAGCCGCGCTGGGGAAAAAGGCGGAACTGCCGTTCTGGCCCTACTACGTGAGCCGGAAGGTGGTAGGAAAGTGGAAAAAATTGTTTGGTTGTGTTAGGTTAGTCCCTAGGAACACCCAAGACAATGTTAGGTCCAACCTCTTGGCAAGATTCCCCTTGTTCTGATAGATCCGGGAGTTTCGGGCTCTAAGTAGTCCTAGAACCTGCGAGAGAGAATCCGGCGCCGGTGAAGCCCTAACACAAAGAGTGATTTAATATTAACATCCAAGACCCATGCCACACTCTAACACACATTTAAAGTCATACCATTTGTTGTGGTCGCATTCAGACGCTCCGGAGCCTCTCTCCGGAGAAATCCAAGTCCCGTAGGGAAAAAAAGACGGAACTGCCATTCTCGCCTCTTTACGTACATGGGCCGGAAGGGGTTAGAAAAGTGGAACCAATTTATTTTTTGTGTTAGTTAGGCCAAAGTAACAACCAGGACAATGGTAGATCACACCTTTTGGCAAGAATCCGCCCGTTCTGTCAGATTAGGGAGTTTCGGGCTCAGTCCTAGAACCCGCGAGAGTGAATTTGATGCCGGTGAAGCCACACAGAGAGTGATGGAATATTTGGAATAAAAGACCCAGGGCACACTATAAAACACATGGTATGGCATACCATGGGATTTGGTGGCATTCAGACGCTTTGGAGCCCCTCTCCGGACAAATCCTATCATCGTTGAGGAAAAAGGCGGAACTGCCATTCTGGCCCCTCTACGTGAGCCGGAAGGGGGTAGAAAGTGGAACCAATTGCTTGGTTGTGTTAGTTTAGGATCAAGGAACACCCAAGACAATGGTAGGGCCCACCACTTGGCAGGATTCTCCTCATTCCATCAGATCCGGGAGTTTCGGGCACTAAGTAGTGTTGGAACCCGCTAGAGAGAATCCGACGATGGTGATGCCCTAACATGGAGAGTGAGGGAATATTGGTCATCCAAGACCCATTCCACACTCTAACACACATTATATGGCATACCATGTGTTGTGGCGTCATTCAGATGCTCCGTAGTCCCTCTCCGGAGAAACCCTAGCCCCTTCAGGAAAAAGAGGGAACTATCGTTCTAGCCCCTCTACATGAGCCGAAAGGGGGTAGAAAAGTGGAACCAATTGCTTGTTTGTGTTAGGTTTCGGTCCAAGAAATTCCAAGGAAATTTTCGGTCCCACCTCTTGGCAATATTCTCCCTGTTACGAGAGATCCGGGAGTTTTGGGCTCTAAGTAGTCCTAGAGCCCGCCCAATAGAAACAAATGACAGTGAAGCCCTGACACAGAGAGTGGGGGAATATTTGGCATCCAAGACGCATGCCACACTCTAACACACATGGTATGGCATACCATGTGCTGTTGTGGCATTGAGACGCTCAGGAGCCCCTCTCCGAAAAAACCCTAGTCCCTTGCATACCACGTGTTGCCGTTTCGAATGTCGTCCATGTACGTACCCGTCGAGTGTGCCTACATGCCAACATAACTTGAACGTGCCAATACAATGTATAGTACATGCTAAAAAGGTGCGTTAATCCCACGCGTGAGAGGAGTGAATGCAGTTTGCCGTCTCCACGTTCACACGAATGTCAACAGTGAAGTTGTAACTGAGTTAATATCGCCACTTTCACACGCCTCCATTATATCTCTTCTTCCCACTCTCGTTACCCACGTTGAAATCAGTTTGCTTCCTCCTCTCTTTCTCACCAACGATGTTGTCTTCACCGATCTCCTCCGCGTCTAAGAAGAGGGGGACCGAGGATTCCCTAGCAGTCGGGTATTTGTTTCAGCGTACAAACATTCAATTTTGGTTCCACATTTTGGATTTTCTCATGCATCATCTTACAACACTTCCTACAGGTTCGGTTGTTCCTTTGAGAAACCTGGTTCAGTCCAGGACCACACTTTCCATTCGAGGGAGGTTCTAGATGCCAAGGTCACCATGGGGCAGATCGAAATCCGGAGCGAGGACATAGCTAGGACCGTGAAAGAGATCCTCGCGAATGCCAAGCGCGAGATCAAATATTGTGCACTCGAGCTGGAGCAGAAGGAGAGAGCTTTGAGGGCTGCTACCAGCATGGGTCAGATTCGGCCGGTCAACAATGACTTGTGTAGGAAGATGGAATAACTCTAGAATAAGATTCAGATGCAGGACCAGGAAGCTGTTGTCATCCGCGGCGAGATCGAAGTGTTGGCCAAGAAAGCAGGGGAGCCCGGCCAAATCTAAATCAATTTTCTCCTGCGTGAGCGTGTTTGGGGCTTGTCCCAGGTAGTATATGTGTTATGATTTTATTTCAGTTTAATTAAGACTAAGTATGTACTGCCATGCAATGTTGAAGTTTGTGACCGAACATATATTAAAGACCCCTCTCTGTTCACATATAGTTTGCGTTCTTGGCCAATTTTGGTTTTTTATATTGTGGAATGTACCCCTGCAGAACGTACAAAAAATTCCAAGGAGAGGATTCCACGAGTTAAATTAGAAAGAAGCCAACTCTACATGCAGCTTGCTTGCATGCATTGGTTGTGGATGCCTCCCATGAGACGTGGCATCTAGATGTCAATGAATCAAAGTCACGGAAAAGTCCGGCCAGAGGTTAGTCAAAGAATCCGCGCCGATTGTGCACGTACACACAACGAATATGACGTACGTGGCAACGCAAACGTACGTTGCGTACATGCCAACATACCGCTACGTGCGTGCAGTTGCAAAGCGGTGCGTCGGTTCGTGGGTGGATTCCTCGTCTTCTCCCTCTTCCTCTCCCCCACCCCGCACTATTTAGGGTTTTCTTCTCCCTCCGCTCGTTCGTGCATTTCTTCCCCAGAAACCAGCAGTTATTATCCTCGAAATGAAATCAGTTGTCCCTCCGCCACTCGTTCGTGCCTTTATGCTCGTCGCCACCGACGATGTCGTCTTGTACTGCAACAAGGTATTTGTTTCAACACGATTAATTTCAACATTTTTCTTCCTTCATATCGATTCCACCTTTCAATTTGTTTTGGATTTATTTCAACATCTGGTTCCCCTTCGTGCAGGGCCGGTGGTTCCAGTGTCTCCACCGGATCACCTTCGCTGTTGGGGCCGGTGGGCGTCGTTGATTCGTTCAAGACCCATTTGGTAGAATCAGACGAGGAATTCAAGAATCTGGAAGAGGAGTGTAGGGAGAATAGTTGCAAGGCTAAAGCAGCTATGGCCTGCTATCAGGAGGCAAAAAGGGCTTTGTCGGAAACATGCCGTGAGATGAATGAGAAGCTGATGCAATACATCGACATACTGAGCACGGTCTCATTCCTCGAAAAGAAGATTGGGCTGAAAGACAGGGAAATTGTTCTCCTATGCAGGGAACTCGAACTGGCCAAGCAAGGGACGTTCCTTCCAGAGCGGGGCTTCCACTTAAACTCCATTGGTCCTGCGTGAGTGTATTTGGGGCGTGTCCCGGGTTACCTGCTATCCATTTCTTTTAGCTTAAGACCTGATGTGTGTGCACTGGCAAGTTTATCACAGATTTGTTTTGAACTATGTTTAAGTTGTGTTTACTAATTTTATAGTTTATATCAATAATTTGTTTCTTAAGAATGCTCATGAATATTTGGATTACGTTTGAAAGTAATCACTACACATGAGATAGTTTGCAACAAAAGTTCTCATGAGATAGTTTGGTGGGACAACAAAAGACAACATTTCTGGTACTACTATAAGTTTATATGAGATATATTTGGTAGGACAACAAAAGAAAACATTTCTGGTACTACTACATGTATACACGAGGACTATACATGATAACTAATTAAAAAAAATTAATACAAGTTCTGACCACCAAACTAGATAATAAAACAACAACACAAGTCTGTTATCATTCTCTAAAATTACTCAGAAGTTCTTACCAACTAGACCCTGATGATCCACAAGTATAGGGGATCGCAACATTCTTCGAGGGAAGTAAAACCCAAATTTATTGATTCGACACAAGGGGAGCCAAATAATATTTATATGCCTTAACAACTGAGTTGCCAATTCAGCTGCACCTGAAAGTAGACTTGCTTGCAACATGTCGAGACATCGTAGTAGTTTTCATAGACGGGGGTGCCATGAGACTACGGGTAGAGACGTGGGGAAACGGGATCGCGTTGGTGACAAAGACACAGGATTTACCCAGGTTCGGTACATCGTAATAATAAGGCGTTCCTACTCCTGCAATCTCACTAATCAGGACTAAACCTGTGTAAACAATTACAACGTGAGGTTAGGTTTAGCTATTCGCGGAGGATCAACTTCTCGGCGAGTTGGCCAGTGGCTTCGTGTCTTGTTATCTCATCTCCCGTCCGGCTTTATATAATAGCCGGATTAGGCCATACAGAATAGGAAACCTAGAAGACTACGATAGCTAGTAGCTTGGAAAGTAAGGAATCCGTCTTCTCCTCCAAGCCAGATCACGCGGGCCGTGATCCAGGTCTTTCTAGAATCCGGCTTCTGCGCGTCAGCTTACTAGGCCGCCCAATGGACCATAGCCCACTACCAGTTGGGCCACCCTGGTAATCTGGCACTTTTGACTACCATCTGATATACCCCTATTCAGTATATATCGGACAGTAGCCCCCAAGAAGGATTAAAACTCTGATTTGCCGTCTTTCGCCAAATGTATATTGTCCGAGAAATATTGGCCAGCAGTCTTGATTCTTCTTATTCTTCTTTTGAAAAGAGATGGTATCATAAAACTCGGAATCCTGAAAATCCGGCTTTTCTCACACGATCCTTCGCGGAGAAGAAACCTCCTACGTCAGCACTTTAATCCTGCTGACGTAAGGGACGTTTGGGTTTTGAGTGGGAAACCGAGAAACATATCTCTGACAGATTCTCGTAGCCTTCTTCGTCCTCCCGGTAAACCTTCCGCAACCACTCGAACGCCATTACAGCGCCCAAGCTTCCAGCAGAGAGAGTACCGAACGCACACCACACCCGAAAACCTCACCGGAGGCAAGCTAGCGCTGCCACCTGATGGCATCTTCGCCATCCTCGCCTGCCCGCAATGTCTCGTAGGACATCGAAGACATAATCAACACCATGGATCCACAGTTGGATTCCCCGACGCGCGCCGGCGGCGAGCCGGTGAAGACTGCGGATTCCGCAGTGGACGGAGGGAATCCTTCCGCCACCGCGGATCTTGCGGGCTCAAGCGCCGCGCCCTCTCCGCCGTTTGCTCCCGAGACGGCGGAGGAGAAGATCATGCTCCTTGGCGACGAGCTCGCCGCTGCAGAGGCCGCCGCGTCCACCGCCGCCGGAGCTACCGAGGAGACGGAAGTTGTCGGCAACTGGAGTCCGAGTAATATTCCTCCTTTCCTTCTTCCACAAATGGAAAAGGAAGGGCTAATAGTCAAAGGAAAATGGCGGAACTCGGAAGGTGATCTCGAGCCCGCACCCAAAGACGGAGAACGCGTCCTCCTTACTTCTCACATCGCAAGAGGTATGGGTTTACCGCCTTCCGCCTTTTTCTCAGAGGTCCTTAACTATTACGGTGTCCAACCACACAACATCTCTCCAAACTCCTTCCTCTATCTAGCTAGTTTCCAAGCCCTTTTTGAAGGGTATTTAGGAATAGCTCCTAGTCTAGAATTTTGGCAATATTGCTTTGAAGTGAAGCATAACCTGACAGAAGGTGTTTCTCCCATCTGCGGAACTATTTCTTTCACTCTTCGGAGGCTTAGGGAAGATTGGTATCCAAAGATAAAAACATCGAAACCCGTCAAATCTTGGATGGGTTACTTCTTCTACCATCAGGACATCTCATTCCCCGGTAAAGAAAACGGGATTCCTCCATTTGTTAATTCCGCCGCCTCTCCCCAAGAGAGTTGGGCAGTTGAAGCAGTGCAGACACTGCCGGAAATCTTGATGAAGATAAAACGGCGCATCGCCAAGCTCACTTCTTCCCAGCCTCCCTTAACCGGGAAGGATACTGTTTTATGTTGGTTTGGATGCCGTGTTCAACCTCTTTCCTTTCGTTCCCGGCTCCTTTGCGAATACGAAGGGCCAAAAGATAGCATGAGGGGGACGGACAAGTCCTATACCAAAAAGGATTTCATAAAGTGACTCAACCACCTGGTCGTCGCGAGCGATCAATACGCCAAAAGTCTGGCAATATATCACGTGGAGAATCCAACCCCCAAGGTATTTATATTTTCTTTACCTTTGGGTTTTTCTCGGATTATCCTCCTTGTCTGATTTTTAACGCATCATTGCTACTTTCCTAGTTCAACGAACTTGAAGGAGATGATCTTGCTTCCGACGCCAAGCTTAACGAAATACATGCCAGCTTCTACAGCGACCGGAAACGTAAAAGGCAGGTGACTTTTGAGGAAACGATAACTGTTGACGGAATTCCCGTCGCCACATCCAGGTATTCTGCTGGAACTTTTTTGATCGTTATTCCCCTCCAGTTCTACGAGATATTTATTTCTCGGATGTTCTCTTTTCAGCCTTGCTCCAACTCCTTTGAAGACAAAGAAGTTGAAGAAACATAAAGCTGCTGCTAAGAAAAAATAACCTTCTTCTGCTATGTCTGGGGGGGCGAACCTATCCCCACTTTGGACAGGAATATCCGGATAAAGGAAGAACCATTTGATGAACTCGGATATATCCGTCCAGAAGCTAAGAAATTCTTCGCTCCTGCTCCTCTATTTCGTCCTTGGCCGCAGGGCGGGCTGATTATCCGTAACGATTTTGTATTTTCACCTCGCCAGGTCATACAAGATGGCCTTCATCACGTTGGGATTCTTTTTTCTGAATATGCAAAAGAATTCAACAAGACTTTGTCCAACTTGCGGGAAATGAGCCAGGTAATACCTATAGCCCCCAAGCAATAAGTTGGAAACATACTTTCCCCTTAATGCTTTTTTATTACGCTTGATCTAACTTAAGCGTTTGGCTTTTATTTCCGCGTTTCAGCATACTGCTGATGTAATAAACTTGGAACTTTTTAATAAACTTAACGTCAAGAATGAAGAGGTGAAAACCCTTCAATATATTATTAAGTCTAAGGATAATGAGCTGGCCTCTTCTCAGCTACAGCTATCGGAAACAACAGGTATGCTTTACTCTGTTTTATCCGGATTATCAATAAGTACTTTCTCGAGATATTTCTAAACTCGGAATTTTTTCCCTTCTTTCCAGCTGCTTTGGCTAAGACCAAGGAAGTACCTGAAGATGCCGGCAATGCCGAACGTCTTCGCAAGGAAAATTTGGACCTTCATATGGAGCTTATGAAGGTTCGACAAGATCTGGAAGCCAGTAATCTGGCCCTTGGCATTGCTCAATCCAAGGCTTTCGATCAGGCGGAAAAGGATAAGTCCACTATCCACGACTTGGAAAGTATGTTAATCCTTCGCCTAAAGGAATGTTCCGAAATTGACAAGGTTCTCGGTAAGATTTATTTCATTTACCGATTTATCCATGTCTAGCTTTCTTTTTCTGTTTTGTCGCCTAACCTTTTTGGAGGCTTGTTCCGAAAAAACAGGAAATTATCCAGTTCTTTCTCGTATGGAGAAAATCCGAGCCTTTGGGAAGGTATGGAATGCTATCAGAAATGCTGGGATGCAACTGATCAGCAAATTCTTCCCTACAAGTACCATAGAATTCTCGGAAGTTTATAAACTTCCGGCTGCTATCCTGGAGGTGGCGGAATCTAGGGAATCCACCTTACGCTCCGCTGCACGGGGTGGTGCACGCATGGCTCTCGGCCTTATGCGTATGCATTACCCTGGTGCCAAATCTTGGCGCGTGGCGTCCGGTATCCCTCAAGGATATACGGAAAACCAACGAACCAGCATCTTTGATGAAATCAAAGGCCATGCCACCAAGATCGCCTCCATGGTGAACATCTCCATCACCTATCCGGAAGAGGAGATCCCCGAAGCCCCCGAGAATGACAGGAGCGACGAAGACTCGGATGCTTAAAGGGCTGTCCTGATCCGTGATGGTGGAAGTAGAGAAAGGAGCATTACTGCACTTTTACAATGTAATTTATATTGTAATGCTTCTATTTCTTTTGTATGAACAAGAACTATGCCTTTTGCAGTTTTAATTATGAAATTCTTTGCAAGGTTTCCGGGTTTTAATATTCCTTTGTCTTCTAAGTTCTCTGGCTTATATGTTTTAACTGTCCTTAGTGTTTGAAATGGCTCAATAGTATTATGAATCATCATGCCGAGTAACTGGGTATAACCAATGTCGGATATATACTGAATAGGGGTATATCAGATGGTAGTCAAAAGTGACGTATTACCAGGATGGCCCAACTGGTAGTGGGCTATGGTCCATTGGGCGGCCCAGTAAACTGACGCGCAGAAGCCGGATTCTAGAAGGACCTGGATCGCGGCCCACGTGATCTGGCTTGGAGGAGAAGACGGATTCCTTACTTTCCAAGTTACTAGCTATCGTAGTCTTCTAGGTTTCCTATTCTGTATGCCCTAATCCGGCTATTATATAAAGCCGGACGGGAGATGAGATAACAAGACACGAAGCCACAGGCCAACTCGCCGAGAAGTTGATCCTCCGCGAATAGCTAAACCTAACCTCACATTGTAATTGTTTACACAGGCTTTAGTCCTGATTAGTGAGATTGCAGGAGTAGACACGCCGTATTATTACGACGTACCGAACCTGGGTAAATCCTGTGTCTTTGTCACCAACGCGATCCCGTTTCCCCACGTCTCTACCTGTCAGACCCCGGACCCAAAGATATACATACTGTTATGTGCTCCTAGCCATGGACTCACAAGGGCTTCAGGGTTACCAGCCTCGGCCGCAACAAACAACGGCGGGCAGACCGGATTCATCGGCACGTAGTCCGGATCCCCGGTCTACTACTCCTTGTATGCATGCTAGTCATAACCAATTATGCATACCCAAGCGTCCACGAGTCGAATGAAACTGAAGGAACGGGACCAAAGTTATACAGAGCTGCTATGTGTCCAGAAAGTGCAACAACAATCGAGGGTTACTGGGGTTACCTCGCCCCAGGCCGATCACATCGACAGGCGGCCTCGGACATGGATCATTGGCTCCACAACCCCTCGACTGCGACAACTATGCAGGCATAGCCAAAACTGTATAACAATGAGCTCGAAACCAACAACCGATCAAAGCAACACTATAGACATTGAAGCTTTATTAACAGGTGTTACTAGAGTATAGCTTACAAGCAGAGGTCACACGACCCAACATTACATCAGACAACGGAAGGCAAATTATGTTGCTAATAAACAAGAACCAAAAGGGCCTAAGAGGCCACAACATAATGCGACGTCCCAGCCCATAGATTCCAGGCTGCTACCTGGGAACCCCAAACTACTCGTCGATGTCCACGTCGAAACACCGCCGAACTGAGGAACTCCACCTGAACCAAGTTGAAGCAAACATGAGTACGGGAGGTACTCAACAAGACTTAGTTAACCTATTATATATCTGCTTCTTTTAGAAAGAGTTATGAAGGTTGTTTTGCGTAAAGCCATCTTTATTTTCCAAGTTGAGGGAGGAATAGCACGTCTCATGGAGTGTTTTGAAAACAGATGAGAAAGCTATTCAACTACTGAAATCATCATCTTTTTCATCCACCAACATCATTTCAGCACCTCGTGCTTCAAAGATCACCACATCAAGTTGTTCCGGTAACTCATGGTACAAGGTAACCCCTCTCGGCATCTCCGAGGAGGCATCCTTCATTCGTTATCAGCAAGTTTTAATCATTTCGTTTAAGTTGTCTATGATCACAGAATCCGTCACCAAGTCGTCCTTAACCGCGGACACGGCTTTTCGAAAAGATTTAACCCTGCAGGGGTGTACAACTTTAACCACACGTACCAACCAACTCTTAATGCCAGATCATTAGCACTATTCCGGGAAGTGCCGGCAGATGGAGGTTGACCACGACCTTTCCCTTGCTTCGCCTATTCCATGAGTCGCTCCGAGTAGAGATGGTCCGCCAATAGGGAGTGGCCATCTCCTGCCGGGTCTCTATCGTTGTGAGCGGTGCTTCAACTACTGTCTCGCCACAGGCTGTTGCACCGCCACGTCCTAGTTTTGTAAACGTTTTTAACATCCCCGCAAATCCAAATGGAAAGCCCGAACTAGGCAACTCATGGAACAAACTAGGCAAGTTGAGACCGAGGGGAATCCAATCCCTCGTGTGGATGCACGCTCAGTCTTGGCTCGAAGACGAGAACTCGCTCCTAGGGGCATGAACGAGACAACCACCATAGACCCTCTGTGATCTCGTCATCCACACCTTTAAATCATGTTAATCAAACATCTCCTAATTTACCACCACTTCCTGCCATACTAGATTCATTCGCAACTCTGATTCATCAACCGGATGGAGCAGAGATCAACAGACATGTATGACTAAGCATGGCATATATGAGGCTCTGGCGAGACACACAAACAAATCCTATGTCTGCTAGGATCATTGAATCATGATATCTGGGTTATTCAAATAAATAGGATAACTCTATCTATTGACTCAAGATACTTTGGAACCGAATGCATTTTTACGAGAATGAAAAGTCTTTCGAAATCATAAATGGGCAGATAAGAGGTTATGCTTGCCTTGCTTCAAGAAAACCAGATAAAGTCTTCAGGAATAAGTGCTTGACTTGTCGATTAAGATCAAGTATTCACCATGGAGTTGCTGGCCTTCACTTCGGAGTCGTGTTCTACCGAGGGGGAAACAACACCGAAAAGAAGAGTAACAATCAAACATGGCATCGATGCAATGCACAAATATGTATGCATGAGCAAGTTAATGCACTTCGGTGAAACACTAAACATGCTCGATGGGTTGCTAGGGTTTGTATGGCAGATATGCAATTTTACTGAAATTAACCCGAAATAGACCCCGGAGGGGGTTTCGGGCGATTCTGGAAGTGAGTCCAATTTTAGTTGCTCAAATGGGTTTGAAAACATCATAAATAGGTTGTATTAGTCATTTTGAACAATTTGGTATATAACTTTTAATTTTCTAATTTTAGTGAATAAAAACTTATTTTCTCCATTTTAAATGATTAAACAAATTCAAATAAAGTTCAAAACTCAACTTTGTCAAATATGAATGAAAATGATATAGTTGGGTAGAGAATAATTTTATGAACATTTTGATACCTAACTTCATTTTTCTGAATAACATTTTGGGAAATATTAATTTTACAAGTTTTTATTATTTTCTGTAATTTCCTGGAAAGAGACAAAACAGATGTGATGTCATGGTGACGTCGAGATGACGTCATCAATGGCCAAAAATGGCACTGTCTTGATCAATGTCACGATTCAACGCTCGATTTTGGAAACAGAGGCACCAGGAGGAAGAGGGGGTCGAGGCCGACCCGATAGTGGCGGCGCCGCCCCCTAGATGTCGCCGGAGTGGCGGCGGCGTGCGGCCGCGGCGGCGACGGCCACGGTGACCGGCGGCAGGGAGAACTAGAGGGTTAGGGGAGAAGGGGAGGGTTCCATGGCGATCGTGAGCTCACCGGGAGATTCGTGGAAGGGTTGAGGAGGCCGGGGAGGCAGCGGTGGCGCCGGAATCGGCCAAGGCGGCCACCGGCCGGAGTTGGAAGGGATTCATCGATTCAGACCCTCCCTGTGGTTCCGGCAAGCGGGAGTCATCGTGGAGGGGAAGGAGGACATGGAGGCGAGGTGGGTGACCATGGCGGGGCTCGCAGATGGCGGGAACACCGGCGGCGAGCGGCGGCTGCTTCGGTAGGTTAGGGTTTCGGTCGTAGGGAGAGAGGCAGAGGAATAGAGGAGGCGTCCGAGGAAGGGTTCTGCGGTGCGAACGATGCGGACGGCACCCTGGGGGGGATTCTCACCCTCTCTCCACGCCGGAAGCAGGAGGTGGCGCGCGGTCGCCGTTCTCGTCCTTCTGGCCGGCGACAAGGAAGACAAGGAAAAGAAAAAAAACTTCGCGGAAAACCCCCTGAGAGTTTTGAAAAATCACTAGGAGGTCCTTCTACAATAGAAAACAGAACAGAAAATTGAGATTTGAGGGCCTTTTTGTAAAGATAAAAATTGGCAAAAATTGTTTTTGGAAACCTCATGAAATTCCCAACCTAACCATAACTTGGTTTGCCAACTTTCAAAATGTTTTTAATTCAAATTTTGGGTGACCACTTTAAGTGGTTTTTTGGTCAAATCTTATTAAATTCAAATTTTAAATTGTTTCAAAATTCTTTCATGCATGAATGAAATGAGCACAACACAACAACCCTATTGTAGCAAAAGAGGGATGTTACACTACCCGTAGTCTCATGGCACCCCGTCTATGAAAACTACTAGGATGTCTCGACAGTTGGCGCCCACCGTGGGGCAAACGACGTCAGGCGTTAAGTTCCGATCTGGGATACTCGGCGGAATCGGCAGTTCCATAACTGTCGGAAGCCTAGAGTTTTACGATGACGTCGGGTGCTTCCTCGACAATGGATCCTATATACCGGCGCAAAAACATCTGGTAAGTGCCTGCGTGTTACCGATCGGATCTGCTAATATCTTTATCGGACTAACTGCAGAGGCCATGGGGTTTTGCGGTGGAAGAAAATTTTTCCCACCCGCCCTATACCCAGTCGAGGATGACTATGATACCGGATTTTTCTCAGATCGCCGACATGAAAGTGATACACACTTTATCGGTATGGTGCAATCCGAGGTCGCCGAAAACACGGACGACGGAAATCCCGTGCAGAAGGCAGACAACAACACACCCACTACAGAGGTGGAAGATCTGACATTCACTGAAAACACGGATGAAAGTAATCCCGTGCAAGAGGCAGAAAACAGCAAACCCATAATAGAAGTGGAAGATTCGACATTCGCTAATCCAGCAATGAATTCGGAAGCTGACTCTGTGCTAGCCGCCATTGAGGCGAGATTAGAGTCAGAAACCGGATCAGATGACTTTGATTCCGAAGACAAAGACGTGGACGCCTTCGAAAGAAAAGTTAAATCTTTTTAGGAGGGATTCCATGAAGTACTAATGGCGAAACCGGCTGAAAACACGGATGCCGGCAGTCAGGAAAGCCCTAGAACTCCTCCGCCAGAGGAAGAGAGAGAAGATGGAGAAACCTCTCCGATATTCCCCAATGTCAAAGAATTGACAGAGGATGAAACTGTTAAAAAACCTCCCTCTTCCATGAAAAAGAACAAGGCCGCTAAAAAACTCCAATACAAGCTCCGGAAGAAGAAATTGGCTGATCCAGCTGATGAAAGCCCGGAAGTAGGAGATGCAAGCGGAACAAAACCTGCGGAGAAGAAAACTAAAGAAATCCTTGTTCCGCCAATGACAGAACAAGAAGAACAGGAATTATTACAAACACCAGTGGGATTGCATGAACCCCCTGAAGTGCTGGAAGCAAGGAGACAAGCTCTCCAAAGGCAACAGCAACATCTATTCAGAACTCGTGAACACCTCCAAAAAAACCAGGATGACATCAAGCTCATGAAGGTAGAAATCGAGGAGTACGAGAAAAAGAATAGATCTGCCATAAAACCTACAAGGTTACCCGGAATCGTAAGACCGGAAGTACTGCCGCCAAAAGAAAGGTTTCACAACCCATCTTGGCAAATGCATGTAAACGGAAAAGATGCCAGAGGCGAACCAATATACAAAACCGCAGCAGAAAATGCGGAAGCAGCGTTTGCCATCCTCAACAATGACTTGTACTCCAATGGTGAAAAACTCCAAGGGGTGTATGCTTTCCTAGGGAAAGCATTGCAACAACAACAGCGAGCCCAAGAGCGATCAGGGAAGTTGCACGATAACTCCGCCCTATGCAAAAAGCTACTTGCGCCGCTGGAGCACCTGGACCGGAAGAACCTGGAGATTCCGGCAATTCAAAGGATAAGAAAGCGGATCCGAGAAAAGATAAGAAAATCCCGACAATAGGGATGAAGCGTCTAGAACCGGATCTCATCTCCCGAAAGGTGGAGGCAAACCCCACGATCGGGAAGAAAAACACCGGAATGATGGCAAAGCAATGCCACCTCCGAGACACCCTGCTGAAAAAGCCGGAAGACATGATATACCTCACAGGCGTGAGAGATCTCGGACACCCCCTAAGGATAAAGAAAGGCACAGGAGTAGAACTCCACCTCATCCAAAAGGGCGTGATCTTGAAAAAAATAGAAACGATCCCGGAAAAGCTCGTCCGCGCAACAATGGACAAGAAAGGAGTAGATCCCCTTCTGTCCATTCAGCCCGCAGGTATTCCGCACACATGGATAGAGCGGAAAAGGATGATCTATACTTTGGACCTAAGTGTTTCACTGAAAGGATCCGAAGGACAACCCTGCATTCTGGCTTCGCCAAGGTCGGTCCAACGTACCAGAAATATACCGGCAGTACAAACCCGGATACCTGGCTCTGAGACTATCATACAGCCGTCCAGATTAACAATGGGACAGACCTGGAAGCTGTAAAGTTTCTTCCCCTAATGTTACTGGATGGAGCCAGAGATTGGATCAATGGATTGCCATCAAGAACTGTCGACAGCTGGGATGATATGGCTCGAGTATTCACTCAGCATTTCCGGGGAACTTACAAACACCCGAACAACATCAACCAGCTGAACCGTTGCACCCAATTCGAGGATGAACCATACGTGGATTTCATCTCCAGATGGACTGCAATGAAGAATAGTTGTTCTGGAGTAACTGACATACAAGCAATGCACAAAGATCTCGGATCTATTCTTACAACCGCCAATGAGCATGCTGCAGCCGAAGACGATATCAGAGCAAGAGGTGGCAATATCGACGCACTGATACTGGCCAAGAAAAATCCTCGCTCTGAGAAAAAAGGAACTTCAGATGCAACACCAAAACCCAAAGAAGTTAACATAGCCTTTGGAAGTGAAAAAGGGAGCAGATGGAAAGGACGCAGTTCAAAACCAATCAACTACACTAAAGAAGAGTGGGAGAAGATTAAGTCAGAACCCTGCGTCCACCATTCGCAATTTGGGAAACCCACCCATACAAACGCACAGTGTCGGCTGAATATGCACATGAAAGGCAGTGCAGGATCCGGAAACAAGGGAAAGAGTTCCAAAAGGAAATTCTCTAAACAAAAGCCAGAAGCTGAGAAAGAAGACAGTGAATCGGACACTGACGAAAAAATCCAGGAACAACAGCGGAAAGGCGAACCCAAGTTTCCGAGAGTTGATGGAGAATGCGCCCTAACTTTCCTAGCAGCTCCATCAGCAAAGGTCGCGAAAAGAACACTTCGAGAAATAAACGCGGTTGTCCCAGCAACCCCAAAATTCCTGAAGTATTCGAACACACCAATAACCTGGGATCAGTCTGATCATCCCGGAAATATCCCTGAACCCGGCACACAAGCTCTTATCGTAAGCCCTATTGTCCAGAACACTTGGCTAAAAAGAGTGCTGATGGACGGAGGATCCAGCATCAACTTAATGTACCTGGATACATTGAGACATCTAAAAATCTCCGAGACCCAGCTCAATCACAGCAACATACGCTTCGATGGCATTGTTCCCGGCAGGCAAGCACGATCTCTAGGAGAAATTTCCCTAGATGTCACCTTCGGAGAAAAAGATCACTTCCGTCAGGAAAAAGTATCCTTCGAGGTGGTGCCGTTCGAAAGCATGTATCACGAGATACTCGGACGTCCAGCTTTCGTCAAATTTATGGCAAGGTCATGTTATATCTATAACAAGCTGAAGATGCCAGGGCCGAAAGGAGGGGTAATCACCATAACTGGAGACTTCAAGCTGGCGAACAAGCTGGAAAAAGAAAACACCCTTTGTGCTGAGAAGATCATAGCAAAGGATGAGCTGAAGGAGCTAGCTAAGGAGGTATCGCCGACAGAAATGCCGGCAGGAAAAGAAACTCGGAAGCCAGCAGATAGCTTCAAGGCTTCCGAGAATACAAGGCAGGTAACCCTAGATCCCAAAGATCCGACAAAATTTGTCGTAGTGGGAACTGGGATGACCGACAAATAGGAAGGCGAGCTCATCAAGTTCCTCCGTGAGAACTGGGATATTTTCGCCTGGTGTCCGGCTGACATGCCAGGCGTACCCAGGGAACTTGCTGAGCATCAACTCAAGGTGATTCCAGGCTCCAAAGCCGTCAAACAAGGTCTCCGTCGATTTGACGGAAGAAGACGGAAGGCTATTGGCAAGGAAATTATCCGACTTTTAGCAGCAGATTTCATTCAGGAAGTAATCCACACTGATTGGTCTGCAAACCCGGTATTAGTACCGAAGAAAGACACTACTGCTCTTAGAATGTGTATAGATTACACCGGCTTGAACAAGCTGTGTCCAAAAGATAGGTTCGCGTTACCGCGAATCGATCAAATAATAGATGCCACTGTAGGCTCTGAGCTTTTATGCTTTTTGGATGCTTATTCCGGGTATCACCAAATACGCATGAAAAAGGAAGATCAAATTAAGACTTCTTTCATAACCCCGTACGGGATGTATTATTACGTAACCATGCCGTTTGGCCTGAAGAACGCATGTGCAACTTACCAGCGTTGCATGCAACGTTGTTTGCATAGTCAGATTGGCAAAAATGTCCATGTTTACATGGACGATATTGCTGTCGTAACCAAGGAAAAAGACACACTCCTTGAGGATTTGCGAGAAACCTTCGAAAACTTGCGCACTTACAAGATGAAGTTAAATCCATCAAAGTGTGTATTCGGGGTTCCCTCAGGAAAAGTTCTAGGTTTCATCGTTTCTCACAGAGGAATAGAAGATAACCCGGAAAAGATCAAAGCCATCTTGAACATCTCCAAACCTACGTGTGTAAAAGATGTCCAAAGATTGACGGGTTTCGCCGCTGCCGTCAGTAGATTTATTAGTTGGGGGATAAAGCCTTACCACTCTACAAGTTGCTGAAAAAATTCGACAAATTCGAGTGGACAGAAGAGGCCGATACAGCGCTAACTCAGTTGAAGGAAACTTTGATGAAAGCTCCGATTTTGGCATCCCAAAAGACGAAGAACCTATGTTGTTGTACCTCACGGCTACAAACAGGGTTATTAGTGCAGTAATTGTTGTGGAACGGAAGAAAGACGAACAAAGCATACCAGACAAACAACCGGTATATTACATAAGTGAAGTTTTCTCCGAGTCCAAGCAAAGATACCCACACTACCAAAAACTGGCATATGGCGTATTTTTCGAATCTAGAAAGTTACGCCATTACTTCCAAGGACATTCCATAACAGTGGTATGTGGAGCAGCACTAGGGGATATAATAAACAATGCGGAGGCAACTGGCCGAGTAGCCAAATGGGGTATCGAGCTAGCATCCTTCGACATTAAGTATCAACCAAGGATGGCAATAAAATCCCAGGTTCTGGCAGATTTTGTCGCCGACTGGACGGAAGCAATGGAGAAAACACCAATGCCGGAGTCCGAGTACTGGATCATGCATTTTGACGGATCCAAGATGAAGGAGGGCGCTGGAGCTGGTGTAGTATTAAAATCCCCTAAAGGAGACACAATGGAGTACGTATTACAAATACACTTCAACGCCAGTAACAACGTGGAAGAATACGAATCATTGCTTCATGGCTTGCATATTGCAAAAGAAATAGGCGTCAAGCGCATACTATGCGACGGCGACTCGGATTTGCCACAGCATCAGCTTAACCAAACCTGGGACGCAAAAAGCCCTATAATGGCCGAATACCGGAGAACGGTGGATGAGTTCGCCATCTGCTTTTTCGGATTCGAAGTAATCCATGCTAAAAGGGAGGAAAATTGGAACGCGGATGCGTTAGCCCGCATGAGGTCAGAAAGGGTAAAACTCCTACCACCAGGTGTATTCGTCCAGCATTTGTACGAGCCATCCATAAAAGGTGGAGATATCGATTACCCCCTGGCTTCCGAATCAATTGAAGTTATGCTCGTTAACCCGGACTGGACAATTCCATATTTAAACTTCTTAGTCAATCAGAAGTACCCGGAAGGAGCAGACGAAGTCTTGCAGAGACAAATTCAGCGTCGATGCAAAGGATACACGGTAATTGATAATTGCCTATATAAGCGCAGTACTTCCGGAATTTTTCTGCGGTGTATTTCACCAGAAGAAGGCCGAGAAATTCTGCAAGAAATCAATGCCGGAGATTGCGGACACCATGCTCAATCAAAAAGCATAGTTAAAAAATCATTCCGTCCCGGGTTTTTCTAGCTAACAGCCAAGACAGATGCTGAACACATAGTCAACACATGTGAAGGGTGTCAATATTACGCCAAGCAGACTAATATGTCGGCCCAAGCACTCAAAACTATCCCAATTACATGGCCATTTGCGGTCTGGGGGCTAGATATGATGGGACCGTTCAAAACTGCGCGAGGCGGACTTACACATCTACTCGTAGCTATGGATAAGTATACCAAATGGGTGGAGGCTAAACCCATCAAAAAGCTTGACGGTGTAACTGCCAGAAATTTCATCATTGACATAGTCATGAGATATGGCGTTCCACACAGCATAATTACCGACAACGGGACAAATTTCTCCATTGGAGAGTTGGCAAAATATTGTCGACAAACGGGAATTCGCCTAGATCTTGCATCTGTGGCACACCCGCAATCCAATGGCCAGGTTGAGAGAATGAATAGCTTAATCCTGCAAGGAATACGCCCAAGTTCTCCTCTTCATAGAGCAGCTGGAGCGTGGGTAGAGGAGCTACCTTCCGTGCTTTGGAGCATTCGAACGACGCCAAACAGGTCAACTGGGCAAACCCCGTTTCTCCTAGTTTATGGTGCGGAAGCTATTCTTCCAACGGACATGATCCATGATAGCCCAAGAGTGCGGGATTTCGATGACTCGGATGCCGGAGAAGCACGACAGGATACCGTCGATCTCTTAGAAGAGGAACGAGAACTTGTGCTTCAAAGATCCGCCATTTACCAGCAAGATTTACGACGTTATCATAGTCGGAAAATCAGGCATCATTCTTTTAAAGAAGGTGACTTAGTGCTGAGATTGGTGCAGCAAAGAAAACACAAATTGGCCCCAGTATGGGAAGGACCATTTGTAATCAGCAAACCTATGAAAAATGGTCATATTACCTTGTAGATATTCGGGCACGGAAGATGATCCCGAAAAGCCGAATCGCAAAAGAAAGAGAAAGTTAGATGATGAACTAGGAGAGACAAAGAGGCCTTAGAGCATCCAGCAGTTACGTCCCTTCTATACTTAGTTCAATTTCTATATAAACATCTTTGAAATCATGAAATAAAGTTGTCGGAATTTTGATATCCATGTTTTTACAAGTTTATTATAGTATAAAGCATGATTCCACCTTATCTATTTCCCAATGATCTTACAAAATACTCAATGTTAACCCGAATTGTGCCTGCGTGCTCGGTGTTTAAAAACTGAATGATTTTCATCCTGCTAACGGCTAAAGGAAACTCGGATTTTGCCTGCGTGCCCAAGTTTAAAAAAATTCCTTACTTTTCTCTAAGTATTATAGTTAGTAAAAATGCCTTTAGTATGATCCATGTTTCCGAGTTCAAACTGATTGGTTATACCCAGTTACTCGGCATGATGATTCACAGTACTATTGAGCCATTTCAAACACTAAGGACAGTTAAAATTTATGAGCCAGAGAACTTAGAAGTCAAAGGAATATTAAAACCCGGAAACTTTGCAAAGAATTTCATAATTAAACTGCAAAAGGTGGAGTTCTTGTTTGTACAAAAGGAATAGAAGCATTACAATATAAATTACATTGTAAAAGTGCAGTAATGCTCCTATTGTCTACTTCCACCATCACGGATCAGGACAGCCCTTTAAGCATCCGAGTCTTCGTCACTGCTGTCATTCTCGGGGACTTCGGGGATCTCCTCTTCCGGATAGGTGATGGAGATGTTCACCATGGAGGCGATCTTGGTGGCATGACCTTTAATTTCATCAAAGATGCTGGTTCGTTGGTTTTCCGTATATCCTTGAGGGTTACCGGACGCCACGCGCCAAGATTTGGCACCAGGGTAATGCATACGCATAAGGCCGAGAGCCATGCGTGCACCACCCCGTGCAGTGGAGCGTAAGGTGGATTCCCTAGATTCCGCCACCTCCAGGATAGCAGCCGGAAGTTTATAAACTTTCGAGAATTCTATGGTACTTGTAGGGAAGAATTTGCTGATCAGTTGCATCCCAGCATTTCTAATAGCATTCCATACCTTCCCAAAGGCTCGGATTTTTTCCATACGAGAAAGACCTGGATAATTTCCAGTTTTTTCGGAACAAGCCTCCAAAAAGTTTAGGCGACAAAACAGAGAAAGAAAGCTAGACATGGATAAATTGGTAAATGAAATAAAACTTACCGAGAACCTTGTCAATTTCGGAACATTCTTTTAGGCGAAGGATTAACATACTTTCCAAGTCGTGGATAGTGGACTTATCCTTTTCCGCCTGATCGAAAGCCTTGGATTGAGCAATGCCAAGGGCCAGATTACTGGCTTCCATATCTTGTCGAACCTTCATAAGCTCCTTATGAAGGTCCAAATTTTCCTTGCGAAGACGTTCGGCATTGCCGGCATCTTCAGCTACTTCCTTGGCCTTAGCCAAAGCAGCTGGAGAGCAAGGAAAAAATTCCGAGTTTAGAATTGTCGGGATTTTTCCTATCTTTCGCCGCTGGAGGAGACATCGTAGTAGTTTTCATAGACGGGGGTGCCATGAGACTACGGGTAGAGACGTGGGGAAACGGGATCGCGTTGGTGACAAAGACACGGGATTTACCCAGGTTCGGTACGTCGTAATAATACGGCGTTCCTACTCCTGCAATCTCACTAATCAGGACTAAAGCATGTGTAAACAATTACAATGTGAGGTTAGGTTTAGCTATTCGCGGAGGATCAACTTCTCGGCGAGTTGGCCTGTGGCTTCGTGTCTTGTTATCTCATCTCCCGTCCGGCTTTATATAATAGCCGGATTAGGGCATACAGAATAGGAAACCTAGAAGACTACGATGCCTAGTGACTTGGAAAGTAAGGAATCCGTCTTCTCCTCCAAGCCAGAACACGTGGGCCGTGATCCAGGTCCTTCTAGAATCCGGCTTCTGCGCGTCAGCTTACTGGGCCGCCCAATGGACCATAGCCCACTACCAGTTGGGCCACCCTGGTAATCCGGCACTTTTGACTACCATCTGATATACCCCTATTCAGTATATATCCGACAGTAGCCCCCAAGAAGGATTAAAACTCTGATTTGCCGTCTTTCGCCAAATGTATATTGTCCGAGAAATATTGGCCAGCTGTCTTGATTCTTCTTATTCTTCTTTTGAAAAGAGATGGTAACATAAAACTCGGAATCCTGGAAATCCGGCTTTTCTCACGCGATTCTTCGCGGAGAAGAAACCTCCTACGTCAGCACTTTAATTCTGCTGACGCAAGGGACGTTTGGGTTTTGAGTGGGAAACCCAGAAACATATCTCTGACAGATTCTCGCGGGAAACGAGGAGATAGCTATAATCACCATGTCGATTCATTTCTCGGATTTTCCGGCGAGTGACACGCGTTGATCATCGAACGGTCAAAAGAGCCGTTAGCACGTATCATGACGGATTTCCGGCTATAAACAGCCTTCTTCGTCCTCCCGGTAAACCTTCCGCTCCTCACTTCCAACGCCGTTACCGCTCCCAAGCTCTCGAGCCGGGAATCACTCCCGAACGCAAACCGCGCCCAGAACGTCACCGGAGGCGAGCTGCGCCGCCACCCAATGGCATCCTCGCCATCCTCGCCCGCACGCAACGTTTCGCAGGACATCGAAGACATAATCAACACCATGGATCCACAGTTGGATTCCCCGACGCGCGCCGGCGGCGAGCCGGTGAAGACTGAGGATTACGCGGTGGACGGAGGGAATCCTTCCGTCATCGCGGATCTTGCGGGTTCAAGCTCCGCGCCCTCTCCGCCGTTTTCTCCCGAGACGGTGGAGGAGAAGATTACGCTCCTCGGCGACGAGCTCGCCGCTGCAGAGGCTGCCGCGTCCGCCGCCTCCAAAGTGAACGAGGAGGCGGAATTTGTCGGCAACTGGAGTCCGAGTAGTATTCCTCCTTTCCTTCTTCCACAAATGGAAAGGGAAGGGCTAATAGTCAAAGGTAAATGGCGGAACTCGGAAGGTGATCTCGAGCCCGCACCCAAAGACGGAGAACGCGTCCTCCTTACTTCTCACATCGCGAGAGGTATGGGTTTACCGCCTTCCGCCTTTTTCTCAGAGGTCCTTAACTATTACGGCGTTCAACCACACAACATCTCTCCAAACTCCATCCTCTATCTAGCTACTTTCCAAGCCCTTTTTGAAGGGTATTTAGGAATAGCTCCTAGTCTAGAATTTTGGCAATATTGCTTTGAAGTGAAACATAACCTCACAGAAGGTGTTTCTCCCATCTGCGGAACTATTTCTTTCACTCTTCCTACGATAAAAACATCGGAACCCCTAAAATCTTGGATGGGTTCCTTCTTCTACCATCAGGACATCTCATTCCCCGGTAAAGAAAGCGGGATTCCTTCATTTGTTAATTCCGCCGCATCTCCTCAAGAAAGTTGGGCAGTTGAAGCAGTGAAGACACTGCCGGAAAACTAGATGAAGATAAAACAGCGCATCGCCAAGCTTACTTCTTCCCAGCCTCCCTTAACCGGGAAGGATACTGTTTTATGTTGGTTTGGACGCCGTGTTCAACCTCTTTCCTTTCATTCCCGGCTCCTTTGCGAATACGAAGGGCCAGAAGATAGCATGAGGGGGACGGACAAGTCCTATACCAAAAAGGATTTCATAAAGCGACTCAACCAACTGGTCGCCGCGTGTGATCAATACGCCGAAAGTCTAGCAATATATCACCTGGAGAATCCAGCCCCCAAGGTATTTATATTTTCTTTACCTTTGGGTTTTTCTCGGATTATCCTCCTTGTCTGATTTTTAACGCATCATTGCTACTTTCCTAGTTCAACGAACTTGAAGTAGATGATCTTGCTTCCGACGCCAAGCTTAACGAAATTCCAGCCAGCTTCTACAGCGACCGGAAACGTAAAAGGCAGGTGACCTTTGAGGAAACGATAACTGTTGACGGAATTCCCGTCACCACATCCAGGTATTCTGCTGGAACTTTTTTGATCGTTATTCCCCTCCAGTTCTTCGAGATATTTATTTCTCGGATGTTCTCTTTTCAGCCTTGCTCCAACTCCTTTGAAGACAAAGAAGTTGAAGAAACATAAAGCTGCTGCTAAGAAAAAAGAACCTTCTTCTGCTAAGTCTGGGGGGACGAACCTGTCCCCACTTTGGACAGGAATATCCGGATAAAGGAAGAACCATTTGATGAACTCGGATATATCCGTCCAGAAGGTAAGAAATTCTTCGCTCCTGCTCCTCTAATTCGTCCTTGGCCGCAGGGCGGGCTGATTATCCGAAACGATTTCGTATTTTCACCTCGCCAGGTCATACAAGATGGCCTTCATCACGTTGGGATTCTTTTTTCTGAATATGCAAAAGAATTCAACGAGACTTTGTCCAACTTGTGGGAAATGAGCCAGGAAATATCTCTAGCCCCCAAGCAATAAGTTGGAAACATACTTTCCCCTTAATGCTTTTTTATTACGCTTGATCTAACTTAATCGTTTGGCTTTTATTTCCATGTTTCAGCATACTACTGATGTAACTAACTTGGAACTTTTTAATAAACCTAACGTCAAGAATGAAGAGGTGAAAACCCTTCAATCTATTATTAAGTCTAAGGGTAATGAGCTGGCCTCTTCTCAGCTACAGCTATCGGAAACAACAGGTATGCTTTACTCTGTTTTATCCGGATTATCAATAAGTACTTTCTCGAGATATTTCTAAACTCGGAATTTTTTCCTAGCTCTCCAGCTGCTTTGGCTAAGGCCAAGGAAGTAGCTGAAGATGCCGGCAATGCCGAACGTCTTCGCAAGGAAAATTTGGACCTTCATAAGGATCTTATGAAGGTTCGACAAGATCTGGAAGCCAGTAATCTGGCCCTTGGCATTGCTCAATCCAAGGCTTTCGATCAGGCGGAAAAGGATAAGTCCACTATCCACGACTTGGAAAGTATGTTAATCCTTCGCCTAAAGGAATGTTCCGAAATTGACAAGGTTCTCGGTAAGTTTTATTTCATTTACCGATTTATCCATGTCTAGCTTTCTTTCTCTATTTTGTCGCCTAACCTTTTTGGAGGCTTGTTCTGAAAAACAGGAAATTATCCAGGTCTTTCTCGTATGGAAACAATCCGAGCCTTTGGGAAGGTATGGAATGCTATCAGAAATGCTGTGATGCAACTGATCAGCAAATTCTTCCCTACAAGTACCATAGAATTCTCGGAAGTTTATAAACTTCCGGCCACTATCCTGGAGGTGGCGGAATCTAGGGAATCCACCTTACGCTCCGCTGCACGGGGTGGTGCACGCATGGCTCTCGGACTTATGCGTACCCTGGTGCCAAATTTTGGCGCGTGGCGTCCGGTATCCCTCAAGGATATACGGAAAACCAACAAACCAGCATCTTTGATGAAATTAAAGGTCATGCCACCAAGATCGCCTCCATGGTGAACATCTCCATCACCTATCCGGAAGAGGAGATCCCCGAAGTCCCCGAGAATGACAGCAGTGACGAAGACTCGGATGCTTAAAGGGCTGTCCTGATCCGTGATGGTGGAAGTAGACAATAGGAGCATTACTGCACTTTTACAATGTAATTTATATTGTAATGCTTCGATTCCTTTTGTACAAACAAGAACTCCGCCTTTTGCAGTTTAATTATGAAATTCTTTGCAAAGTCTCCGGGTTTTAATATTCCTTTGACTTCTAAGTTCTCTGGCTTATATGTTTTAACTGTCCTTAGTGTTTGAAATGGCTCAATAGTACTGTGAATAATCATGCCGAGTAACTGGGTATAACCAATCAGTTTGAACTCGGAAACATGGATCATACTAAAGGCATTTTTACTAACTAGCTCCAGTGACCCAACACGTAAACAATCAGATAATACTTAGAGAAAAGTAAGGAATTTTTTGAAACTTGGGCACGCAGGCACAATCGAGTTTCCTTTAGCCGTTAGCAGGCTGAAAATCATTCAGTTTTTAAACACCGAGCACGCAGGCACAATTCGGGTTAACATTGAGTATTTTGTAAGATCATTGGGAAATAGATAAGGTGGAATCATGCTTTATACTATAATAAACTTGTAAAAACATGGATATCAAAATTCCGACAACTTTATTTCATGATCTCAAAGATGTTTACATAGAAATTGAACTAAGTATAGAAGGGACGTAACTGCTGGATGCTCCAAGGCCTCTTTGTCTCTCCTAGTTCATCATCTATCTTTCTCTTTCTTTTGCGATTCGGCTTTTCGGGATCATCTTCCGTGTCCCGAATATCTACAAGGTAATATGACCCATTTTTCATAGCTTTGCTGATTACAAATGGTACTTCCCATACTGGGGCCAATTTGTGTTTTCTTTGCTGCACCAATCTCAGCACTAAGTCACCTTCTTCAAAAGAACGATGCCTGATTTTCCGACTATGATAACGTCGTAAACCTTGCTGGTAAATGGCGGATCTTTGAAGCACAAGTTCTCGTTCCTCTTGTAAGAGATCGACGACATCCTGTCCTGCTTCTTCGGCATCCGAGTCATCGAAATCCCGCACTCTTGGGCTATCATGGATCATGTCCGTTGGAAGAATAGCTTCCGCACCATAAACTAGGAAATAACGGGGTTTGCCCAGTTGACCTGTTTGGCGTCGTTCGAATGCTCAAAAGCACGGAAGGTAGCTCCTCTACCCATGCTCCAGCTGCTCTATGAAGAGGAGATTCGAGTCTTGGGCGTATTCCTTGCAGGATTGAGCTATTCATTCTCTCAACCTGGCCATTGGATTGCGGGTGTGCCACAGATGCAAGATCTAGGCGAATTCCCATTTGTCGGCAATATTTTGCCAAGTCTCCAATGGAGAAATTTGTCTCGTTGTCGGTTATTATGCTACGTGGAACGCCATATCTCATGACTATGTCAATGATGAAATTTCTGGCAGTTACGACGTCAAGCTTTTTGATAGGTTTAGCCTCCACCCATATGGTATGCTTATCCACAGCTACGAGTAGATGTGTAAGTCCGCCTCGCGCAGTTTTGAACGGTCCCATCATATCTACCCCCAAACCGCAAATGGCCATGTAATTGGGATAGTTTTGAGTGCTTGGGCCGGCATATTAGTCTGCTTGGCGTAATATTGACACCCTTCGCACGTGTTGACTATGTGTTCAGCATCTGTCTTGGCTGTTAGCCAGAAAAACCCGGCACGGAATGCTTTTTTAACTATGCTTTTTGATTGAGCATGGTGTCCGCAATCTCCGGCATGGATTTCTTGCAGAATTTCTCGGCCTTCTTCTGGTGAAATACACCGCAGAAAAATTCCGTAAGTACTGCGCTTATATAGAAATTTATCAATTACCGTGTATCCTTTGCATCGACGCTGAATTTGTCTCTCCAAGACTTCGTCTGCTCCTTCCGGGTACTTCTGATTGACTAAGAAGTTTAAATATGGAATTGTCCAGTCCGGGTTAACGAGCATAACTTCAATTGATTCGGAAGTCGGGGGGTAATCGATATCTCCACCATTTATGGATGGCTCGTATAAATGCTGGACGAATACACCTGGTGGTAGGATTTTTACCCTTTTTGACCCTATGCAGGCTAACGCATCCGCGTTCCAATTTTCCTCCCTTTTAACATGGAGTACTTCGAATCCGAAAAAGCAGATGGCGAACTCATCCACCGTTCTCCGGTATTCGGCCATTATAGGGCTTTTTGCGTCCCAGGTTTGGTTAAGCTGATGATGTACCAAATCCGAGTCGCCGTAGCACAGTATGCGCTTGGCGCCTATTTCTTTTGCAATATGCAAGCCATGAAGCAATGCTTCGTATTCTGCCACGTTGTTACTGGCGTTGAAGTGTATTTGTAATACGTACTCCATTGTGTCTCCTTTAGGGGATTTTAATACTACACCAGCTCCAGGGCCCTCCTTCATCTTGGATCCGTCAAAATGCATGATCCAATACTCGGACTCCGGCATTGGTGTTTTCTCCATTGCTTCCGTCCAGTCGGCGACAAAATGTGCCAGAACCTGGGATTTTATTGCCGTCCTTGGCTGATACTTAATGTCGAAGGCTGCTAGCTCGCTACCCCATTTGGCTACTCGGCCAGTTGCCTCCACATTGTTTATTATATCCCCTAGTGGTGCTATACATACCACTGTTATGGAATGTCCTTGGAAGTAATGGCGTAACTTTCTAGATGCAAAAAATACGCCATATGCCAGTTTTTGGTAGTGTGGGTATCTTTGCTTGGACTCGGAGAAAACTTCACTTATGTAATATACCGGATGTTGGTCTGGTATGCTTTGTTCGTCTTTCTTCCGTTCCACAACAATTACTGCACTAATAACCCTGTTTGTAGCCGTGAGGTACAACAACATAGGTTCTTCGTCTTTTGGGGATGCCAAAATCGGAGCTTTCATCAAAGTTTCCTTCAACTGAGTTAGCGCTGCATCGGCCTCTTCTGTCCACTCGAATTTGTCGGATTTTTTCAGCAACTTGTAGAGTGGTAAGGCTTTATCCCCCAGCCGACTAATAAATCTGCTTACGGCTTGTAGGTTTGGAGAGTGGTAAGGCTTTCACACAGGTAGGTTTGGAGATGTTCAAGATGGCTTTGATCTTTTCCGGGTTAACTTCTATTCCTCTGTGAGAAACGATGAAACCTAGATGTTTTCCTGAGGAAACCCCGAATACACACTTTGATGGATTTAACTTCATCTTGTAAGTGCGCAAGTTTTCGAAGGTTTCTCGCAAATCCGCAAGGAGTGTGTCTCTTTCCTTGGTTACGACAGCAATATCGTCCACGTAAACGTGGACATTTTTGCCAATCTGACTATGCAAACAACATTGCATGCAACGCTGGTAAGTTGCACCTGCGTTCTTCAGGCCAAACGACATGGTTACGTAATAATACGTCCCGTACGGGGTTATGAAAGAAGTCTTAATTTGATCTTCCTTTTTGATGCGTATTTGGTGATACCCGGAATAAGCATCCAAAAAGCATAAAAGCTCAGAGCCTGCAGTGGCATCTATTATTTGATCGATTCGCGGTAACTCGAACCTATCTTTTGGACACAATTGTTTCAAACCGGTGTAATCTATACACATTCTAAGAGCAGTAGTGTCTTTCTTCGGTACTAATACCGGATTTGCAGACCAATCAGTGTGGATTACTTCCTGAATGAAATCTGCTGCTAAAAGTCGGATAATTTCCTTGCTAATAGTCTTCCGTCTTCTTCCGTCAAATCGACGGAGACCTTGTTTGACGGGTTTGGAGCCTAGAATCACCTTGAGTTGATGCTCAGCAAGTTCCCTGGGTACGCTTGGCATGTCAGCCGGACACCAGGCGAAAATATCCCAGTTCTCACGGAGGAACTTGATGAGCTCGCCTTCCTATTTGTCGGTCATCCTAGTTCCCACTACGACAAATTTTGTCGGATCTTTGGGATCTAGGATTACCTGCCTTGTATTCTCGGAAGCCTTGAAGCTATCTGCTGGCTTCCGAGTTTCTTTTCCTGCCGGCATTTCTGTCGGCGATACCTCCTTAGCCAGCTCCTTCAGCTCTTCCTTTGCTATGATCTTCTCAGCGCAAAGGGAGTTTTCTTTTTCCAGCTTGTTCGCCAGCTTGAAGTCTCCTTTCGGCCCTGGCATCTTCAGCTTGTTATAGATATAACATGATCTTGCCATAAATTTGGCGAAAGCTGGACGTCCGAGTATCGGGTGATACACGCTTTTGAACGGCACCACCTCGAAGGATACTTTTTCCTCACGGAAGTGATCTTTTTCTCCGAAGGTGACATCTAGGGAAACTTGCCGAAAACACGGATGAAAGTAATCCCGTGCAAGAGGCAGAAAACAGCAAACCCACTATAGAGGTGGAAGATCCGACATTCGCCAATCCAGCGATGGACTCGGAAGCTGACTCTGTGTTAGCCCCCATTGAGGCGAGATTAGAGTCAGAAACCGGATCAGATGACTTTGATTCCGAAGACGAAGACGTGGACGCCTTCGAAAGAAAAGTTAAATCTTTTCAGGAGGGATTCCATGAAGTACTAATGGCGAAACCGGCTGAAAACACGGATGGCGGCAGTCAGGCAAGCCCTAGAACTCCTCTGTCAGAGGAAGAGAGAGAAGATGGAGAAACCTCTCCGATATTCCCCAATGTCAAGGAATTGACAGAGGATGAACCTGTTAAAAAACCTCTCTCTTCCAAGAAAAAAAATAAGGCCGCTAAAAAACTCCAATACAAGCTCCGGAAGAAGAAATTGGCTGATCCAGCTGATGAAAGCTCGGAAGTAGGAGATGCAAGCGGAACAAAACCTGCGGAGAAGAAAACTAAAGAAATCCTTGTTCCGCCAATGACAGAACAAGAAGAACAGGAATTATTACAAACACCAGTCGGATTGCATGAACCCCCTGAAGTGCTGGAAGATAGGAGACAAGCTCTCCAAAGGCAACAACAACATCTATTCAGAACTCGTGAACACCTCCAAAAAACCCAGGATGACATCAAGCTCATGAAGGTAGAAATCGAGGAGTACGAGAAAAAGAATAGATCTTCCATAAAACCTACAAGGTTACCCGGAATCGTAAGACTGGAAATACTGCCGCCAAAAGAAAGGTTTCACAACCCATCTTCGCAAATGAAGGTAAACGGCAAAGATGCCAGAGGCGAACCAATATACAAAACCGCAGCAGAAAATGCGGAAGTAGCGTTTGCCATCCTCAACAATGACTTGTACTCCAATGGTGAAAAACTCCAAGGGGTGTATGCTTTCCTAGGAAAAGCATTGCAACAACAACAGCGAGCCCAAGAGCGATCAGGGAAGTTGCACGATAACTCCGCCCTATGCAAAACAGCTACTTGCGCCGCTGGAGCACCTGGACCGGAAGAACCTGGAGATTCCGGCAATTCAAAGGATAAGAAAGCGGATCCGAGAAAAGATAAGAAAAATCCCGACAATAGGGATGAAGCGTCTAGAACCGGATCTCATCTCCCGAAAGGTGGAGGCAAACCCCACGATCGGGAAGAAAAACATCGGAATGATGGCAAAGCAATGCCACCTCCGAGACACCCTGCTGAAAAAGCCGGAAGACATGATATACCTCACAGGTGTGAGAGATCTCGGACACCCCCTAAGGATAAAGAAAGGCACAGGAGTAGAACTCCGCCTCATCCAAAAGGGCGTGATCTTGAAAAAAATAGAAATGATCCCGGAAAAGCGCGTACGCGCAACAATGGAAAAGAAAGGAGTAGATCCCCTTCTGTCCATTCAGCCGGCAGGTATTCCGCACACATGGATAGAGCGGTAAAGGATGATCTATACTTTGGACCTAAGTGTTTCACTAAAAGGATCCGAAGGACAACCCTGCATTCTGGCTTCGCCAAGGTTGGTCCAACGTACCAGAAATATACCGGCAGTACAAACCGGGATACCTGGCTCTCAGACTATCATACAGCCGTCCAGATTAACAATGGGACAAACCTGGAAGTTGTAAAGTTTCTTCCCCTGATGTTACAGGATGGAGCCAGAGATTGGATCAATGGATTTCCATCAAGAACTGTCGACAGCTGGGATGATATGGCTCGAGTATTCACTCAGCATTTCCGGGGAACTTACAAACGCCCGAACAACATCAACCAGCTGAACCGTTGCACCCAATTCGAGGATGAACCATACGTGGATTACATCTCCAGATGGACTGCAATGAAGAATAGTTGTTCTGGAGTAACAGACGTACAAGCAATGCATGCTTTCGTCAATGGCCTAAAACCCGGACTAGTACCGTTCATGGTTGGTTCCAAACAGCACAAAGATCTCGGATCTATGCTTAGAACCGCCAATGAACACGCTGCAGCCGAAGACGATATCAGAGCAAGAGGCGGCAATATCGATGCACTGATACTAGCCAAGAAAAATACTCGCTCTGAGAAAAAAGGAACTTCAGATGCAACACCAAAACCCAAAGAGGTTAACATAGCCTTTGGAAGTGAAAAAGGGAACAGATGGAAAGGACGCAGTTCAGAACCAATCAACTACACTAAAGAAGAGTGGGAGAAGATTAAGTCGGAACCCTGCGTCCACCATTCGCAATTTGGGAAACCCACCCATACGAACGCACAATGCCGGCTGAATAAGCACATGAAAGGCAGTGCAGGATCCGGAAACAAGGGGAAGAGTTCCAAAAGGAAATTCTCTAAACAAAATCCAGAAGCTGAGAAAGAAGACAGTGAATCGGACACTGACGAAACAATCCAGGAACAGCAGCGGAAAGGCGAACCCAAGTTTCCGAGAGTTGATGGAGAATGCGCCCTAACTTTCCTAGCAACTCCATTAACAAAGGTGGCGAAAAGAACACTCCGAGAAATAAATGCGGTTGTCCTAGGAACCCCAAAATTCCTGAAGTATTCGAACACACCAATAACCTGGGATCAGTCTGATCATCCTGGAAATATCCCTGAACCCGGCACACAAGCTCTTATCGTAAGCCCTATTGTCCAGAACACTAGGCTAAAAAGAGTGATGATGGACGGAGGATCCAGCATCAACATAATGTACCTGGATACGTTGAGACATCTGAAAATCTCCGAGACCCAGCTCAATCATAGCAACATACGCTTCCATGGTATTGTTCCCGGCAGGCAAGCACGATCCCTAGGAGAAATTTCCCTAGATGTCACCTTTGGAGAAAAAGATCACTTCCGTCAGGAAAAAGTATCCTTCGAGGTGGTGCCGTTCGAAAGCGTGTATCACGCGATACTCGGACGTCCAGCTTTCGCCAAATTTATGGTAAGATCATGTTATATCTATAACAAGCTGAAGATTCCAGGGCCGAAAGGAGGGGTAATCACCATAACTGGAGACTTCAAGCTGGCGAACAAGCTGGAAAAAGAAAACGCCCTTTGCGCTGAGAAGATCATAGCAAAGGAAGAGCTGAAGGAGCTGGCTAAGGAGGTATCGCCGACAGAAATGCCGGCAGGAAAAGAAACTCGGAAGCCAGCAGATAGCTTCATGGCTTCCGAGAATACAAGGCAGGTAATCCTAGATCCCAAAGATCCGACAAAATTTGTCGTAGTGGGAACTGGGATGACTGACAAATAGGAAGGCGAGCTCATCAAGTTCCTCCGTGAGAACTGGGATATTTTCGCCTGGTGTCCGGCTGACATGCCAGGCGTACCCAGGGAACTTGCTGAGCATCAACTCAAGGTGACTCCAGGCTCCAAACCCGTCAAAGAAGGTCTCCGTCGATTGGACGGAAGAAGAAGGAAGGCTATTGGCAAGGAAATTATCCGGCTTTTAGCAGCAGATTTCATTCAGGAAGTAATCCACACTGATTAGTCTACAAACCCGGTATTAGTACCGAAGAAAGACACTATTGGTCTTAGAATGTGTATAGATTACACCGGCTTGAACAAGTTGTGTCCAAAAGATAGGTTCGCGTTACCGCGAATCGATCAAATAATAGATGCCACTGCAGGCTCTGAGATTTTATGCTTTTTGGATGCTTGTTTCGGGTATCACCAAATACGCATGAAAAAGGAAGATGAAATTAAGACTTCTTTCATAACCCCGTACGGGACGTATTATTACGTAACCATGCCGTTTGGCCTGAAGAAGGCAGGTGCAACTTACCAGCGTTGCATGCAACGTTGTTTGCATAGTCAGATTAGCAAAAATGTCCACGTTTACGTGGACGATATTGCTGTCGTAACCAAGGAAAAAGATACACTCCTTGAGGATTTGCGAGAAACCTTCAAAAACTTGCGCACTTACAAGATGAAGTTAAATCCATCAAAGTGTGTATTCGGGGTTCCCTCAGGAAAACTTCTAGGTTTCATCGTTTCTCACAGAGGAATAGAAGATAACCCGGAAAAGATCAAAGCCATCTTGAACATCTCCAAACCTACGTGTGTGAAAGATGTCCAAAGATTGACGGGTTCCACCGCTGCCGTCAGCAGATTTGTTAGTCGGCTGGGGGATAAAGCCTTACCACTCTACAAGTTGCTGAAACAATCCGACAAATTCGAGTGGACAGAATAGGCCGATGCAGCGCTAACTCAGTTGAAGGAAACTTTGATGAAAGCTCCGATTTTGGCATCCCCAAAAGATGAAGAACCTATGTTGTTGTACCTCACGGCTACAAACAGGGTTATTAGTGCAGTAATTGTTGTGGAACGGAAGAAAGACGAACAAAGCATACCAGACCAACATCCGGTATATTACATAAGTGAAGTTTTCTCCGAGTCCAAGCAAATATACCCACACTACCAAAAACTGGCATATGGCGTATTTTTCGCATCGAGAAAGTTACGCCATTACTTCCAAGGACATTCCATAACAGTGGTATGTAAAGCACCACTAGGGGATATAATAAACAATGCGGAGGCAACTGGCCGAGTAGCCAAATGGGGTATCGAGCTAGCAACCTTCGACATTAAGTATCAGCCAAGGACGACAATAAAATCCCAGGTTCTGGCAGATTTTGTCGCCGACTGGACGCAAGCGATGGAGAAAACACCAATGCCGGAGTCCGAGTACTGGATCATGCATTTTGACGGATCCAAGATGAAGGAGGGCGCTGGAGCTGGTGTAGTATTAAAATCCCCTAAAGGAGACACAATGGAGTCACTACTAGGGAAAAGACTACCGCAGGCGAACCAAATTATGCTACCGCAGGCGAATATTGGTTCGCCTGGGACCACATCGCCAGCGGTAATGATTTACCGCAGGCGAACCTCAAAATGTGCCTAGGGTAAGTTGACATACCCCAGGCGAATAGGACCTGTGCGCCTGGGGTAAGCCTTTTACCTGAGGCGAACAGGCACTGTGCGCCTGGGGTAAAGATTCGCCTGGGGTATTATTTCTTATTCGCCTGGGGTATGGTTTTGTTGTGTCAAAAAATAAAAGAAACGAAAATAACAGAATTACAGCAAATTGACAGAAATAAATATGAAAATGACAGCAAAATAACAGAAATATTCTCGATCATCAACACATAGTCTCGATCATCACCAAATAGTCTCGAAGCGATAGTTTAGTTACAAGCATAGTTCAAACACTAGAGGAGTACACATAGTTCAAACAAATCGATAGTTTAGTTATCTAGACAAGCAAAACAACAAGTAGCATCAACACTAGGAGTACAAGGAGCATAAGCACGGCGATGGCGAAGGTGGTCATCCGGGCCCTCGTCTTCTCCGTCTTCTCTCTCGCTAGGTAATGATTTACCGCAGGCGAACCTCAAAATGCGCCTGGGGTAAGTTGACATACCCCAGGCGAATAGGACCTGTGCGCCTGGGGTAAGCCTTTTACCTGAGGCGAACAGGCACTGTGCGCCTGGGGTAAAGATTCGCCTGGGGTATGGTTTTGTTGTGTCAAAAAATAAAGGAAACGGAAATAACAGAATTACAGCAAATTGACAGAAATAAATATGAAAATGACAGCAAAATAACAGAAATATTCTCGATCATCAACACATAGTCTCGAACAATAGTCTCGATCATCACCAAATAGTCTCGAAGCGATAGTTTAGTCACAAGCATAGTTCAAACACTAGAGGAGTACACATAGTTCAAACAAATCGATAGTTTAGTTATCTAGACAAGCAAAACAACAAGTAGCATCAACACTAGGAGTACAAGGAGTATAAGCACGGCGATGGCAAAGGTGGTCATCCGGGCCCTCGTCTTCTCCGTCTTCTCTCTCACTAGGTAAGTGGCGTATCGAGCTTCCGGCTCCACCATGGTCTTGTACCCCTTGTAGCTGTTGCCGCTGAAACCGTGCACCTGTCTCCGGCATTGGTCCCAGTCGTCGTAGACTCCGGGAACCCTACCGACATACACACCATACCATGTCATCTGTGCATAGGACAAAAATACGAGTTTAGCATCGAAAGTGATAATAGACCGCAAATAACTATCAAAAAATAGAAGCATCAAGGTTTACGAATAAAACATGACAAATAAAGGACTAAAAGCTATATGATGCAAGTGTATACTAACATTTTGTCAATCCTATAGTCTCGGCGGGAACGGACGAACGCCTTCTAGCGTGTTGAATGTCCGGGTGTCACGTTGCTCTCGTAGGTGTGCTTCTATGTCACGGTTGCTCGGTGGTGCGTGGCCGTGGAAGAACAAGCCACCCCGACTGATGACATCCGACGAGAGTATCGTGCAGATCTTCCGCTGGATGCGACGGAACTCAGCCCGCACATATTCATCGGGGGTGTTGGCCATCTTTGTGGTCAGGTCTCGGAGATGACTTGGTAGCTGGGCCTGTTGGGCATCCTTTAAGTACTCCCTCATCTGAAAGATGACATACCAAGCTTCCAACCCAGATTCTTGTTCCGATTGCTTGAGGCAGGGGAAGCTTGTTACGTGGGTGCACACGTAGGCGCCTCGGACTATTTTCTCCTTTTTTAGGGGCTTGCCTAAATCGGCGGCGAAGCCGTTGAGGGCACTATTAAGAACAGCTCTTATGTCGGTGTAGTCCTTCTGCACCTCCCTACCCGCATCGAGATAAGTGCATTGCGACCAATGCGGTTCCATGACGATGAGTACGCATCCTCCGTTTCTGCGCAGAACATTTCGAACAAGCCATCAATAACATCAATCGGAATACTAAGGAGATTCTAGAAAGAATGTAACGACGTGAAGCAGAGAGGACTACTTACTTGGGAAAGTATGGCATGAGAATGGCGTTCTTATCCTTGTTATCTATCAAAAACCCCGTTATGTAAGTCATGATAAGAACCCGGTCCGCATGTGATCGCAAGTAGTCCTCATTCATGTAGTAGGGGTCCATAATCGCGATGTGCGGGGTATTCTCCATGACCATATCGTGCGCCATGCTGAGCGATACCAGGCGGACAATGCTTCGGTCGAGCTTTCCCAAGTGGAAGACCCTGAATATGTCTTCGTATCTGATGAAGAACACCTCTGCGGGATTTGAATCCACAAAGCCCACGGAATGGGGCACCTTGACCACATATAGCGGGTAGGAGGGATGTTTCTCACGTAGAAGTTCATTCTCTTTGAACAAAATCCTGTCGTGGATGGTCCTCATGTCACCACCCATGACAGCGACAACCTCTGGCGGCACCATCGGCTGTCCTATCTCATGCACCTTCCTCCACGGGACGGCGGGCGGCAAACGGTCCAGGACTCGTGCGGCCGCTGGCTGGCTACTAGAGGAGGCACCACCTTTCTTCTTCTTGGCTACCGTCCTCTTCCGATTCTTCTTCGGCCTCAAGTAGATGGGAGTGCCGCTTTGTTTTACCGCCTCCGCGGCCGTAGCACGGAGTGTATTCGGGGTAACCAGCGTAGGCTGTGGAGCCGTAAAGGCCGTCTGCTCCTCGGTAGTTTCTTGGGAATAGGTTAGCTTCTTCTGGATATCCGGTTTTCTGGTGGGTAACTCAGAAGAACCGGCCTCTCCGCCATCTACCTTCTTCTGGATATCAAGAGTTCTGGCGGGTAACTCTGGAGGAACCGGCTTCTCGCCATCCAACTGATTTATGAAATCGTCAATGGGAGCAAGTTCAATATCCATGTAGTCGTCATGGGTCTCATGCTCGTGATGTTGCTCGTCATTGGACGTCTCGTGCTCGGGAGGAGGAGGATCCACCGGAGGTGGAGAGAGGATATTGCCATGTTGGACCTTGTCTTGTTGGCTTGCCGTGGGCGCAACCGGTGTAGTGGTGACGGTCATGGCTTGGCTTGGCGCCGACCCTGACGTCGTGTTCAGCCGAATAAGGGCTTTCGGCCATAGCAAGATTTGATTGTCCAGTTGGCCGAGATTCAGCTCGCTGTCGGCATCGGCGGGTTGATTAGGAGGATACAAGTTTTCGAATCCCGGTAGCACCAGATCGACGCGAACCCAAAGCTCGTTGGCCGGTATATCTCTGTAGTGGTACTTGCGGGATAGTGGCTGCAAGATGCTCCCCTTTGCAACATCCTTCAACTCGCTGCCCACTTTTAGCAGGAAGGTGCATCCCGTCGCGTCAACCTGCGATAACATGCATGGATAGGTCAGAGAGTAGGGTTATATTGAAATGGCTACAACTTGAGACGGTCAATAATTTACCGTGAGGGCATTGAGCTCGGCTAATGTCGACGGACCACAGGTGATGGCGGGCTCGTCGAGCAACGGGGTGGTGGCCGCGCCGGACACGGCCGACGGTCCATCGGGGGCAGGCGCGTCGGGCACGGCGGGGGCGACAGGCACGGCCGTCGTCGACGGAACACCGGCGGCAGCCGCGGCGGGCACGACCAACATCGACGGTATGTTGAACGTCGGTAACAGCCCCTGTGAGCCCCCGGCGATGTAGCCACATATTTTTTCAAATACGGCGGGGATGAGCGCATTCATCTTTTACCCCACCGTTTTCTCAATCTTCTTCTCCATGTTTGTTTCCAAGTCATGTACCTTCTTCTTCAGTGCATCCGTCTCCTCGCTCTTCTTCGCCGCCCGCGACTCCTTAGTGCTGCGCTCAGCCAAGCCATAGTTGGCGTGCTTCTTATTAAGTCCGCCGCCGGTGATACGGTCTAAGTGCGGCCTTTTCAGAGGGTCCTGGCTCTTTGCCTTGTTGTACCCCCTGATGAAAGGCTTATCCCACGCGACTTTGGCCGTCGACGTCTGCGACGAGGAAGATTCAAGTTGTTGTTCTTCTAGCTGCAGAAGCAACAAATGAACGGTTTGGAAATGGTTTCGTACTAGAATGAAATCATGGACTAGATGATGATGAGTTGCATGAAATGGTAAATTTCTTACCACTAGGTTCTCAACATTCTTCACGCTATCGTCCGTGACCAAAATAACACCCTCCACAATCTTCGGGTCCGAGACAAGTTCCCCGGTCGGAGTTACATTTCTGTACCTCGACCTCATGAATTTCTGGAATTGCGGGTCATGGGCATACTTGGCGTAAGGGTTCTCAATCCCTTCAATGTAGGCCTGGTCCTCTTTCGCCCAAACTGGCTCCTTCCCGTCGTAGCCACGACAGCCGAGATTGTGGTGACCGATGTTCTTCGACGCTAGCTCCTTCCCCTAATATGTTTGATTCTTAGTGAAATCAAGCGACTGGTTCTCTAGGAAAGTCTTGAAGTCATCGGGCGTAATCCGCGGGAAGTGGCGATGGATCTCTTCGAATGGTTCCTCGTCCCTAATCATCGCCCTCACCATAGTCTTGTAATTGCTCAGGGCTTTGGTGAATCTAGTGAGGGCGAGTTTGTTGACCAGGTTGCCCTTCAGATTCTCGTTGTTGTAGGGGGGAGGGAACTCGTACCGCGCGTGCAGCCTCGAGATGAGTTGGACGCGCAGAGTTGGCTTCTTCTTGAGAGTCGGCTCATTGACATTGACGACGTCTCGAAGGATCGCGCCAAGTTGGAGGAAGTACCCCTTCACAAGGTCCAATGGCATCACAGGCGTGCCACTGGAAGGATCCACCTCCGTGAATTTCTCTCGAACGGTGCCGACCTTGTTCGGAGCTCGCTGCCGACGCTTCTTTCCCGTCGTGCTGCTCCCTGAGGGACCCCCGGCGCCACTATCAGTGGTTTCATCCTCGCCACCGGTGAGACCGTCATCATTGTGGGGCTCGACATCGGGGAGCTCGTCAGTTTGTGTCTGATATTCCTCTTGCGACTCTCGGGCCATAAGGATGTAGTGGTCCAATAAAGCCGGATCCGTAGTAGAAGAAGACATGCCTAGCAGTAGACAAAACGTATACGGTTAGTCACCGGAAAAATTCGGCATGACCTCGCCTATAAATCGTCATGCCGGAGTGCCAAAAATTCGGCGGAACGGAAATGAATCAACGTTCCGGCAAAATATTGGCACTCAATGTACCTGCAACATAAATTGAATGCACACATGGCCACAAAAACAGTTTCTTGCATTGCTGTCATCACATGGCACAAAAACTCCCAGGAAATTCATATATCTGTGTCATCATGCAATTTGTGTCATGCAAACTTTGTTAACTAAAATTTCAGCAAGAATTTAGAACTTGCTTCCTGGAGTAACTTAAACCACTTAAACTGAACATATTGGAATAGATAAATTATTGCTTCTGCTAATAGTTTCACTAGAGTACTTCTAGCAAAGACTAAATTTGAAACACTAGAAACAGCAGCATTTATCAAAGCAATAGCAGCATTTTTGAGATAAACCCCTAACAGGTTGATAAAAACACATATGCAAGCAAGTTATGAATTTTATTCAGTCTACCACTTAACAGTTTGATAAATTAGCACTTGGATGTGCATCTAATTTTATTGATTTGGCCATGGACATCATTCGGTGGAATTTGATTATACATGCGTTTGTATGGGGCACGGTAGCAGCAACTGCAGGGGAAAACATGGTAGCAGCAACTGCAGGGCCATGGACATCGATCGATGTCTAGATGCAGTGGTAGTTTGCAGGGGAAAGCAACACTACTGCACACGGGAGTTGGAAGAGGGGGGGGGGCTGACCTGGGTTCGTCGTGGGCGTGGGCGATGGCGGCGTGGGTGACGACGGCCGGCGTGGACGACGACGATGAGAGGGACGGCGCGCGGCGTGCTCCCGCTCCTCCTCCCCTGGTGCTCCTGCTCCTCCTCCTGCTGCTGCTCCCGCTCCTCCTCCTCCTGCTCGACAACGACGACGGCGGCGTGCGATGAGTGAGACGACGCTGGCGTGCGGTTTGGGGATCGAGAGAAGTGTGCGGGCGCGCAAGATCTAGAGAGAAAGGAACGAGTGATATGCGAGGACTTACAGGCGCACAACCGAGAAAACGCGCCTGCGCTAAACTTTTAGAACCGGTTTGTGATACAAACCGGTTCTAAAGGGTCTGTCCCCTGGGCCCTAACAAACCGGTCCTAAAGGCCTTGCCGCCATTTGCTGTAGGGAGGGGGGGCCCAGGGGACAGACCCTTTAGAACCGGTTTGTATCACAAACCGGTACCAATGTGCTTCGCTTGATGCCCTGTTATGCGCTGGCCCACAGAGCCATACCCCAGGCGCATAACCTAGTAGATGCGCATGCGCTAAAATTCGTAGGGTTTTGGTTTGCGCGGGCCCACATAGCCTTAGTCCAGGCGCATGTTCTCTCGGAAGCGCCTGTGATAAAGATTACCCCATGCGCATATTCACACTTATGCGCCTGTGCTAAGATTTTCTAAATTACACAGCCCACCCCGGCCCGGGACACATCGAGCAATACGAATGCTATTATATGGTGCTCCCACATTGTTTTTCACTTAAAAATTACATACATATGAAAGTTAACATGTGCAAAAATATTTAGTCTCACATCGAGCGTAAATAGATTGATTTAGCGAGATACCGCAAGTGTTTCTCTCTGAAAACACATTGTACATAATAGCTATTAGCCTGTTATATCGCACATATCGCGAGTATTTCCCTCTCCCAACCTTTCGTCACAATCTTACTCTTGCCTTTCTTGGTCGATGTTGAATACGTGACCGCCATATCATGACTTCTTCTTGTGAATGGAAGACCTTCCCTAGGTAGTGTGGTCCTGCTTCTTCTTGTGGTGTATGGTGCATCGTCTTCACCGGGTTCTTCCCATCATCGGCTCTCCGACTAATCCGTCGAAGTCCTTCTCATCGGCGACTCCATCCATTCCGACGAGGGCCCTTTTTCCTCTCCTTACGACAACACGACTAGGCTTTGCCGGGTCGGTTATGAAGAAGCATTGCTCCACGTGCTTAGCCAATTCCCAGGGCTCATTTTGCGCGGTGGGGTTCTTGGACTTTGGTTTGTTGGCTTCAGACATCGACATAGTGGTGAAATATTCGTATTCTTTCGTGACGTTTGTAGCCCATCTGACATGGAACATCGGCAGCTTTACCCCAACGTAGTCAAGTGTAACGCGCGGGAGATTTTTCTCCCCCGAAAGAATTTGTTGTTTGTTTTTCTTTTTTGTGCATCTCATAACATCATGCACCATCATCTATTTAAAACTTGCAAACTAATTTAAATTTATCAAATAAAGTTTTCAAAAATTTACTAAAATTTATTTGATGTTTAAATCTATTTTTCTTATGGCCTAAACACTTTCTGAAAAAAAAAACCAAAAAAAATGTTTGGGGGCCAGCCGAGCCAAGCCAGGCCGAACTAGGCCCAGCAAGGCCCAGCCAGCCCCCCACCAAACCGAACCCTAAGTCTTTTTCTTCCCTCGCGAAAACCCCCCCGCCGTTTCTCCTTTTCGCAATCTGGTCCCTCCACCTCTCCAACAGAGAACGCACGCACGGGAGCCCCTCCTCTCGCTCGACCCCATCGTCCTCCTCCCCATCGAACCCCCTTCTCCTTCGCTCGCCCCGCCCCCTCTGTCCCGAGCCCCGCCTCCCTGCTCCCCTCCATCGCCTGCCTCCCCCTCGCCTCCCTTCCTCGCGCGGCACCGGCAGGAGGCCATGCCCCGCCGCCAAGCTCCGCCTCCAAGGCATCTTCCGCCTTCGCGCAGCACGGCGCCGCCCCGTGCTCGATCCCGCCTCTTGCCGCGTCGGGCCGCCGTCCTCCCCGTATGCGCCGCCGCCAGGAGAGCCTCTGCTCGCGCCCGCCTCCCCCTTCTCCGGCCGTGTCCGTTCTGCGCCTCCCTTTGGAGTTCGGGGCAAGTCGAGCCACGTCCATCGCACCTTCTGGACCCGGTCCTCCTCGCCAAGCTCTGGTTCCCTTTACGTCCTGCGCCTGTAGCTGCTCAGCTCGGCCTCTGCCTTGTCCTTGTGGAGAACGGCGACATCGACGCCGTCGTCGCCAGGAGCCCCGTCCTTGAGATCCTCAACATCCGTGCGAGTTTGGGGATGCGCCTACGGCTCGTCAGCAACAGCCTCCGGTGTGTCCAGGTCTGCGCCTCGAGGATGGAGAGCATCACCGTGGCGAACACCCCGTGTCTCGAGCGCCGTCGAGCCCCTCTCCATCCTCGCGCCAGCACGACCACGGGACCGTGACCAGGACGTTCCCCTCGACCTTTTCGCTGAAGAGATCGAGGCCGAAGAACGCCGAGGCGCCACGCTCGCTTCCGAGATCGTCGTCGACCACCGCAGCCGCCTCCTATGGCCGCCGTACATCACCTTGTCGCCATGATCTTCTTGGACAAGAACGTGCCGTGAACGACTACCGCCGCCCCACATGTACCTCGTCGACAAGATCCGCCACGACGCCATGACCGACAACGACCACGGGGATGTGTGGGATCGAATACCGACCACTGACACGATCTCTCATCGCTCGATGTGTTCCTTTTGCGTTGGCCGCCTTCGTGCGTGTCCGGGAGATGATGTCGTGAACCCCGAAGACCGGAGAATCGCCCAGTTCGCCATTGACCACAAAGATCGGAACCACCAAGATCTTATATACGGACGCGGCGAGTACCTCGACCACGTCTACTTCCTATTCGGACCTCGATGAAAAGATCGACAACGACCACCGATGACGTGAACGACTACCTCGGCTACGGAACGAGAACGACTACTTCCACTACTTCCTCTACGACCGTCTACTTCCTATATGTCCGAAGATGCTACCTTCGATCCAAAGATTTCTCTCGAACGTGCGAACCCAAACCCCAACCCTATACCCTATATGCCTATTTTCTAGATGTCATCTATATCGTGCATATTAAATCATTCATCTTGTTGCATTGCATATTGTGGGTGCGGGCAATAATAATATCACCTAATAACTAAGTATGGAATGTGTTGGGATGATATACTACTGTCCCGGTTCCATTTAAATTGTGTAGCTCATCTATATTCTTGCCTCCCCATGTTAACCAACATTTAATCTTGATGGTTAGATAAATAACTCGAACCTCCTAAATTAGATGTTGGGCTTCCGGCTCAATTTAAATTGACTAAATTGCATAAATCATAACTAATTCATTTTAACTCGAAATTTGAAAAGTAAAAGATGTTTTCCGATCAAAATTCTCTAAACTTTGCAAATATGAACTTTTTTTTTCTGTTTTGAACAATTTAAATTGCTGAAGACAACTATTTCTTACTTAATGCATTTAAAATTGTCAATTTAATAACTTGCTCAACTAAAATCCAAATTCAACAAATGAAATATGGTTTCCATCTAAAATTTTGTGTTCTTTCCAAATATAATTTTTGTTATCTGTTTTGAACAATTAAAATGGGTGAAAACAACAAATGTTTGTGTAACTCATTTAAGAAGCCAAATTTTATAACTTAATAAATAAAATTCCAAACTTGGTAAACAACATATCAAATTGAAGCTATTGTTGTTTTTCTTATTGTTTTCATCATCCATGCATCATTCTAATCAACTTTCACATGATGATTATTTGTAGATCATTTAATTCAACATTAATTCATGGGCTTTTCAAGATGCAATCCAAATTGCATATGGGACTATTTAAATATGTTTACCATGTCAACTAGTTTATCTTTGATGCATCCTTAAACTTGTCATGCATCAATATCTTGATCATGCTGGATCTTTTGCCGTAGTAGTAATTGTTGCATCCGGTGTTTGTCCTAGTTCGTTGCTTCTTCGCGGATAGGACGTTGAGATGATGTGAGCAACGACAAGTTCTGCGGATGTACCTCTACTTGCTGAATTCCAGGCAAGTATACTCACTTGCTACCTATGTTGCCTTTCCTCACTTGTTACCGATTCTTTCCGTTGTCTTTATGCTAGCCTTATGATTCGATGCTTATGTCTCCATCCTATCATATGTTTACCTTGCAGCCATGATATATCCCTTCCTTCCACTTCCTATTAACTGTTGCTTGTTTACCTTGTTGGCCCTCGTGTCGTAGTTGCATGCTTATTGTTGTTTGCGCTCAAGTCTTGTTGTCCGTCTTTGCACCTGTTTAGTTGATAGTTGGGTTTCAACTTAATCAACAACATGTTAATGTTTTGGGTAATATTAACTTGATGATAAGGCACCGGCAGGAGGCCCGGCGTGGTTTTGAGGCCTGCTAGTGTCAAACTTAATTAGGAAAAGAGTCTTGTCTACTGATCCATGATGAGCGCACTAACCACATGTGGGAAACGAGTATGGGTGCCCCCCTCAACTTGATTCGATTCGCATCTCGTCCAAATCGCCTCATTTAGTTCGGGTTTTCCATTTGCCGCATGCATATGCAGGTGCGAACCCTTGGCGCCAGGGTGGAACTTTTGTAGTCGGCATTTAGGGAGACACGTTCTTAGAGTCCTATGAGGGTCCCCTTTTCTTCGTGGGGCTTGATTAGTCGTGCGCTCAACTGCACGGGGTTCTTTGGGCTTGATGCGAAGAAGAGTTGGGTTGTGTTGAGTACCTCGCTTGGTGGGTTGATCCCCCGTCTGGCGGGATATTCTTACATGTACGGCCAAATTGGTGCATCCCTGCAGGGTTAAATCTTCTCGAGAAGCCGTGTTGTCCGCGGTTATGGATGACTTGGTGAAAGTGTTGGCTAACAAGTACTCCGACAACTTACACCTAACGATAATAACTTGACTAGTAATATAGATTACCTCCACCGTAAGAATGATGTCACCCTAATCAACAGTGTGAGTTTTCCTTGGGTTGCTTCCTTAGTAGGGGGTAACATTGGATGGGTATTGTTTGGTGAGTAGGTTTAGTTGGTTCTGATACGCTATCTTATCCCTTTCTTTTAGCCGGATGTTGTAGCGCGTCTCTATAGCTAGTTAGTGCAGCCCGCTGCCGCTTCTTTGCAATAATCCCTTCCTTTCCGTTGTACCCAAAGTATTTGTATCTTGTGATGATTGGTTACGCTGGTATCTTGTGAGTATGGCTTGCCAGTACTTAACCGTACTGACCCACGACTCCGTTCGTGGCTGCATATTCAACATTGCAGTCAACAGGTTTGAAGTCTGACGACGTTAGCTTGGGAATCCCTCCGGCTTGGCCTGGGCAGGGATTGGACGACATCGGTTATCTTCAGGACTCTTAGTCCAATTTGTATCTTGTCCGTAGTCGGAAACTATGTTGTTTCTTCCGCTGTTATTTGGATCTTTGTATTGTATCAGTTGTATCCTTGACTCGTTTGAGTCGTCTTGTATATATCTCTTCTGTTGTTGTTGCGGAATACTCGTGAACTGTTGTAATGTTATCACAAGTGGCAACCTGGTATCGGTTATTATGTGGATTTTGGCGGAAATGCTGAAATCTGCATAGTGCCCGATCTCGGGGCGTCACATCAAGCTCCCAGATTTCCTCGATCTTTCCGTAGTATCTTCTAATCTCTTCGCCCGTGTAAGATTCCATCGTTATAGACGAGTTTTGATAGTCGCTACTTTTGTCTCTTTCCTCCGTGTAGAATGTGTACCCATTGATGTCGTATGCTTGATAAGTCATCAGATTGGGCGCGGGGCCATATGACAAGGCCAATACAATTTTATCTTTCTGACATGTCATTGGCGGTGGATCGGCATCAATCTGCTTCTTGAACCATGTCGTGAAAGAGGAGTTGTGTGCTCTAAATATCTCATCTTCCGTCATCGGCCTGCGAGCACTGTTTTTTATCGCGGTTTTGTGCTCTTCTATCCAAGGGTCGACATCGTCGATGTGTTGTAACACTACTAGGTGGGCCCTTTCAAAATCGGCTCTCCGACCACAGGAGTCCACGTCGATTACCCTTTTGCCAGTGTTGTGGCCTACCCCCATGAACCTGTCAAGGTGCTTGTTTGCGGGCAAACCAACAGCTGGCTTTTCATCGCCTAGAAAATTCTTGCAGAAAGAGATGGATTCTTCGGTGAGAAATCCCTGGACGATGCTTCCATCCGGGTGTGCCCTGTTACGAACGAATGATTTGATGATCCCGTTCATTCTTTCTAACGCCATCATGTTGTGCAAGAATGCCGGCCCAAGATTGGTGATATCGTCCACGATATGGACCAAGAGATGTACCATAATATCAAAGAAGGCAGGTGGGAAGTACATCTCAAGCTCGCATAGGATGGTGATGATCTCTTCCTGCAGCCTTCCGAGTTTCTTCACGCTTATCGACTTCCGAGTGATGACGTCAAAAAAGTTACAGAGGCCAGTGAGCGTTTGATGGACGTGCGGTTCCATTATCCCTCTTATTGCAACCGGAAGTATTTGCGTCATCATCACTTGACAGTCATGAGACTTCATCCCGCTGAAGATTTTTTTCTCCGCGTCTAGGTATCTGCTTATCAGCCCCGCGTAACCTAAGGGAAATTTCACTCCGAGGAGGCATGTGAATATTTGCGCGAGCTCGTCGGGGCTTAGAGTGAAGCAAAAGGGTTTCAGGCGGTGAGTTTGGTGTTTCTTAGCCCTTTTCTGCTTGCGGTCGTCCATCTCCTCCACCTCATCCTCGCCCTCCTCCGTCTGTTCACGCGTAGAAGGCGGTAAGTGAAGCTCGCTCCTGATATTCAGGACCATCAGGTCGTATCTTGATTTTGGCCCGTCTTTGGTCCTATCTGGCATGTTGAACAGGGTGCCAAGCAAGCTCTCACACACATTCTTCGTGATATGCATGACATCAAGGCAGTGAGGCACTCCGAGGATTGGCCAGTAGCGCAAGTCCCAAAACACGGACCTCCTTTTCCATACCCCCAAGAGCGGTCCTTCTGGCGGAGGACACTTTTTCTCTCCTCGCTTCCGCTTTTGTACCTTTCCCGACGGAGGACACGTTTTCCAATTCTTCAATAGAGTATCGATCTCTTCTCCTCTTCTCTTGCGTGGAGGTAGATCGAGCTCATCTTTACCGTTGAACAGGTCTCCGCGCTTTCTCCACGGGTCGTTCTGTGGTAGCCACATTCGATGCCTCATGTATACCGTTTTAGAAGATCCGGGATCCTTGTGTAGCTGTAGAAACGGGGTAAATTCCATGCACCTGACACAAGCCTTGTGTCCATGGCACACCTGGCACGCAATATATCTGTATCCGAGATAGTCCTGCACCGTCGTGATCAGTGCGGCTCTCATACGAAATGTTTCTTCTTTGAAGGCGTCCCATGTTTCCACCCCTACCTCCCACAACGTGTCTAGCTCCTCCATCAATAGCTCCAGATACAGGTTGATATCGCTCCCTGGCTGGGTCGGCCCTTGAATCAGCATACTCATGTGTATGTACTTCCTCTTCAGACACAGCCACGGGGGGAGGTTGTACATCCATACAAACACGGGCCAGGTGCTATGTTTGCTGCTCTGGTTGCCAAACGGATTGAGACCGTCGGTGCTCGCACCAAGCCTGATGTTCCTTGGGTCATTCCCGAATTCTTCATCGAATGCGTCTAATGCTTTCCACTGACGTGCATCCGAAGGGTGTGTTAGCACTGGTTTTTCAACACGTTCTGGATCGCTCGGCACCGCCTTCTTTCTGTCCTCATGCCAGCGCATGAGCTTTGCTTCCTTGGGGTCCACGAAGTACCGCTGCAGACGGGGAATGAGTGGAAAGTACCACACAACTTTCCTAGGAGCTTTCTTCGTCCCCCTCCTGTAACGATCAGCACCGCACACCGGACATTTGATCTGGTCCGCGTGCTCCTTACGATAAATTATGCAGTCACGGACGCAAGCGTGGTATTTTGTGTGCGGTAAATCGAGGGGGCACACGATTTTCTTGGCCTCCTGTAGACTACTAGCACATGTGTTCCCTTCAGGTAAGTGCGTCTTCAGGTATCGCAGAAGATCGTCCATGCTTGGGTCGGTCCATCAGTGTTTTGCCTTCATCTCTAGAAGATCCAGAGCTACTCTCAAGCGTGACTCCTCCGCCCCGCGACTTGCGTCATACAACGGAGTTGCAGAGTCTATCTCTAGTTGCGTGATCTTAGATTTACGTCTGGCGTCGGTCGACGTGTTCTTGAGAAGAAGATCTTGAACATGAGGGTCCCGCACGACTGAAGTTAGCGAAGTGTTCATGTCCTCGTCTTCATGTTGTTGAGCACCATGACTCCCTTCTTCTCCATTATAGTTGTCTTCGTCGACAGCCTCTTCGTCCTCTCCATTGCCATGTTCAGACTCCTCCTGATCATCTTCACATGTCGCCGCCCAATTGGTCTCGACGTGATCATCGTCTTCATCATCATCCATCCACTTAGTGTGGCCCTCCATGAAACTATACCTGAGCAGGTGCTTCTCCACATTACCAGATTCTGGTTTGAACAAAGACCCCAGCTTGCATTTCCGACACGGACACTCTATCTCGGTGCGGTTGTTTCGATGCATCTCGGCCGTCGCGCGTCACACGTACCTATGCACCACGCTTGTCCTCATCGAAATGACCATTGCTACAAAATGCAAGAGAGAAAGGTTTCATTAACTAGATCCGGTTTTCACGGAAAATTTCGGCATGACCTTCCTACAAAAGGTGTAACGCGGAGCGCCAGAAATTTGCCGAAAAGGAAATGAATCAACATTTCGGAAAAACATTGGCATCTCATCTTCATGGCAACACAATAAAATGAAAAAGAGAACGAATTCTCATCCACCGACCAATCCCACGCACCTATTAAGATGACACACAATGCAAAATATATAGACGCGATGAAGACGTTGAAGATCACCGGAGAGACGACCGATAAGAGAGTGATAGATCTAGAAGTAGCTAGTGGTGCATTTGTGGTGAGATCTAGTGTCCGGCTAGTAGATCTAGTGGAGAGATTTGGAAGAGGGAAAGTGGGGTAGCATACTATCTAAAATATAACAAACATGATTGGTTAAATTAGCTAAAAATGGTGGAGGGGTGTGGGGGATTGAGCTAGGAGCACTAATGGCTCGAGTTTGGACTAGTGAGTGAGTGAGTGGGGTGGATAGGGGTGGTGGTGGGTGGCTGGCCGCACTTATATTGAGGATAAATATTACCCCAGGCGAATATGGCATGGGATGCGCCTGCGCTAAGGGGTGCTACCCCAGGCGTTTCCTTATCCCAGGCGAACAGAGACGTCGTACGCCTGCGCTAACGGGAGCTACCCCAGTCCACTTTTTACCCCAGGCGCTTCTGCCCGGATTCGCCTGGGGTATTTGTTATACCGCAGGCGAACCGGTATTCTGTTCGCCTGGGGTAAAGGAAGAGTGCCCGGGGGTCTGCGGTGGTGACCCTGCCACACTTTACCCCAGGCGCGGCTGAGTTTTGTTCGCCTGGGGTAACAGGCTTACCCCAGGCGCACCGTTCACCCGTTCGCCTGCGCTAATTAGCCTAGGCGCAAAGGATACACGGTAATTGATAATTGCCTGTATAAGCGCAATACTTCCGGAATTTTTCTGCGGTGTATTTCACCAGAAGAAGGACGAGAAATCCTGCAAGAAATCCATGCCGGAGATTGCGGACACCATGCTCAATCAAAAAGCATAGTTAAAAAAGCATTTCGTGCCGGGTTTGTCTGGCTAACAGCCAAGACAGATGCTGAGCACATAGTCAACACATGTGAAGGGTGCCAATATTACACCAAGCAGACTAATATGCCGGCCCAAGCACTCAAAACTATCCCAATTACATGGTCGTTTGCGGTCTGGGGGCTAGATATGATGGGACCGTTCAAAACTGCGCGAGGCGGACTAACACATCTACTAGTAGCTGTGGACAAATATACCAAGTGGGTGGAGGCTAAACCCATCAAAAAGCTTGACGGTGTAACTGCCAGAAATTTCATCATGGACATAGTCATGAGATATGGCGTTCCACATAGCATAATAACCGACAACGGAAAAAATTTCTCCATTGGAGAGTTGGCTTGCCGACAAACGGGAATTCACCTAGATATCGCATCTGTGGAACACCCGCAATCGAATGGACAGGTTGAGAGAATGAATAGCTTAATCCTGCAAGGAATACGCCCAAGACTCGAATCTCCTCTCCATAGAGCAGCTGGAGCATGGGTAGAGGAGCTACCTTCCGTGTTTTGGAGCATTCGAACGACGCCAAACAGGTCAACTGGGCAAATCCCGTTTTTTCTAGTTTACGGGGCTGAAGCTATTATTCCAACGGACATGATCCATGATAGCCCAAGAGTGCGGGATTTTGATGACTCGGATGCCGAAGAAGCACGACAGGATGCCGTCGATCTCTTAGAAGAGGAACGAGAACTTGTGCTTCAAAGATCCGCCATTTACCAGCAAGGTTTACGACGTTATCATAGTCGGAAAATCAAGCATCGTTCTTTTAAAGAAGGTGACTTAGTGCTGAGATTGGTGCAGCAAAGAAAGCACAAATTGGCCCAAGTATGGGAAGGACCATTTGTCATCAGCAAAGCTATGAAAAATGGGTCATATTATCTTGTAGATATTCGGGACACGGAAGATGATCCCGAAAAGCCGAATCGCAAAAGAAAGAGAAAGATAGATGATGAACTAGGAGAGACAAAGAGGCCTTGGAGCATCCAGCAGTTACGTCCCTTCTATACTTAGTTCAATTTCTATGTAAACATCTTTGAGATCATGAAACAAAGTTGTCGGAATTTTGATATCCATGTTTTTACAAGTTTATTATAGTACAAAGCATGATTCCACCTTATCTATTTCCCAATGATCTTACAAAATACTCAATGTTAACCTGAATTGTGCCTGCGTGCTCGGTGTTTAAAAACTGAATGATTTTCAGCCTGCTAACGGCTAAAGGAAACTCGGATTGTGCCTGCGTGCCCAAGTATTATCTGATTGTTTACGTGTTGGGTCACTGAAGCTAGTTAGTAAAAATGCCTTTAGTATGATCCATGTTTCCGAGTTTAAACCGATTGGTTATACCCAGTTACTCGGCATGATGATTCATAATACTATCGAGCCATTTCAAACACTAAGGACAGTTAAAACACATAAACCAGAGAACTTAGAAGACAAAGGAATATTAAAACCCGGAAACCTTGTAAAGAATTTCATAATTAAAACTGCAAAAGGCGGAGTTCTTGTTTATACAAAAGGAATAGAAGCATTACAATATGAATTACATTGTAAAAGTGCAGTAATGCTCCTATTGTCTACTTTCATCATCCAGGTTAAAGGCAGCCCTTCAAGCGTCCGAGTCTTCTTCGCTGCTGTCATTCTCGGGGGCTTCCGGGATCTCCTCTTCCGGATAAGTGATGGAGATGTTCACCATGGAGGCGATCTTGGTGGCGTGGCCTTTGATTTCATCAAATATGGTGGATCTCTAAGTTTCCGTGTATCCTTGGGGGATACCGGACGCCACGCGCCAAGACTTTGCACCAGGGTAGTGCATACGCATAAGGCCGAGTGCCATGCGTGCACCACCCCGTGCAGCGGAGCGTAGGATGGACTCCCTGGACTCCGCCACCTCCAAGATGGCATCCGGAAGTTTCTCAACTTCCGAGAACTCCCCAGTCCTTGTGGGAAGGAACTTGTTGACCAGCTGCATGCCAGCAGCCCTGGTCGCAGTCCATGTCTTCCCAAAGGCTCGGATTCTATCAATCCGAGCGAGATCTGGGTTATCTCCTGTTTTTTCAGACAAAACAACCAAAAAGGTTAAGTGAAAACGCAGTGAAAGAAAACAAGACATAGAAAAATGGTAAATGAAGCAAAACTTACCGATAATCTTGTCGATTTCGGAGCCTTCCTCCAGGCGAAGGTTTAAGGAATTTTTCAGGTCCCGGATAGTGGAATTATCCTTCTCCGCCTGTTCGGAAGCCTTTGAATGAGCACTTCCAAGGGCCAGATTGCTGGCTTCCAGATCCTTTTGGGCCTTCATAAGTTGCTTATGAAGGTCCAGATTCTCCTCACGGAGACTGGCAGCATTGCCAGCATCTTCAGCTATTTGCTTGGCCTTAGCCAAAGCATCTGGAAAGCAAGGAAAATTATGAGTTTAGAAAAATACCGGAAAAGTACTTAGACAAAAAGCTGAATCAAAAACTTTAGAGGAGGAAAGTTTACCTGTTGTTTCCTTCAGCTGCAGCTGAGACGATGCCAGCTCCACCTCTTTCACCTCAAGAATGGAAAGAAGATTTCTAAGTCCTTTTTCTTGACGGAAAGTTTATTGAAAACTTCCATGTTAATGGTTTCGGCGGGTTGCTGGAACACGACAAGGAAAAGAGTAACTAAAAAGCATCAAGGCGAAAAGTATACATTTTGTTTAATGCTTGGGGGCTAGAGTTAAATACCTGGCTCATTCGCTGCAACCCCGCCAAGTTTTCATTGAACTCTTTTGCGTATTCCGCAAAAAGAATTCCGGTCGCGCTTAGGCCATCGTTGAGATTCTTGAAGTCCTTGTCAAAGGTGGGAATCTCCTCATCGATTGTCCGAGAAGAATTTCTCACCTCTGGAGCCGCCCTTTCCCTCGTGTCCATGTCCGGCACAACGGGCTGGCTGGGCTCCAACGACTCGGTGGTGGGGGCTGTCGCATGCTCTTCCGCCATCGTGGACGGTATGTCCGGTGCGATGACGGGAGAAGGTTGAGCGCCTCTGTTGGTCACAACCTTATGCCTTTTCAGCTTTTTTGGCTTTAAGGTAGAAGGAGGCAGGCTAAAGGCAAAAAACAAAAAACCCGGAAAGAGTTAAAACTCCGAAGACAAAAGAAAACTTCGACAAAAGAAAATAACCCGGACGTTCTAACCTGGAGGTGGCGACGGGAATCCCGTCAAGATCGATGATTTCCTCAGAGGAGGAAATCTTCTTGCGCTTGCGCCCACCTGCAAAGGTGGCGTGCAACGCCTCCAGATCAGCTTCGGAGGCAAGCTCCGAGTCAGGAAGGTCAGCAATCTGTCGAAAAGAAAAAGCAGAGTTAGAAGTGAAAAATCCGAGAAAGCATGGCAAAATTCCACCCAAATGACGGAAAAAATACCTTGGGAGCCGGATTGTCGGCCGTATACATTGGCCGACTCGCTTCGTATTGGTCGCGTGATGCGACCAACTGGTTTACGCATCGCCGCAGATCATTCGCGGCCCAGTCTTTGCTGGTTGTCCGCATTTTGTCGTTGGCGCCCGTGTACTCGCAGAGGAGACGGCCACCATGATTGGCTAATGGCTGGATCCGCCTGTCCAACCAGCAAAGGACCGTGTCCATGCCGGTTAGAGGCGGATCCGAGGAAGTGAGCTTGGCGATGCGCCGCTTGATCCTTAGTAGATCAGGCGGCAGAACTTGGACGGCTTCTGTTCCCCAATTTTCTTGGGGAACAACAGCGGTGTTTGAGAAAGGTGGAACCCCGATGGCCTTTTTCGGGAAAGGGACATCGGGATGATAGAAGAAGGAACCCATCCAGAATTTGACGGATTCCGAGGTTCTGATCTTGGGGAACCATTCCTCCCTAAATCTCCTAAGAGTGAAGGAGATGGTCCCGCAAGTCGGGAGTGCGCCCTCCGAAGAGTTCCGCTTAACCCCGAAACAGTATAACCAAAAGTCTAACCTGGGTTCTATGCCTAGGAAACCCTCGCAGAGGGCCTGAAACCCGGCCATATAAAGAATGGAATTGGGTGGCAGGTTATGAGGTTGGATGTTATAGTGGGAGAGAACTTGGAGGAAAAAGGCAGAAGGGGCAATCCCATACCTCTTAGGAGATGGGAGGAGAGAAGAACCCGTTCGCCGTCGTTTGGCAGGGGTTCGTTCTCGTCCTCAGGGAGTCGCCATTTCCCTTTGAGTACCAACCCCTCCTTTTCCATGTTTGGAAGGAGGGATGGGGGAATGCTGAAGGCAACCCAGTTCCCGGCAGTTTCCACTTCTTCGTCCGCTCCGGCGGCGGCGGACGCGGCGGCCTCTGCGTAATCTTCTCCTCCGCCGTTTCGGGAGCAAACGGCGGAGAGGGCGCGGCGCTTGAGCCCGCAAGATCCGCAGTGGCGGAAGGATTCCCTCCGTCCACCGCGGAATCCGCAGTCTTCACCGGCTCGCCGCCGGCGCGCGTCGGGGAATCCAACTGTGGATCCATGGTGTTGATGATGTCTTCGATGTCCTGCGAGACGTTGCGGGCGGGCGAGGACAGCGAAGATGCCATCAGGTGGCGGCGCTAGATTGCCTCCGGTGAGGTTTTCGGGCGCGGTGTGCGTTCGGTACTCTCTCTGCTGGAAGCTTGGGCACTGTAATGGCGTTCGAGTGGTTGCGGAAGGTTTACCGGGAGGACGAAGAAGGCTCTTTATAGCCGGAAATCCGTCACGATACGTGCTAGCGGCTCTTTTGACCGTTGGATGATCAACGCGTGTCACTCGCCGGAAAATCCGGGAAATGAATCGACAGGGTGATTATGGTTATCTCCTCGTTTCCTGCGAGAATCTGTAAAAGATATGTTTCTGGGTTTCCCACTCAAAACCCAAACGTCCCTTACGTCAGCAGGATTAAAGTGCTGACGTAGGAGGTTTCTTCTCCGCGAAGGATCGTGTGAGAAAAGCCGGATTTCCAGGATTCCTAGTTTTATGTTACCATCTCTTTTCAAAAGAAGAGTAAGAAGAATCAAGACAGCTGGCCAATATTTCTCGGACAATATACATTTGGCGAAAGACGGCAAATCAGAGTTTTAATCCTTCTTGGGGCTACTGTCGGATATATACTGAATAGGGGTATATGAGATGGTAGTCAAAAGTGCCGGATTACCAGGGTGGCCCAACTGGTAGTGGGCTATGGTCCATTGGGCGGTCCAGTAAGCTGACGCGCAGAAGCCGGATTCTAGAAGGACCTGGATCACGGCCCACGTGATCTGGCTTGGAGGAGAAGACGGATTCCTTACTTTCCAAGTTACTAGGCATCGTAGTCTTCTAGGTTTCCTATTCTGTATGCCCTAATCCGGCTATTATATAAAGCTGGACGGGAGATGAGATAACAAGACACGAAGCCACATGCCAACTCGCCGAGAAGTTGATCCTCCGCGAATAGCTAAACCTAACCTCACGTTGTAATTGTTTACACAGGCTTTAGTCCTGATTAGTGAGATTGCAGGAGTAGGAACGCCGTATTATTACGACGTACCAAACCTGGGTAAATCCCGTGTCTTTGTCACCAACGCGATCCCGTTTCACCATGTCTCTATCCGTAGTCTCATGGCACCCCCGTCTATGAAAACTACTACGATGTCTCGACACTACCAGCCCGTGGCAGCGGTGCCTCTAGGGAAACTAAAGGTAATTAAGGTGGTCCTTTTAATAAAGCACCGGAGCAAAGCATTCACACTCCATGAACACATGTGATCCTCACATCACAACCATCTCCTCCGGTTGTCCCAATTTCTATCACTTTGTGGCCTCAGGTTCAGGAAAACAATTAGGGATATTAAAACTCAGACAAGAGGGAGCCTTCTCACGCTATCAACCATTTTAGCCGTAGGATGCTGCGTTGGAGTCTTTCACAACCGTCTGATAGGAGATTTGCTCCCGCGTGGGCCGCTCCTCAGCCAGATGTCCCGTCAGCCCGCTATTCTGGACGTAAAATCAGAGGTCTCTCGTTCGATCTGGCCGGACGGTCCAGATATAGCCGCCTAACAAGACCGGTGTTGACTGTGAGCGTTTTCCATTGATCGTCCCTTCCGCTGTTCGACACCCCACCCCTCCCGAACGCGGTGAAAACTAGATGCGCCGTCGCTTCTGATCGCTCTCGCACCCTTGCTCTTCCAATCATCTTTTTCCATTGTTCGTCCCTTCCGCTGTTCGACACCCCACCCCTCCCGAACGCGGTGAAAACTAGATGCGCCGTCGCTTCTGATCGCTCTCGCACCCTTGCTCTTCCAATCATCTTCTCGAGACCCATGGCGATTCCTTGGTGTGCCGGCGGAGCCGAGAGAGATTCTTCCATTCACGAATTAGGGATACTTGTTCTCGCTGGGCGTCGGCCGTTGAGGCGTGGTTGCGCCGGCGATAGTGGTGACGAGCGAAGCTAATCGAGGGCAAGCCGAGATTTTGATGTGGAGGTTGGAGAAGTACAGGTCTGCGTCTTCTACATCACACCCTCCATTTGGTGCAGATCTCATGGAGTTGTTCGATGATTTAGCACTTTAGATTTCAGTTGCAGTTTTGGGACTCAAAATTACCCACGTTGGTAGCCTGTCCAGGACACCGTTTGAAATCCTTCAAGGTTTGTGCAACCAATGGCGGATAGATCCTGCTGCCGCTGCTCAGATCGGACGGATCAGAGCGGCCGCCTGCTCTTTGCTGCCATTGAGATGCAACACCTAGCGAGCCCCTTCATCGGATAGGCGACGATGGCCCACTCGGTATGCTACGCTGGATTACTGGTTCTGGTCTGTGCTGCTTGTTTCCTTGACTCGTTGGTAGTTAATTTAAGAAATTGTATGTGCTTCGTTTCATCTCGCTTACGGATCTATGTTGATCATTTTCTTTGCAGGTATGATTGTTGGTGTGCTTTCGTGCCTTTTATCTTCCCTTTTCCTATACATTAATGTTGCTCTTTGGAGCTAGGAAGGTAAGTTGTGCTTGTTTCTGATGCAGTTTGTTTTTTCTAGCGGAATGGACTGAATGCTACATCTGTGGTGGACCAGAAATCAATTCACGGGCCTTTCTGCAAATTAGTATTCGAACAGAGCATGATGCAGATATCAAATACACCGACTATTGAAAATTTTGAACTACTTTTGGCACTCAAAATGTGTTGAAAAAAGAAAGCATGTGGTTAATACCTATGTGCCCATGTGCTTCACCAATCTAGGTTCCTTCCTTGCTGCCAAGGAATGCACACCGCTAGCATGATATGTTTGTGCATGCATGGTACCAGACGATGCCAAAGATGATTATAGAACTTATGCAGCTGTTCGACACCTCCCTACAGCCACGCCTTCTCCCCATTACCCACACGGTCCGTTAGCGAGGCGAGTACTTTGGCACCAATCGAATCCTCCGGATTGAAGGTTAGCCAGAGTCTTAGCTCCTAACGCCAGTCACCCATGGCGTTGTCCAGGGAAGAAAGGATATGTGGCTATGGTCTTCTCGATTAAATGATAACTCGGAGGGTGTGAGTATTATTTCGATTTTCTTTTATGTGCTTGCTACGTTGTGAGGATGATGCAATTGGAGACTATGTTTGGAGTGAAATTTGCTAGGATATTCGCACTATGGATTACTTGCATAAAGTTTTATTTTTTTAGTTTTGTTAACATACATAATGTTTTATAGTGTGTAACTATAGCTTCATCTCTTTACTTGAGGAACTTGCTGGATTTCATACTCTGTTCTCTAACTAATTGCTGTAATAACCAGGTTTGTAATTCCATAATTACCTACCATGGCATGGAAGATATATTATTTTGTTTTTCATGATTTATATGATTTTATCTGTTGTGAAATCTGTTTTGCTGTTCCAACTGGTATAACCATTTTAGCCTGAAAAAATTCACTATTTCTGACTGTTAATGTATCTGGTGTGTGTATTTTGTTTATCCAGTAAAATGCCAAGGTGGTCTAGGGCATATTTTTACCTTCTACAAGAATTGTACTAACACTTGATGCATCTGTCTGAAACTCTGAACTGTAGATAATATAATGTTTGCCTTACCACTCTGTTAACTGTGTATAAATTATATCTCAAGCACAATGTTGTGAGACTCTTTATTTCTTTTGCACTACCTGTAGGGGATTGATTAATGTACACCGTTCTTTCCTCAACTAATGCAAGGTGTAGATAATCAGGCACCACTCTTAGTTCTCCGAAACAAGCTGGATGTACTTTATGATCTAGGTGAGGCTAAAATTTAACTTAAACGTATAAAAATTTCATATAAAAATTCAAATATATTTTCTTCAACTCGTAACAACCTATCATCCCAATGGACGGGCGCAGCAACGCGCGCCACCATGATCTAGTGTGTGTAAACAACTTGCAGATATCACTAGTACGAAAAGGCTTACCAGTGACGAACCAAATCGAGCTACCGCTGGCGAACAGGTGTTCGCCAGCAGTAACCCGCCAGTGGTAAGAGGTTACCGCTGGCGAACAAGTCCTGTTCGCCAGCGCTATCTAGTTACCACTGGTTCTTTCTTGTAAATATAGTACTATCAATCCTTTTAACTATTGCACCATATGTACAAATCCGTAATTCCAAATTTGACAAATGATATGTCTAAATTGATCAGAAGAATACGAGGAATCCAAATATGACATCCTTATTATCTTTTCTGAAAAAAAAACATTTTTTATATTTTTTGAATTTTGAATTTATTTAGTTAAATTGATTATGTAGGAAAATTTAGTCTGTCTCAAATAACTTTTTTTCCTTTTACAATTTGCCGATTCTGAAAAAACCTCACAGGCCAAAGGCCAGTGAGGTTGGATTGGAAATTTGCTCACGATTTTTTTGATATATTAAACGCGTTTTTTTGAGTTCGTATGCAAAAGTTATGGCAGTTTTACGTTCTATTTTTGAATTTTGCATAAAAGGTCAAATGGAGTATTTCAAATTTTCTATATCAACTATACAGTACACTCTACCCACATATCAAAGGAATTTATTTTTTGAACATTTTATCATTTTCGTTTCTACTTTCCAAATGTAAAAAAGGCGGTCCACGGTGTGTGTGTGTCTGTGTGTGTGGACCGAAAAATTTCAAATTTCAAATTTACCGCTGGCGAACCAAAAAAAGTGGTTAGCCAGCGGTAGTAGACGAAATACCGCTGGCGAACAACACCACATGTTCGCCAACGGTACAGTGCTTACCGCTGGCGAACTTATAACCCCGTTCGCCAGCGGTATCTTGTGCTGCACGGGGGTGGGGAGGACAGCGTTAGCGCTGGCGAACCCTGTTGCTGCTTCGCCAGCCGTACTAACTTAGCGCTGGCGAACATGGTTTCTACTTCGCCAGCGGTAATAGCACTCGCCAACACCAAAAACGTGTTCGCCAGCGCTAAGCTGGTGGCCACAAGACTTTTCCTACTAGTGTATGATCAAGAAACATAATTATACTCATGAAACAATAACATGTTCATATCTGAAATCATGGTACTCGGTCCCTAGTGACAAGCATTAAGCATAACAAGTTGCAACATCGGTATAAAAAACTAACAATGGATACTAGGCACTATGCCCTAACAATCTGGCATTATTACATGATTAATCTCATCCAATCCCTTCCATCCCTCTCAGCCTATAGCGGGGTTTACTCACTCATGGACGGCGTAAACATACATGGTTGATGGAAAAGGAGTGGCGGTGTCGATGGCGATGATCTCCTTCGAATACCCGTCTAGGCAGGGCGCCAGAACAGGAACTTCTGATCCCCGAATTGAGTTTCGGAGTGGGGGCGGCCCTCTGTTGTGTTTCTGTGGAATATCACGAACCCCCTCGCGTTTTATGGTTGAAGGGAATATGTAGTCGAAAAGGGAGCCCGAGGGGAGGTCGGAGTGGCCCACATCCCCAGGTGGCGCGGCCAAGGGGGGCGCAGGGGGTGGTGTGGCCCCCTCCTGGCTCCTGTCATAGCCCCCTACTGGCTCCCAGGGTCTTCCGGTGTTTTAAGACCAATGGCGTCTTTTCTGGCCATTTTCCCGAAAGTTCATTTTTCTGCACAAAAAACGAGACACCAAGGTAATTCTGCTGAAAAAAACGTTAGTCCGTGTTAGTGGTATCCAAAACTCAGAAGTTTAGAGGAAAACAATAAGAAAAGTGTTCGGAAAAGCAGATACGTTTTGGACGTATCACCCCCATCGTCCTCCTGTGATTCGACGTCGCCGTCCGAATTGTCACTGACCACCTCTACGACCAGCCTAATATAGTCATGCGTCACCTTTACCTGTATGAAGATGCGATCATCTATTTGCAAACGCGATTGAACAGCGAATTCAGACCAGCCCTCAGTGAACTTGAAGTAATAAGGTTCTTCTTCTTCATCAATGTGATATGAACCCAATAGTTCATTGGCCCCACCACCTTTCATGCATGTACGAGATTGCCCGTCTCTTGGAAGTATCTACCCATTTATGCATTTCAAAGGGACATCATGCGCAAGTACATTTGAGACTGATATCAGAAATGCATAGATAGCTAAATGACATTTTTTTGTCTTCGAATTAAGCAGGAAAAGAATGATCATGTAATTACCAACCAACTTGTTAAGTTCTTCTTAATCCTGCACCCTGTGCACAAAGAACTGAGGGACTATAATGTGCTCCCCATTTTCCAGGTCCATCTTATTCTGCTTGTAAAAAGCCCAGGATATCACATTCAATTCAGAGCCACTGAGCTCACATGGGTACTCAAATAGGCTCTTCCGTAGTGTCATCTTGCAAGATGGTACGATAGGACGACACTATGATCGCAAAGGGAAAATCACGCGAATGTGCAATTACATAACCAAGGCCATCTTGGAAAGTTTGGAACATATATATTAACTAGCTAGTAAATTAATGTGTAAGGAAACCAATGCGCAATTACATACCAGGGTCTAGAACCCAAGATTTGACCTCATTGTTTGCATTATTAACTCGAACGTCAAACATACCGAATCAATCGTTATTGTCGCACCCGGACTTCTAGAGGATACTCACCGTACGAACTGAACAGTATTTTGATTGGATTACGGGGCTTACCGGCACCCGCGTCCTCTTACGAGTAGGCCAACACTTATGTGTGACAACCAATCGTTACTGTTCACCGTCGATGTAAACTATCCCATAGAAATCAGGACACTTCCATTGACGTACTTCAAACCATACACACATGGTACGTCAACGGCGTTGAACAACTGATATCACAACAGATCTCTACGACACAAAAGATTGAAATAAGTTGCAAATAGCTCTCATTAGAGCAGAGATAACAAATACAATCATTCAGAGGACACATGTCCCAGCAATTCATCATTACATCACAGCGGAAGCATCCAACATGTCTGAGTACAGACAAGAACCAGATAGGCCTAAGAGGCCGGAAACAAAAAGACGGAGCCCATCCACGAAGTCTCGGATCCTGCCCGGGTCCGCTATCTACTCGTCAGCAGTCTCGTCATACTCCACGTAGTTGCCACCATGTAGATCTTCGGAAACGTAGGTCTGCAGAAACCACAGCCCCAAAGGGGTCAGTACATAAACGTACTGGCAAGCAAGACTCACAGTTCACCAAAGTGTAACCCGTCAACACCAAGCACAGATGCTTTGGGTTCAACGGAAGGAATGGGGTGTAAAAGATGCTGCAACTGGCTGCTCTAACCAACTACAGAGTTTCTACCACTTCCTGCTACCAGAAAAGAGATAAGATCGTGTATCGTAACCAACCTATCAACTAACTCCAAACAAACCCATCATGGATCTCGCCCCTTATCCAAAGAAGCAATCCGAGGATAACTCACACAGTTGAAATAATGATGGTTCAGATTATTGTGTCAATAAGCCTATTACTAGTCAAGTTGTTAATCATTGGGTGTAAGGTTGTTAATCATTAGGTTTAAGTTGTACTGAGTACTTGTTAGCCAGTACTTTCACCAAGTAATCCATAACCGCGGAAAACACGGCTTCTCGAGAAGATGATCCCTGCAGGGTTGCACCAATTTGGCCGTACACGCAAGAATAACCCGCCAGATGGAAATGCACTTCCACCAAGCGGGGCACTCTACACAACTCAACTCTTCTTCGCATCAAGCCCAAAGCACCTTGGGCGCACGGCTAATCGAGCCCAGAAGAAAATGGACCCTCATAGCACTCTAAGAACGTGTCCCCCTATATGCCGACTACAAAAGTGCCACCCTGGCCTGGGCTCGCAAAAACATGCATGCGGCAAATGGAAAACACGAACTAAATGAGGCGATTTGGACGAGATGCGAATCGAATAAAATTGAGGGGGGCGCCCATACTCGCTTCCCACATGCGGTTAGTGCGCTCATCATGGATCAGTAGATAAGACCCTTTTCCTATTAGGGTCGACACTAGCAGGCCTCAAAACCACACAGGGCCTCCTGCCGGTGCATAATCATCAAATTATTATTTAACAATAAAATTAGCATGATTGATTGATTAAACATCAAGCCCCCAGAACATAAAAGAGTAGTAACAGAAAGTAACGGGTAACAGACTCGAGCAAAACAACCTAAGCATGCTAGTAAGACACTGGCTCAACCAAAGGGGTGATAGGAGTGGAGATGAGGCAATATCAAGGTTAAGGGATTCATGTGATGGGTTCGTAACAGAAACAACTACTACTAGGGCTAGCAAAAAAGAACAACGGAAAGTATCGGTAACCAAGGTTGAAAGGAACACAGTGGTTCATGTGAGTGATAACTTGCCTGCAAAACCCAGTAGCCTGGTACTGAGCTAAATCCTTAGAAGGGATGTCGTAAGTATCGTCGGTCTCAACGTCGTCATATATCCGAGAAGAAGCAAACAAACAATGCAGAAAGATAAACAATCAATAACATGGCATAGTGCACAAACATGGGATGATGCATGTCAAGTTAATGGTTGCATCAAAATAAACTAGCTAACATGATAACACAATTTAAATGGACCCCTATGCTATTTTGAGTTGCATATGGAAAAGGGTCCATGACTTAAGTGGGAACAAATGATTTACAACTAATTATTATGTGAAAGTTGTTAGCATGATGCATGCATGAAGATAACAACAAAATAACAACAAAAAGATGCAAGTGGTAAACCAATAAAACAAGTTTGGAAAATTAGTTAGAACTTTTGGGTTACTTAAACATGTCACACAAACAATTGTTGTTTTCATCAAGTTAAAGTGTGCAAAACAATTAATAAAATTTATATTTGAAAAGAACATCAAATTTTAGTTGGATTACATGTTTCAAATTTTGAAATAGGAGTTAGTATGAATTTATTATGACTTAGACAATATTAAACAAGGTTTAATTGAATTTAAAACAAGTTTGAATTTTATTTGAATTTTATTTGTTCAAAACATAAATTCAAATTCATATTTGAAAAGTTCACACTTTGATGGTTTGAAAACATATTTTGCATGTTCAAAAGTATTTTATATTGAGCAAGTTATGATTTTATCAAATTTAAATGAATTAAACAAGGATTAAAATATTTAGGCAATTTAAATTATTCAAACCATGAAACAAATTTTATATTTGAATAAGTTGTTTGAAATAGCATGGAAAACATATTTTATTTGCCTTTGTTGGATTAAAAATGAATTAGTTATTGATTTTAGTAATTTGCAATTGAATTATTTGAATTTGAAATTTAAATGCATTTGGAATTGTCAAAACAGTACACAAATGGATTATTTGGAAAGATCATTTAATTTAGAGAAATAAACATATTTAACTTGTATTATTTGGAGTTTTAGATTAAAAGTTATTAACAATTTAAGATTGAGGGCCAAACTGAAAATTAGGAGGACTTAGATTTAAATACAGAAACATGGAAAACAAATGTTACCGCACAGGGAGCTAGCCCTAGGCACTGCCAGTGGGCCTAGGGCCACTGTGCGCGTGCGTGGCTCGTGTGCGGCTGACAGGGGGCCCTCCCTGTCAGCGCTGCGGCGAAAAAAGGTGGGATTTCTCCCGGGGAGAGCCAGGGATCGAACCCAGGCCCCCTCGCTTGCGCTGCGTTAGTCTGAACCAGTTGGGCTGGTTCGCGTTCGTTGTCAGATAACGATACGCAGCGAGGTTATGTTGTAGGTTCGCTTAACTGAATTTTTCTGAAGATCGCCAACTGAACCTTGACAGATGGCCACGGTGGCTCACGGCGGCGATCACCGTGTGCTCGTGCTCGATCTGGGGGAAGCGTGCGTGTGCAGATGCGGTGCGGTGCGGATGCTGGTGCAACAGAGGGGAAAAGGAGACGTGGATGGTGGCGCTCACCACCGGAGTCGTGGAAGCAGAGGCTCGGTGACGCGGCTCGACGGCGGCGACAGGTCTGTGGATGGCGGCGTGGCAGCAGGGGCTCGCGGGCGTCGTGCAGATGTTGGTGAGGACGAGGAGGATACGGCGCTTCGATCCACGCCGTCAGCGAGAGGGGAAGAGCACGGCACTTGCGGCGGCGTCCACGGTTCAGATATGGCGCCACGGTGGCCGGAGGCGTCGAAGATGGCGGCGGTGACATGGTTGATGTCACGGGAAGCCGCGGTGTCCAAACGGGAGCTGGTGAGGTGGGGGTTTGGTTTCTGTAGTTAGGAGGGGAGGTGGTGGTGAGAGGCGGCGGTGATCGACAGGGTTCAGAGAGAGGCGCTATGGTGGTGAGTTGCAGAGGTGGATCGCCGGTGAGAGAGAGAGGGAAACGGCGGCGCGAGAGGGTAGCTAGGGCCTAGGGTTGGTCTAGGGCTGCGCGCTGCGCCCTAGGGTTCTTATAGGGGGCACTGGCCTTGGATCGGCCGTCGCTGCCGCTCTGCTGCCGCCGTGGCAGCCCTGGATGCTGCGCCGTACGGGGGACGACGGTGGCAGCATCCGCGAAGGGGTACCGGGCCGCTGCGCGTAGGTTTAGCTGGGCTGGGCCGGGGTTAGGCTTAGCTGCTGCGCGCTTTGCTTTTCTTTTTATTATTTCTTTGTTTTCTGTTTTTTTGTAGAGAAAGGAATTGGAAGAAAAGGTAGGGTTTTAGGTTAGTAAAAATCTTAGAAAAATTAGGTTAGGCTATTTAGGTTAATAGTAAGCAAATGTTAACTTTTGTTTTCAAAAAGTTGGAGTTTAATTTGCTGTTTGTGTTTAAACCACAAATGGAATGATTTTTTATATTAATTGAACATTAATGAAAACAACTCATTTTAATAGGGTGAACCCTATGTTAAAATTGATTAAAGATTATAATTGTTTGGTGAACTTCATAGATTCAATTGGTGCTGATTTGGGAAAATTGATTTGAGTTTGAAATTTGATTTGGAATTTAATGGTTTGATTAAAACCAACATTTTAATAAGTGATCCACATGGCAATAAAAGGGAACAAATTGGTTGTTTTTATTTGTGATTTTTATTCCAAAATTTGTAACAGAGCAAGTATGAAAACAAAGCATTTGACATTGTTTGAGTTTCATTGTGAAAACAATTAAGAACAGATGCAAAACAAATAGTAAACAAGGCAAACAAGGAAATAAATATGATGCCATGATGCAATACTTTAATAAACAAGAAATCAAGCATTCTAAATGGTAGGTTTTCATACTTGGGCTATTACAAAACGCCCCCCTTGAAGGAATCGCGCCCCGAGATTCCTGCTGAGAAAAGAAAAGGTCCGGAAACTTCTTGGGAAGATCCTCTTGAGCTGTGACACGTGAAACACATCGTGCACCTTGGATAGTTTTTCTGGAAGTTCAAGATGACAGGCATTCCTGGCAACTCTTCTGGAAAGATGTCAGGGAATTTGGAAACCTCCGGAACATTTTTGAGTAAAGGGAGAGGTTTTGCATCGAGGGTGTATAGCTGGATAGAATTTGATTCATTTGGAGAATAGACTATCTGGAATGTGGTGATTCAGGAATGCTTCCTCGAAACAACCCCAGGTGATAGGAATTCCAGCTCTCATAGCCTGGAATCAACAACAACAACAACAACCTTTCTGGCCAGATAGACTTGATATTTGGGAAGTTTTGATTAGACGCCGGTAGAAGATTTGAAGTGGAAATCAACAACAAGGTTTGAACGGACGAAAAGGATGTTGAGAAGAACAGGATAACGAAGCAACACCGGGAAAAACGAGAACAAAACACTCCTGAGGTACTACGGAAAACCCATCCGGGCTTCTAGAGGATCAACATCTACTGCTTAAGGAATAGAGGATCTGCTTCCGGCGCTTACACGCCTCCGTTCTCAATCATGAGTAGGCAACATGATAAATCATGTCACAACCACCTCCATTCCTATGGTCTAGTAGATATAACCATCCTAGAGAAACCAGAATTCGTGAAATCCTAACTTGAAAGTTTAGGTGAGAAGGGAAAACAACGTTGCACTTCCTTACCAGAAAAAGGGAGGGTGGGTGGGGAAAGAAGAAAAAGAACAGAATTCCTACTCTCACGTTTCATTTTTCCTATATAGCTACAAAATAGTTTCTAGACTCAACTGCGACCAGTTAAAAGGGATCCTACAGGCAGACAGGCTCTGATACCATTTGTCGCACCCGGACTTCTAGAGGATACTCACCGTACGAACTGAACAGTATTTTGATTGGATTACGGGGCTTACCGGCACATGCGTCCTCTTACGAGTAGGCCAACACTTATGTGTGACAACCAATCGTTACTGTTCACCGTCGATGTAAACTATCCCATAGAAATCAGGACACTTCCATTGACGTACTTCAAACCATACACACATGGTACGTCAACGGCGTTGAACAACTGATATCACAACAGATCTCTACGACACAAAAGATTGAAATAAGTTGCAAATAGCTCTCATTAGAGCAGAGATAGCAAATACAATCATTCAGAGGACACATGTCCCAACAATTCATCATTACATCACAGCGGAAGCATCCAACATGTCTGAGTACAGACAAGAACCAGATAGGCCTAAGAGGCCGGAAACAAAAAGATGGAGCCCATCCACGAAGTCTCGGATCCTGCCCGGGTCCGCTATCTACTCGTCAGCAGTCTCGTCATACTCCACGTAGTTGCCACCATGTAGATCTTCGGAGACGTAGGTCTGCGGAAACCACAGCCCCAAAGGGGTCAGTACATAAACGTACTGGCAAGCAAGACTCACAGTTCACCAAAGTGTAACCCGTCAACACCAAGCACAGATGCTTTGGGTTCAACGGAAGGAAGGGGGTGTAAAAGATGCTGCAACTGGCTGCTCTAACCAACTACAGAGTTTCTACCACTTCCGGCTACCAGAAAAGAGATAAGATCGTGTATCGTAACCAACCTATCAACAGCTCCAAACAAACCCATCCTGGATCTCGCCCCTTATCCAAAGAAGCAATCCGAGGATAACTCACACAGTTGAAATAATGATGGTTCAGATTATTGTGTCAATAAGCCTATTACTAGTCAAGTTGTTAATCATTGGGTGTAAGGTTGTTAATCATTAGGTTTAAGTTGTCCTGAGTACTTGTTAGCCAGTACTTTCACCAAGTAATCCATAACCGCGGAAAACACGGCTTCTCGAGAAGATTATCCCTGCAGGGTTGCACCAATTTGGCCGTACACGCAAGAATAACCCGCCAGATGGAAATGCACTTCCACCAAGCGGGGCACTCTACACAACTCAACTCTTCTTCGCATCAAGCCCAAAGCACCTTGGGCGCACGGCTAATCGAGCCCAGAAGAAAATGGACCCTCATAGCACTCTAAGAACGTGTCCCCCTATATGCCGACTACAAAAGTGCCACCCTGGCCTGGGCTCGCAAAAACATGCATGCGGCAAATGGAAAACACGAACTAAATGAGGCGATTTGGACGAGATGCGAATCGAATCAAATTGAGGGGGGCGCCCATACTCGCTTCCCACATGCGGTTAGTGCGCTCATCATGGATCAGTAGACAAGACCCTTTTCCTATTAGGGTCGACACTAGCAGGCCTCAAAACCACACAGGGCCTCCTGCCGGTGCCTTATCATCAAATTATTATTTAACAATAACATTAGCATGATTGATTGATTAAACATCGAGCCCCCAGAACATAAAAGAGTAGTAACATAAAGTAACGGGTAACAGACTCGAGCAAAACAACCTAAGCATGCTAGTAAGACACTGGCTCAACCAAAGGGGTGATAGGAGTGGAGATGAGGCAATATCAAGGTTAAGGGATTCATGTGATGGGTTCGTAACAGAAACAACTACTACTAGGGCTAGCAGAAAAGAACAACGGAAAGTATCGGTAACCAAGGTTGAAAGGAACACAGTGGTTCATGTGAGTGATAACTTGCCTGCAAAACCCAGTAGCCTGGTACTGAGCTAAATCCTTAGAAGGGATGTCGTAAGTATCGTCGGTCTCAACGTCGTCATATATCCGAGAAGAAGCAAACAAACAATGCAGAAAGATAAACAATCAATAACATGGCATAGTGCACAAACATGGGATGATACATGTCAAGTTAATGGTTGCATCAAAATAAACTAGCTAACATGATAACACAATTTAAATGGACCCCTATGCTATTTTGAGTTGCATATGGAAAAGGGTCCATGACTTAAGTGGGAACAAATGATTTACAACTAATTATTATGTGAAAGTTGTTAGCATGATGCATGCATGAAGATAACAACAAAATAACAACAAAAAGATGCAAGTGGTAAAACAATAAAACAAGTTTGGAAAATTAGTTAGAACTTTTGGGTTACTTAAACATGTCACACAAACAATTGTTGTTTTCATCAAGTTAAAGTGTGCAAAACAATTAACAAAATTTATATTTGAAAAGAACATCAAATTTTAGTTGGATTACATGTTTCAAATTTTGAAATAGGAGTTAGTATGAATTTATTATGACTTAGACAATATTAAACAAGGTTTAATTGAATTTAAAACAAGTTTGAATTTTATTTGAATTTTATTTGTTCAAAACATAAATTCAAATTCATATTTGAAAAGTTCACACTTTGATGGTTTGAAAACATATTTTGCATGTTCAAAAGTATTTTATATTGAGCAAGTTATGATTTTATCAAATTTAAATGAATTAAACTAGGATTAAAATATTTAGGCAACTTAAATTATTCAAACCATGAAACAAATTTTATATTTGAATAGGTTGTTTGAAATAGCATGGAAAACATATTTTATTTGCCTTTGTTGGATTAAAAATGAATTAGTTATTGATTTTAGTAATTTGCAATTGAATTATTTGAATTTGAAATTTAAATGCATTTGGAATTGTCAAAACAGTACACAAATGGATTATTTGGAAAGATCATTTAATTTAGAGCAATAAACATATTAACTTGTATTATTTGGAGTTTTAGATTAAAAGTTATTAACAATTTAAGATTGAGGGCCAAACTGTAAATTAGGAGGACTTAGATTTAAATACAGAAACATGGAAAACAAATGTTACCGCACATGGAGCTAGCCCTAGGCACTGCCAGTGGGCCTAGGGCCACTGTGCGCGTGCGTGGCTCGTGTGCGGCTGGCAGGGGGCCCTCCCTGTCAGCGCCACGGCGAAAAAAGGTGGGATTTCTCCCGGGGAGAGCCAGGGATCGAACCCAGGCCCCCTCGCTTGCGCTGCGTTAGTCTGAACCAGTTGGGCTGGTTCGCGTTCGTTGTCAGATAACGATACGCAGCGAGGTTATGTTGTAGGTTCGCTTAACTGAATTTTTCTGAAGATCGCCAACTGAACCTTGACAGATGGCCACGGTGGCTCACGGCGGCGATCACCGTGTGCTCGTGCTCGATCTGGGGGAAGCGTGCGTGTGCAGATGCGGTGCGGTGCGGATGCTGGTGCAACAGAGGGGAAAAGGAGACGTGGATGGTGGCGCTCACCACCGGAGTCGTGGAAGCAGAGGCTCGGTGACGCGGCTCGACGGCGGCGACAGGTCTGTGGACGGCGGCGTGGCAGCAGGGGCTCGCAGGCACCGTGCAGATGTTGGTGAGGACGAGGAGGATACGGCGCTTCGATCCACGCCGTCAGCGAGAGGGGAGGAGCATGGCACTTGCGGCGGCGTCCACGGTTCAGATATGGCGCCACGGTGGCCGGAGGCGTCGAAGATGGCGGCGGTGACATGGTTGATGTCACGGGAAGCCGCGGTGTCCATACGGGAGCTGGAGAGGTGGGGGTTTGGTTTCTGTAGTTAGGAGGGGAGGTGGTGGTGAGAGGCGGCGGTGATCGACAGGGTTCAGAGAGAGACGCTACGGTGGTGAGTTGCAGAGGTGGATCGCCGGTGAGAGAGAGAGGGAAACGGCGGCGCGAGAGGGTAGCTAGGGCCTAGGGTTGGTCTAGGGCTGCGCGCTGCGCCCTAGGGTTCTTATAGGGGGCACTGGCCTTGGATCGGCCGTCGCTGCCGCTCTCCTGCCGCCGTGGCAGTCCTGGATGCTGCGCCGTACGGGGGGACGACGGTGGCGGCATCCGCGAAGGGGTACCGGGCCGCTGCGCGTAGGTTTAGCTGGGCTGGGCCGGGGTTAGGCTTAGCTGCTGTGTGCTTTGCTTTTCTTTTTATTATTTCTTTGTTTTCTGTTTTTTTCTAGAGAAAGGAATTGGAAGAAAAGGTAGAGTTTTAGGTTAGTAAAAATCTTAGAAAAATTAGGTTAGGCTATTTAGGTTAATAGTAAGCAAATGTTAACTTTTGTTTTCAGAAAGTTGGAGTTTAATTTGCTGTTTGTGTTTAAACCACAAATGGAATGATTTTTTATATTAATTGAACATTAATGAAAACAACTCATTTTAATAGGGTGAACCCTATGTTAAAATTGATTAAAGATTATAATTGTTTGGTGAACTTCATAGATTCAATTGGGTGCTGATTTGGGAAAATTGATTTGAGTTTGAAATTTGATTTGGAATTTAATGGTTTGATTAAAACCAACATTTTAATAAGTGATCCACATGGCAATAAAAGGGAACAAATTGGTTGTTTTTATTTGTGATTTTTATTCCAAAAGTTGTAACAGAGCAAGTATGAAAACAAAGCATTTGACATTGTTTGAGTTTCATTGTGAAAACAATTAAGAACAGATGCAAAACAAATAGTAAACAAGGCAAACAAGGAAATAAATATGATGCCATGATGCAATACTTTAATAAACAAGAAATCAAACATTCTAAATGGTAGGTTTTCATACTTGGGCTGTTACAGTCATAATCAAACCTCACAAGATCGTTCAGTTGAATGTCATAAGCTTGAGAAAATGGTGTCCAATATGGTCCACATATATAAGTCCTTCCAGGTCCATGTTCCAAGTAGAAGTTGTAATCATTGATATGGCAGACAATCCATGCCTTATGTCGACCAACAGAAAATTGCTCTATACGATTATGTAAAGAACAAGGCAGATCCTACATAGTACACATATATTCGTCCACAAATCAAAATCTCAGGAACAACATAACTGTAATGTCAAGGATACTTACCTCCGCTTGATGTCCAAATTCTGTAGACACACTCATCCTCACTCTAAAAATCAATAATGGCAGTTCAATGCCGGCGAGACACATGTCAGGTTCATGAGAACAGAACTCACATAGGTTTTGAGCCATTCCTGATTTTTAAACACAAAAACAACCATATTAATTAGAACAGATTCCATGATACAGCTACACAAATAACAACATTAATGATCAACAAAATTATTTCTACTAGTACTACTCTGCATAAATACTACAATTTTAGTACCAAATCAGCACAATCTGCAGAAACCCCTGCAAAATACTAGTACTAATTAGTACTCCCCTCCGTTCTACAATTAAGCTTTTCTAGCAAGCTAGTTTATGGAATGGAGGTATAGTAGTACTACTTGTACTGTTGATCCGCCATGGAAGGCAAAAAAAAACCCAACAGATTTCAATCCGATGATGACCGCCGATGAAGAGGGTGCTTACCGGTGGTGAAGAGCGTCGTCTCCGGTGTTTTGCTGACCCTTTTCGTCGTCGCCAATGATGACCCCAGCGGCGGATTCAGCCACACGTACCGCTACATGCATGCACGCGAAAATGTGATATTCACTCTCCTCGCGCTCTCCGTGTGCGCGGAGGAAAAAGAAAGGAGAAGGGAAATGGAAGAACCTCGTGGCTTGTGCAGAAGAAAGGCGGTGGCGGCGGCAGTTATCACCCCGTGGAGAAGAACGGCGGGGTTTTCTCTCACTAGAAGGGAACATAGTGCTCTCTCTCCGCGTCTGTTTGGCTATTAACTGAAGTGGAGAATAAAGTCCAACAAAAATCAACCTGTGGCAAACTTATGGGGCCAAAGGGAACACGTGGAGAACCCACGAAAATCCTGTTGCCGCCTTGCTAGCATGCGGAGCTAGAGGGTCTGGCATGTGGGACCCACCACGGCTCAGACCAAAATCAAATTTGGAAACTAGATCCAGTTCTCTCCACCCTTGGCTGTGGCGGCGGTGTCGGATGGTGCTCTTCACGGAGCTCACCCCTTCTATCCTTTTTTCTCCCCGTAAGCCGTCCATGACTCCTCTCCCTGGGGATGTGCAAGCCGCCAGAGGCTCATCCCGCCGCCCCCACCACCATCCCCTCCGTGGCAGCCGTCTCCTCAGCCGCCCTCCACGGCTTATGTTGCCGATGCTCCCTTCCCGGCGACATTCCCCGCACACGCCTATACTATTCGACTGGTTGGGGCTCCACTTCCGTCCGCCTCCGCAAGCCAAGGTAAAGAACCCTCCCATCCTTGTGCTACTTGCTAAAAATAGCAAGAACTGTTCTCGAAATTATTCTGCCAATTTATTATTTTGCTCATGGTCTGTTATTAGTTTGTTCATGGTTAGTGATTTGATGTTCGTTAAAATCGATTAGTTTGTTCTGCAGATCCAATAATAGCTTGTTTATCTCTTCAACAGATGGATAGGCGTTGGATTTCAAGTGGTAGACCTTGAACCCCTCCATATCTTGATGGAATCAAAGAGGTCTTAAGCATAGTCACGGAGAGAAATGGCGATAATTGCCGTGTTCGATGCCCAATCACGAGGTTCCTAAATATGAAGATGCAGCATTTTGGAGAGATGACCCGACACTTACAGATCCACAAAATTTCCAGTACCCACCTTCCACTACTAGGGATAAGGTCATGCGCGACGCACTGAATTTCTTATCCGTGACGCACCACGGCGCGTCACGGCTCTCACGCCGCGCCTATTGGGTTAGCCGTGACGCACCTCCTCGGTGCGCCGCGCCTATTGTTACCCGTGACGCACTGGCACGGTGCGCCGCGGCTAGTTCGCGGTGCGTCACGCCTAACTTCAGAAGTGCGCCACGCCTAACAATTTAGGTGCGTCACGGCTATATAATGCCTCCACGGCTAAGTTTCCTGGTGCGCCACGCATATCCTTTTAGGTGCGTCACGCTATACTATGCTGTATTTTCTTTTAAATACACAGTACCGTATTTATACATGTATATACAGCTCAAATACAGAAGAATAGCAGTAGACAAAATGTATCAAAACAGTTCTGTGACAAACAAATAATATATCATAGTTGATCATACTGCTTAGAATTCCGAATAGCTACATCAAACAGTTGATTATCAATACAAAGTGTTTGTCAGATTCAAATAGATACAAGTGACATACATCAGACAGTTAATCATCGGGACCGATTACATCGATCGATGCTTCATCATCGTTACAAGTGACCTATCTAGTTGCCGATAACCTAATCATCTAGCTAGGAACCATAGCATGACGAGCGAGGCGACGACGACAAGAGCGGCGGCGAGGGTCTTCATCCACTTGTTGTTCTTCTTCTTCTTCTTCTGTTCCTCGAGATGGATGAACCACCTAGCTTCCGCCGCCACTCTTGTGTTGTAGGATTTGTAGGCATTCCCTCTGAACTTGTTCACCTGCTCGAAGCAGTCTTCCCAGTGATCGTAGACCCCTGGAACCCTGCCTCTAAACACCACGTAGCACCTCGGCATCTGTAATGACAAGAAAGAAAACCAAAAACAATAGTTTTAAACATGTCTGCAATAAATAGTAAATGGAGAAATATGACATAAATAAGATGAAAGTTAAACACAAAGGATCAAATTGTCCCTTCTCATATCTTGTGCTTGTTACGAGGTAGTACACAAAGGATGAAGACAAGGATTTCTGAACTTCGTTGAAACTAAATAAAATCACATACGTAAGTGTTTGTGAAATCCGAACAAAGTTGGACCATTTCGTGCACATACATAACGGTGATATTCTTCATAGCCCTGTCCGGGGCTATGAAAAATATCACCATTACGTATATGTACCAAATGGTGCAACCCAGTTCTGATCTCACTAACAATAGTACTACATATGCGACGTTCCTTAGTTCCAACTGAAACCCTCATCTTCATCCTTTTCCCGGATCACCACCGGCCTGTAGTACCTCTTAACAGGAACAAGATGGTCATCGGGCCTTGATGTGAAGTTGGACCTTCACATTTTGTGCTTGCTACGAGGTGGTACACGTGATGGTGATCCGTAAAAGGACGAAGGCAAGGGGTTTCTGGAAATCTTTGAAAATAAACAAAATCATATATATAACATCGTGAGATCCGAACAAGGTTAGACCCTTTTGTCCACGTACATAATGGGGACATTCTTCATAACCCCGGAAGGGATTTCTGAGGAATGTCACCATTACGTATGTGGACAAAAGGGTTCAACTACATTTGGATCTCACGATATTACATATCTGACGTTGTTTAGTTCCAGAAACCCTCATCTTCCTCCTTTCCCCGGATCACCACCGCCTGTAGTACCTCTTAAGAGGAACAAGATGGTCATTGGTCTGTGTGCCTCATATTTAGGGTGGACACATACAAGCAGCCTAGGTGGACCCAGAGCGCCAAGTGGGATGCACAAGATCCTAACTTTGTGAAAATCACAAGGCACACCGAACCACCCAGGCCTTCTTAGTATGAACCAGCTCTTTTAATCATCGGCATATTTATTCAAAAGATCGAACGAACATCACAAATAAAACTGCAATAATAAAAAGCAAGATAATCAAGCGATGTACGATTCATAACCGTAATGATGTGTGCCTCATATTTAGGGTGGACACATACAAGCGGCCTTGGTGGACCGGGTGCGCCAAGTGGGATGCACAAGATCCTAACTTTGTGAAAATCACAAGGCGCACCAGACCACCAAGGCCATCTTAGTGTGAACCAACTCTTGTAATCATCGGCATTTATTTATTCAAAAGATCGAACGAACATCACAAGTAGGACCGCAATAATAAAAAAAAAGATAATTAATTAAGCATTTACATAATTGAGCATCTGTTACACGATGGACGATTCATAACCCTAACGATTGAGTCCAACTAATTCGGAAAATGTAGCAAGCCTTACAATAGTTCTCACTCCTTCTGACTCATCCTCCCAGGGATTACAACGGGAGAGCCCTTCGGAGTGATGAAGGGCATGTCGTCACATGCAGTTGCTAGGTAGGTATCTATGTCACGGTTCGGCATGTTGAACCGGCAGTAAAATGTCCCACTCCTATTCACCACTTCATGAAAGATTTTCGTGGCAAAGCACTTCTGGATATCATATATCTCTTCTCGAACCTTGTCATCGCCGACCATCGACAAGCGGGAGGCCCATTGTTGGACTTGACTAGGCAGGGTAAGAAACTGTTGATCCCGTACGTACGCCCGCATATGATGGAGGACATAGTAGGTGTCTCGGTTACTGACTGCCGGCTGCTTGACGCACGCGAAAGTCGTCGTGTGGGTGAACACCCGAGCGCCCTGAACGACCTTCTCCCTAGCGATTATGCCCCCCTTTGCGTGGTAGCCGGTGAGAGCATTATCCAAACCTTTCTTCACGTCGGAGTAGTCTTTCTTCACCGCACTCCCTGAGTCGAGATACGTGGCATGCGAATGACTGATACAAATGCAGATGAGTGTGCATAATCCAAACAAAGTGTTGGAAAGGAGCGATGAAAATCTAAAGAAAATCACTTTCGATTTGGCTAAGATTATTGACTTACCCGGCAAAGTAAGGCATGAGGATGTAATCCTTGGTCTGGTTCTGATGGAGGGATAATAACCCTGTAGGCCAACTCCAAGGTGTAATTCGGCCCCAAGGACGCTGCACGAGATCCGGCTAAGAATAAAAGAACTTCTAGAAGGCCCAAGATTGTAGGCCTCGTAACCCGGATTGTGGGTTACGGTAAGGAAAGTTAGGGTTTAATATGCAGTGACCGGGTAGGACTCAAGGTGCGCCTTGGAGGGCAAGCCAAGGGGTCCGGGTGCTTTATAAACCTGCCCCTAGGTCTAGTTAGGAGAGATCTAAGAGTTCTTGCAGTATCGCTTGATATCGAGCATCCAGTGTAACACGAGAGTTGAGTTAATATATCGAGATCGGAGATTCGGCGACTTGATTGCCGGCTACTGTCACATCCCAATTTTAGAATACCTGTTAACACAGTTGTTTTGCTAATTGCTTTACTAATAAACCTTGGTTGTGTTTGTTTGTGGTTGTTTAAGTGCAACTAAACAAACTAATTATATAAACTTGCAAACTTAAAAGGATAGCAAAGCAGTGAACTAAAAATATTCAACATATTGTTCCAGGGATAAAAATATTCAACATATTGTTCCAATGACCTTGGCAATATTTTCTAAAGTAAATATTGATCAAAGAGTTTTTCCAAAAACTATCTTATGAATCCCATACTTCATACCTGTTGAATATTATTTCAAGTTCTAAATTAAGAAAGAGGAAACACTAAATAAAATTTCCCTAAAAGATTATCAGAAAAGGAGGCATTCTTAGATGCTTCACCAAAATATTATCAAATGTTTTTCCAACCTTGCAAGCTTAGAAACAAAGGTATTAGAGATCATTGACTTGCTATCTCTAGTCATATAAATATTTTGGCAAAGCATTGATAAAGAAAAGCCTAGTGCTTTATTAAATAGAAATTCTAATATTTCTAGAAACAGAAAACTCAAACAAGTTACTATTGGAAACTTTCATAAAATGAGATGAAATTCATACCATTGCTTCCTTATATCAAATAAGGAACACACACAAGAGGAGACCAAGAATTGAATCCATTAAAGCCCTGAAAACATGAATTTTCTCCACAGCAACATTTGGGATTTTGAACAAGTTTGTTCTACAAACTTTTTCAAAATGCCATGAAATAAATACCACATGCTCTATAACATAAATAAGGAGGAAAACCAAAAGGGCACAAGTTTTTGAATAATTTAAGTTGTCAAAAAACCCTGTTTTCTTGACAGCACCTTTTTGAAATTTGAACAAGTTTGTTCTATGAAGTAACTCTAAATGACTTGAAATTTCTACCACATAAGTAACACATTAAATAAGGAATGTGTGCCAAAAATTATCATTTTTGGAAGCTCCTAAGTAGGTTAATAAATTCAATGTCCATTTCTGTAAGAATTCAAATTTGAACAACTTTGAATTATAAAGTTTCACCAATTGATCCAATTTTCATATATGTTGTGTATCTCAACTAATTAGAATTTTGGGCAAAAGGATTTAAAATTTAAACTTTGTTTGCCTAGTGAAAACAACCATTTTCAGAGAGCAAAGGACCTACTTGTAAATACCCAGGGACTTAAATGTAATCCTAGTCACACATGGTCATCTTCTTCCTGTAGATGACGCCATGGGAGCCCATGCTTCTTGGATTCGAGTAGAAGCCTTCTAGTTGTTTAAAAGACCTCCCATGTGCTCCTCTGTGGTCTCACCTGCTCCCTCTCTCCCCCCCCCCCTAGAACTCTCTCTCTCTCTTAGATTTTTGCTAACACAAACCCTAGCCCGAAAATGGCCACACTCGATTCGGCCGCAGGTGACCTCGACGCCGGCAGCCGTTGGCTCCATTAGCTCCGCCATGTCGTGGTGGTGCTCAGTGCGCAAGGAATCGAGTCGAAACGGGCCGTAGACGCCGCGCCGTCCATTTCCCTTTTCGGCACCGGCGGACCTCCGGCGAGCTATTGCCGCCACTCCGAGTCCTCTCCGACCTCACCAAGCCCTCCAGCGCGTCCGTGGTAAGCAGGGGAGTCCCCCCGACGCTTTTTCCCCCTCCCTCTCGTTCGGAATCGCCGCCGAGTCGCGCTCACCGTCCCTCCGCCGCGTTTCCTCGTCGCCGCCGTCCTCCGGTTGGTTCCCTGGAAACGAGGTAGGGTCTAGGTGAATCCCCTCGTCGATAGCAACTCGCAGATGGTTTGTATTCGCGAAACGGTAGTCGTTTGCGCCGTGAGATTGCTCGCCGGAGCAGTTTCCGCCGGCGGGTGACGCAGCGACGACGTCACGCTGGCGTCACCGCCCTTTGACCGCGCTGTGAAGTTTGAACCGGCAGGTGGCCCCTGCGCTCGCCTGCGTGGCAGCCGCGTGGCGGCCTGGCCCGCGGGTCAGCGACTTGTGGCTGGCTCTGCTCGCGGTAGAAACAGATCTGGGCAGCCCGCTAGCAGATCTGGCCCAGTCTGTGTTATTTTTCCATTTTATTTCACAGAAAACATGTAGGTTTACTTTAGGCTCTAAAAGGCAACTTAAAATATGAATTTGGCCAAACCAAAATTCACAGATGTACACAAACAAAATTTGAACCATCTCCACTTTGTAGATCTACATTTGGATGGATGGATTTGAAATGAAAAATGTTTTGGTAACAGCTACCAGAAACACCAAAATGAGCACCATTTTAATTTTACAACTCAGAATGAAGTGAGGCCAATTGCATTGGAGAGCCCTTGAAATTTCCTAACAGTAGCATTTAACCTCGTTTCCAAATTCCATGTATTTTTGAAATGGCATGCAATTTGGTAAAACACCAGAGAGCACTTTGGTGATTTTTATAAATTAATTAAAGATGAATTTTGATGCAAACTCAACTGGATGGTCTTGTATATGTTTAGGGCTATCCAACCCTAGAAGGATTTAATTTTTAGAGCATCCCATAAAATTTGGTGGACAGATCTTTAAAATGCATGTTTCTGCCATTTTGGCATTTTAGTTAATTAATTTGTGGGATTATATTTTTGTGTTGCATTATTGTTTTCTAGCATGTAAAAGTTGTGTGAACTTGTTTTATAAGTGTTACTTAACTATTTTAGCATGTTAGAATGTGTGGACTTGAGTGGAGAAGAATTATGATTTTTATTAATAGCATATGTTATTCTCTAGTTAATATTTGTATAGCATTTGTGAGTGTTAACTTTATGTGCAAACATTTGGATTTGTTGATTGGATCCAGTACCATGTTGGTACTTATATTTTGTTAGTATAACCTCTGCTAGCTTGCATTTGAGTTGGTAGAAAAGCATGAGTAGCTTAATCATTACTATGAGAATGGTTATGGAAAAATTCCCTCATGTGTGGAATTTTGACATAATCATTTGTGGTTTTGTGACCACATATTTTTGGATTGTATCCATAGGTCCAGTAGCATTTTGATAAGTTTGTTATGAGTACTTGACCCCTAAAGTTTTCACTTGTGTGAAAACAATAACATGAGTAGCAGTGCCTTGCTTATTTAAGCACCCTATTATTTTCTACTAGTATTGTTATTGCACTAGGTGCTAGTTTAGCATTTTATTATTTTTTATCAAATGGACCAAAGGCATTGTGACCTCTTAATGCTTTGATATGATAGTGGAACACCCACTGGTTTCATTGCATTTTTGGTGGAAACATTATTTCCCCCACACTAGATGTGTTTCTTTTATATATGTTTTGAGTAGATCTTTAGATGCTTTTTAGGCTTATTGCTAGATTAATTCTCATGAAACTAGTACCATTTAGGTACTGTTATTTTGGTTATAGAACCTCTAGATACTTGGTGCTTGTGTTTGAAATAGATTTAAATAGAAATGCTTAAAGTCTAAATTTCATACTAGGATATTCATGTATGCTTTTTGTCTTGTCTTCCCCTAGGGAAAAATATGAATCTTTGGTATGGAAACCAGAGGATGGAATGTCCTTGTGGCATTATTATCTTAGGGTTTTCACCTCTGATAGGTTTCCTCTTAAGTAGCATAAAAGCATGAGTAACACTTGGATGACTAGGAATTAATCTCCTCACATGTGTAGCTTTTTAAGCATAGTTTTTCCTTGTTTCCTAGCTATGCTTTTTATGATATTTTGTGGGATCCAGTAGCATTTGTGGTACTGGTTAGAGGAGTATTTTTCCTCTGCTAGCTTGCACACTTGTGCATAAAATTAACTAGTGTAGCCTAAACTAGTCTAGTATTTTTCCTAAATTTTCTACTAGTAATGAGTAGGAGTTTTTGGATGCTTGTTTGTTTGTTTTGAGCACTTTTATAAAAGTGACCAGAGGCTTATTAACCTCTTGGTGAGCATATTTGCTAGTGGAACACCCACTGGTATGTTTGCCTCATGGTGGAAAAATAGGTTTGACTTGTTGTCATGAGCTTATTTCACCACTTGAGTAATTTAGCAAATTATGTGTGCTAGCCATAGAGATTGTTGGGGAAGTTTTTAGACATAAAAATGTGTTTTATGTGACACCCTACTGTCTAGTAACATGTGCTCTACCCCACTGGTCCATGGTGTTCTTAACTAAAAATCATTAAATTGGCCACACATAAACACTAGGAAAAAAAGCAGACTTTTCAACTATAGTTTTTATGCCAATTTTTCTTAAGGGAAAAATTGAGAACTTGGGTGGTACTTCTTGATTGCTTGCTGTATGTATTACTTGTAGCCTTGTTTGTCTTGTTTGGTTCTGAATGTGTGTCCCTTATTCTCTTTTTACGGCGTTAGAAAACGAAGAGGAAGGAAGTGTCGTGAAGCTCTGTTTCAAGTTCCAGTCACTCCAACAACCAGGGACACAAAGAGATACCAGGCAAGCATCCTGATTGCTTGCTGATACAATACTTACCATTATCTATCATGCATGTATTACCTCTGAAGTTTTACCAAAAACTTGATTATCAAAACTATTTTTGATGTGGAATATTATTACTATACTGTTATATAGGTTACTATCATGCCAATAGTTAAACTTGGTGATACCAAGCCCATAAGCCACCATATGGTATTTATTACCATCAAATATACTAGTCCCTAAGTGGACACCCTAAAATTGTGATTCTACAAAACAAAGGCTTTACGGAAAAACCCGGAGAAAAGGCGGATCCTTGTTCTCCGGAGGAATGTGGAAGTGGTCATTTTTGAGAAAGTGGTGTTTTCAAAAATGACACATAACCTAGTCTTCGCTGGACAACCTTTACCGTACTGCCACTTTACCCCAATATGGGTAGGGGCTTGATTAAAAACTTGTTATGGTTAGTATGTGAGCTATCTCAAAGGCTATAGGGGATTGGATCCTCCGAACCGAAATGTCGCTAGGAGTGAGTATACGGGACATCTAAAGTGTGGGATTAATTTTCCCTCCGGATGCAGCAGTTGGGTCTCCTGATTGAGCGGTGTGTGACATGGCTTGCCAGGGAGGGAAACCCCAATTGAAGAGATAGTCATGTGCTAGCTTGTACAGAGTGGATAGTCGAGATCAGTTATCTGATGTTCTCATAGGTTGAGGACAGTCCATGGGTGTTTCATGGCGGATTCTGGATCTGGTGGAAATGTGTACACCTCTGCAGAGTAAAACTATTTCGAGATAGCCGCGTCCTCGGATATGGACGGTTGAATGGCCATGTAGCTAGCATTGTGTCAATGTTTTCAAAAAGAAGTTTTTGAAAAGGAACTTGAGGAAAGGAAATGTTGAACTTGTGAAGTTCGGAAAGGAAGGAAAGCTTGTACCGTGGAGGTACCGCTGATGGAAAGCCAGATGCTGTTATACAAAACAAAATGTTTTGCAAAGAAAACCTTCTCTACTCTAAGCAAGAATTCTGGAAACTGATTCCAAGAAGTTTTGCAAAGAGAAAATATTCTTTAACAAAACTTTACAAAAACTCTTGTACATGTGATGTCGACAAGAGAAATAAAACTATATTATTTTCTTCTGAAGTATCTTCTTCAACGAAGATACAGATTAACCTGACTGCAACTGTGGTGTCATCATATATGAACACCATTGATAGTGAACCCTATTTATAGCTTACCTATTCCACCATATAAGCATATTTGCATGTTGGTAAGTGACATGATGGATGTCTTGCTGAGTACATTCAAACGTACTCATTATGGTTTCGCCCCTGGTATCTACTTATCAGATTTGGAGAAGGAGCCTCCAAAGGGTATCTATGAAGAGAAGTACGGAGTTGACGACTGTGCGAATTAGGCTCGTCTCCCGGTCAGCAGCCTGTAGGTTAAGGCGTGACATGGGCTCAGCTACGTTATGTTTTTATTGTCTTCCGCTGTGTTTGTTAAGTTGCCTGCCCTGCGTGGCAGATGTTTTAGTCTTGATCATGTGATCATTTGTGAAATACCGTTATGTATTCGTGTAATGGATGATGTATTCTGTGTGCCAACTTTGTATGTTGTTCACGACTGATCTTTCTGGGATCGTGAATGCATGCATACGTAGGGTTTCAGACTGCCGGTCTGGGGTCCTTACAGAGTTGGTATCAGAGCCATCCTGACCTTAGGAGACCTTAGTTAGCATGGACGTCAGATAGGAAAGAAAAGTATTTTGGAGTAAAAACCTATTTACTATCTAAATTATTTTTATCTCAGGGAATTTTAGTATATTTTCCCTCCTTTATATCTTTTCAAAAGATTCTAAATGCATATCAAGGGCGTCCTTGAACAGTGGTTCGAAGGGCGGGCCTTATAGAGTTAGTATCTCTCTCGGTTAAGAGTTTATTTCTTACTTGTTTGCAACTGCTCCGCTCTGTTTTTGAAACATCTCTCGTCTTTGAAGTTTTCTGTCCAGAAAATAGTTGGAGTTTCAAAAACAGATTGTTGCATAAAGTTTTATCAAAACTTTACTTCTATTACCTTGTTTCCATACAAAAACTTTTATATTTGCCGATGTCCCGAGAAGACCAAAATAATTGCCTAGCTCTACAGTGATGATGGTCAGAAGTAGATATAGTTCTTCAGCCACTTCTAGGATTTTGGATCAGTCTAGTTTGGAGTAATTTAGCGATTACCCCATGAGTCGTCTCCCCCGACGTAGCTCCAATGGAGCCTTGCTTGTGTGTTTTGGCTTGTTTATGTGTGTCCGTAGGACTGTGTGCTATTGTGTGGTGTAGAATTTGGTTCATCTAGGCTTTTATATGTCTGCGGAGTGCTCAAATTTTACAAATTTGTGATTGCCCCGCTCTTGTTTTTGAATCGCCTCGTGTTAAATTTTTGCAAGAAAAAATGTTTGTATAGTATTCAAAAACAAGAATTTGTTGCTTAGACTTATACTTGTTTTCGCTTCATAATGCGACCCGTCGTGAACCACCACCATCTCCCCCACGATTAATGAAAGCACCATTGGACCTAATAATAGAGGACCATCAAGCCACACGAGCTGATAGCATTGCTACCAGTGATGCACTCCAACAGATAAAGCTCCAACCACGACAACCCTCAAAGAAGAAAAGGCGTGAAGAAAACCAACCTATACTGACCAAAACCTCTATGTTTTGCCTGTTTGCAAAAGACTCTTTTTACCATGTTGGCTAAATGTCGCACTTTTTTTTTTTTTATGTCCCCTTTTAAAAGACCAAACAAGAGAAATCCCTTTTAAAAGTTATATACCTCCCTCCTCTGGAGAAAGGTGAAAAAGAATTCTTCACATGCCATGATGCGCAATCCCCTCAGAAGCCAATCAAAAGAGCACAATTCAATATTCGACGTACGATGACGCTAGTCGTATCTTGTCGGACAAACATGATTAAATAGAAAGCTAACAAGACTAACATGCTTTGCCTAATCTTAGGTTGACACCTAACCAAAGCAGGCAAACTACTTACAACTCTTTCTAAACCAAGGAATTAAGTGACTTAAGACACTTTTTGATCTAGTGGTTAAAAAGGAGAAGTCACGAGAATTTAAGATGATGACCATTCGTTTACTAGTCAATAGGATATCTTGTGTATCTACTTTGGAAACCAAATATTGGTAGACATTGTAGGTACTATGATATTCGTGGTTTAGAAATTAAGTGAACGATGGAATAGTTATAATAGATCTAGGAAACAACAGTTTTCCTGTTTTTGTTTCTTTGTGTGCTCTTGATTGAAATGAATTTGTGTTTTATTCAATCTTGCTTCCTAACTTATATGGAGTTGTTAGGACTTGTTATTATATTGTTTTATTACAATAAATCTACCCTATAAAGTGTGTGCATGATTGGAAACTCGAATGAAAATGAAATAGCATTTGTTACCTTCTAGTTTATTATTTGGAGGTAATTGTGAGAGCTAGATCTGTGTATACTTTCTTAGTAGATTTTGTGCTATGTGTTCTTTGAGTCAAGTAACATTTAGGTACTGTTATTTTGATGCTTGTACCTATGTTAGCTTGCATGTCTTTTAATAATAAAGCATGTGTAAGAATTGCTATCAGTATGCACTAGTATTGCTTCACTAGATTAAATAGCCTTATATTTTTATCTTGTAAGCAAAGTTTTTCATGAGTAACCAGAGGCTTAGTACCTATTTTTTTACTTGGTATTAGTAGGCCATAGCCCACTGGTCCCATTGTATTTTGGCTTGAGGATGAAAATCCCCAACCATACACATGTGTGAAAATAGCGTGTCTCACTATGTGATTGATTTCTATTTTCCACCATGGAAAATATAAATGGTTTGTTCTCACCTATGCAAGTGAGAAGTCTATTTATTATTAGTAAATCCTAATATGTTTAGGTGTGATACTTTTGTTAGCATAATATTCCTTAGGGGTATCATGTTAAGAAACGTTTCACTATCGTGTGCTAAAATTAAATTGTTCGCAAATAAAATAAATTCCTCTTGATTGGTAGATTGTTTGTGAATAATTTTAAATTGAGTATATGGATTTTTGAAAAGGTTTAAATAACTTTTCATTAATTACATAGCTACTGGTTGTGTGATTTATACCTTTCTTGTTTGCTAGTAATTGTTTAAGAAAAGCATAAATTGCTAGAATTAATTTATGCTTGTTTAATGGTTGTATCATGGAATTGTTTTGATGTTTGTGCTTACTAACATGAGTAAGTTTTGTGTACTGCTATTAGGTACATTTATGTTCATGACTTGCTTGTTTAAGTTTAAACATCATGATAGCATTGTTTGCTTCTCTAGAGTGAAACTAGTTCACCACTAGAAAATGGTGATTTTTGCTCTAGTATTACCCTCTTTTTATTTTATGAGTATATGTGTTGATATAGCATGTTTAGGAAGTTATTACTTCTGTTATAATGCCATGAATTATTTAGTTACATGTTCTATGGTTATAGGATATGATTATCTCTTATAGCATGCTGGTGTAGATTTTTCATACTAGTGTGTTATTTGTGCAGACCTTTTTATGCCTGTGTAATAGCAGTTTTATCTTGTGTAAAGATGGTATTTTTGAGTACCTTTATGATTGTATTCTTTGGTTTTTAGCTACTGGTTGTTTGCTAATTTTTCATGATTGATGGATTCCAAAACCTCTAATAAACAATAACCTAGTGAATAAATAATCTATTCCTCTGTGGTGTTGTTTGCTTGTTTATTGGATGTGGTTTAAATGTTTTACCTTAGCATGAGTTTATACTGGTGTTATGATTGTGCTTAAGAGTATCTTATGAAAGTAAAACATTCAACTAAAATCATGAACACATTAAGTGATAGTTGCTTGTGGTGAGTAATACCCACTGCCATGGGTATTATTCTGTCTGTTTATTTTACCTTAGCAACCTAACCTTTGCACCCACAAGCTATAATTTTTAGCTTATTATGTACCATGTTATGTGAGTGGTACACCACTCCATATGTGTTATGTAATATGTGGGATATAGCTAGGAACTCATGTAAATAATTGACGGTACATTTCCAGGTACTTCTGCACTAACCGTAATTTTTGTTCAAACAAGGAAACAAAAGTTTTGGACCTAAAACAAGTACTGGTGTACTTCTTTTTAGAGTTAATTTGCTAATTTAGGGATGTGCCCCACCTCCCAAGAAAAGTCAAAGGGGGGAAGCACCTGCACTCCAACACTAACATTGTGTTTGTTGGCCCTCCCTTAGTCCTCGCTTGTGAATCTCGGGGACGAGATTCTTTTTAAGGGGGGAAGACCTGTCACATCCCAATTTTAGAATACCTGTTAACACAGTTGTTTTGCTAATTGCTTTACTAATAAACCTTGGTTGTGTTTGTTTGTGGTTGTTTAAGTGCAACTAAACAAACTAATTATATAAACTTGCAAACTTAAAAGGATAGCAAAGCAGTGAACTAAAAATATTCAACATATTGTTCCAGGGATAAAAATATTCAACATATTGTTCCAATGACCTTGGCAATATTTTCTAAAGTAAATATTGATCAAAGAGTTTTTCCAAAAACTATCTTATGAATCCCATACTTCATACCTGTTGAATATTATTTCAAGTTCTAAATTAAGAAAGAGGAAACACTAAATAAAATTTCCCTAAAAGATTATCAGAAAAGGAGGCATTCTTAGATGCTTCACCAAAATATTATCAAATGTTTTTCCAACCTTGCAAGCTTAGAAACAAAGGTATTAGAGATCATTGACTTGCTATCTCTAGTCATATAAATATTTTGGCAAAGCATTGATAAAGAAAAGCCTAGTGCTTTATTAAATAGAAATTCTAATATTTCTAGAAACAGAAAACTCAAACAAGTTACTATTGGAAACTTTCATAAAATGAGATGAAATTCATACCATTGCTTCCTTATATCAAATAAGGAACACACACAAGAGGAGACCAAGAATTGAATCCATTAAAGCCCTGAAAACATGAATTTTCTCCACAGCAACATTTGGGATTTTGAACAAGTTTGTTCTACAAACTTTTTCAAAATGCCATGAAATAAATACCACATGCTCTATAACATAAATAAGGAGGAAAACCAAAAGGGCACAAGTTTTTGAATAATTTAAGTTGTCAAAAAACCCTGTTTTCTTGACAGCACCTTTTTGAAATTTGAACAAGTTTGTTCTATGAAGTAACTCTAAATGACTTGAAATTTCTACCACATAAGTAACACATTAAATAAGGAATGTGTGCCAAAAATTATCATTTTTGGAAGCTCCTAAGTAGGTTAATAAATTCAATGTCCATTTCTGTAAGAATTCAAATTTGAACAACTTTGAATTATAAAGTTTCACCAATTGATCCAATTTTCATATATGTTGTGTATCTCAACTAATTAGAATTTTGGGCAAAAGGATTTAAAATTTAAACTTTGTTTGCCTAGTGAAAACAACCATTTTCAGAGAGCAAAGGACCTACTTGTAAATACCCAGGGACTTAAATGTAATCCTAGTCACACATGGTCATCTTCTTCCTGTAGATGACGCCATGGGAGCCCATGCTTCTTGGATTCGAGTAGAAGCCTTCTAGTTGTTTAAAAGACCTCCCATGTGCTCCTCTGTGGTCTCACCTGCTCCCTCTCTCCCCCCCCCCCCTAGAACTCTCTCTCTCTCTTAGATTTTTGCTAACACAAACCCTAGCCCGAAAATGGCCACACTCGATTCGGCCGCAGGTGACCTCGACGCCGGCAGCCGTTGGCTCCATTAGCTCCGCCATGTCGTGGTGGTGCTCAGTGCGCAAGGAATCGAGTCGAAACGGGCCGTAGACGCCGCGCCGTCCATTTCCCTTTTCGGCACCGGCGGACCTCCGGCGAGCTATTGCCGCCACTCCGAGTCCTCTCCGACCTCACCAAGCCCTCCAGCGCGTCCGTGGTAAGCAGGGGAGTCCCCCCGACGCTTTTTCCCCCTCCCTCTCGTTCGGAATCGCCGCCGAGTCGCGCTCACCGTCCCTCCGCCGCGTTTCCTCGTCGCCGCCGTCCTCCGGTTGGTTCCCTGGAAACGAGGTAGGGTCTAGGTGAATCCCCTCGTCGATAGCAACTCGCAGATGGTTTGTATTCGCGAAACGGTAGTCGTTTGCGCCGTGAGATTGCTCGCCGGAGCAGTTTCCGCCGGCGGGTGACGCAGCGACGACGTCACGCTGGCGTCACCGCCCTTTGACCGCGCTGTGAAGTTTGAACCGGCAGGTGGCCCCTGCGCTCGCCTGCGTGGCAGCCGCGTGGCGGCCTGGCCCGCGGGTCAGCGACTTGTGGCTGGCTCTGCTCGCGGTAGAAACAGATCTGGGCAGCCCGCTAGCAGATCTGGCCCAGTCTGTGTTATTTTTCCATTTTATTTCACAGAAAACAGGTAGGTTTACTTTAGGCTCTAAAAGGCAACTTAAAATATGAATTTGGCCAAACCAAAATTCACAGATGTACACAAACAAAATTTGAACCATCTCCACTTTGTAGATCTACATTTGGATGGATGGATTTGAAATGAAAAATGTTTTGGTAACAGCTACCAGAAACACCAAAATGAGCACCATTTTAATTTTACAACTCAGAATGAAGTGAGGCCAATTGCATTGGAGAGCCCTTGAAATTTCCTAACAGTAGCATTTAACCTCGTTTCCAAATTCCATGTATTTTTGAAATGGCATGCAATTTGGTAAAACACCAGAGAGCACTTTGGTGATTTTTATAAATTAATTAAAGATGAATTTTGATGCAAACTCAACTGGATGGTCTTGTATATGTTTAGGGCTATCCAACCCTAGAAGGATTTAATTTTTAGAGCATCCCATAAAATTTGGTGGACAGATCTTTAAAATGCATGTTTCTGCCATTTTGGCATTTTAGTTAATTAATTTGTGGGATTATATTTTTGTGTTGCATTATTGTTTTCTAGCATGTAAAAGTTGTGTGAACTTGTTTTATAAGTGTTACTTAACTATTTTAGCATGTTAGAATGTGTGGACTTGAGTGGAGAAGAATTATGATTTTTATTAATAGCATATGTTATTCTCTAGTTAATATTTGTATAGCATTTGTGAGTGTTAACTTTATGTGCAAACATTTGGATTTGTTGATTGGATCCAGTACCATGTTGGTACTTATATTTTGTTAGTATAACCTCTGCTAGCTTGCATTTGAGTTGGTAGAAAAGCATGAGTAGCTTAATCATTACTATGAGAATGGTTATGGAAAAATTCCCTCATGTGTGGAATTTTGACATAATCATTTGTGGTTTTGTGACCACATATTTTTGGATTGTATCCATAGGTCCAGTAGCATTTTGATAAGTTTGTTATGAGTACTTGACCCCTAAAGTTTTCACTTGTGTGAAAACAATAACATGAGTAGCAGTGCCTTGCTTATTTAAGCACCCTATTATTTTCTACTAGTATTGTTATTGCACTAGGTGCTAGTTTAGCATTTTATTATTTTTTTTCAAATGGACCAAAGGCATTGTGACCTCTTAATGCTTTGATATGATAGTGGAACACCCACTGGTTTCATTGCATTTTTGGTGGAAACATTATTTCCCCCACACTAGATGTGTTTCTTTTATATATGTTTTGAGTAGATCTTTAGATGCTTTTTAGGCTTATTGCTAGATTAATTCTCATGAAACTAGTACCATTTAGGTACTGTTATTTTGGTTATAGAACCTCTAGATACTTGGTGCTTGTGTTTGAAATAGATTTAAATAGAAATGCTTAAAGTCTAAATTTCATACTAGGATATTCATGTATGCTTTTTGTCTTGTCTTCCCCTAGGGAAAAATATGAATCTTTGGTATGGAAACCAGAGGATGGAATGTCCTTGTGGCATTATTATCTTAGGGTTTTCACCTCTGATAGGTTTCCTCTTAAGTAGCATAAAAGCATGAGTAACACTTGGATGACTAGGAATTAATCTCCTCACATGTGTAGCTTTTTAAGCATAGTTTTTCCTTGTTTCCTAGCTATGCTTTTTATGATATTTTGTGGGATCCAGTAGCATTTGTGGTACTGGTTAGAGGAGTATTTTTCCTCTGCTAGCTTGCACACTTGTGCATAAAATTAACTAGTGTAGCCTAAACTAGTCTAGTATTTTTCCTAAATTTTCTACTAGTAATGAGTAGGAGTTTTTGGATGCTTGTTTGTTTGTTTTGAGCACTTTTATAAAAGTGACCAGAGGCTTATTAACCTCTTGGTGAGCATATTTGCTAGTGGAACACCCACTGGTATGTTTGCCTCATGGTGGAAAAATAGGTTTGACTTGTTGTCATGAGCTTATTTCACCACTTGAGTAATTTAGCAAATTATGTGTGCTAGCCATAGAGATTGTTGGGGAAGTTTTTAGACATAAAAATGTGTTTTATGTGACACCCTACTGTCTAGTAACATGTGCTCTACCCCACTGGTCCATGGTGTTCTTAACTAAAAATCATTAAATTGGCCACACATAAACACTAGGAAAAAAAGCAGACTTTTCAACTATAGTTTTTATGCCAATTTTTCTTAAGGGAAAAATTGAGAACTTGGGTGGTACTTCTTGATTGCTTGCTGTATGTATTACTTGTAGCCTTGTTTGTCTTGTTTGGTTCTGAATGTGTGTCCCTTATTCTCTTTTTACGGCGTTAGAAAACGAAGAGGAAGGAAGTGTCGTGAAGCTCTGTTTCAAGTTCCAGTCACTCCAACAACCAGGGACACAAAGAGATACCAGGCAAGCATCCTGATTGCTTGCTGATACAATACTTACCATTATCTATCATGCATGTATTACCTCTGAAGTTTTACCAAAAACTTGATTATCAAAACTATTTTTGATGTGGAATATTATTACTATACTGTTATATAGGTTACTATCATGCCAATAGTTAAACTTGGTGATACCAAGCCCATAAGCCACCATATGGTATTTATTACCATCAAATATACTAGTCCCTAAGTGGACACCCTAAAATTGTGATTCTACAAAACAAAGGCTTTACGGAAAAACCCGGAGAAAAGGCGGATCCTTGTTCTCCGGAGGAATGTGGAAGTGGTCATTTTTGAGAAAGTGGTGTTTTCAAAAATGACACATAACCTAGTCTTCGCTGGACAACCTTTACCGTACTGCCACTTTACCCCAATATGGGTAGGGGCTTGATTAAAAACTTGTTATGGTTAGTATGTGAGCTATCTCAAAGGCTATAGGGGATTGGATCCTCCGAACCGAAATGTCGCTAGGAGTGAGTATACGGGACATCTAAAGTGTGGGATTAATTTTCCCTCCGGATGCAGCAGTTGGGTCTCCTGATTGAGCGGTGTGTGACATGGCTTGCCAGGGAGGGAAACCCCAATTGAAGAGATAGTCATGTGCTAGCTTGTACAGAGTGGATAGTCGAGATCAGTTATCTGATGTTCTCATAGGTTGAGGACAGTCCATGGGTGTTTCATGGCGGATTCTGGATCTGGTGGAAATGTGTACACCTCTGCAGAGTAAAACTATTTCGAGATAGCCGCGTCCTCGGATATGGACGGTTGAATGGCCATGTAGCTAGCATTGTGTCAATGTTTTCAAAAAGAAGTTTTTGAAAAGGAACTTGAGGAAAGGAAATGTTGAACTTGTGAAGTTCGGAAAGGAAGGAAAGCTTGTACCGTGGAGGTACCGCTGATGGAAAGCCAGATGCTGTTATACAAAACAAAATGTTTTGCAAAGAAAACCTTCTCTACTCTAAGCAAGAATTCTGGAAACTGATTCCAAGAAGTTTTGCAAAGAGAAAATATTCTTTAACAAAACTTTACAAAAACTCTTGTACATGTGATGTCGACAAGAGAAATAAAACTATATTATTTTCTTCTGAAGTATCTTCTTCAACGAAGATACAGATTAACCTGACTGCAACTGTGGTGTCATCATATATGAACACCATTGATAGTGAACCCTATTTATAGCTTACCTATTCCACCATATAAGCATATTTGCATGTTGGTAAGTGACATGATGGATGTCTTGCTGAGTACATTCAAACGTACTCATTATGGTTTCGCCCCTGGTATCTACTTATCAGATTTGGAGAAGGAGCCTCCAAAGGGTATCTATGAAGAGAAGTACGGAGTTGACGACTGTGCGAATTAGGCTCGTCTCCCGGTCAGCAGCCTGTAGGTTAAGGCGTGACATGGGCTCAGCTACGTTATGTTTTTATTGTCTTCCGCTGTGTTTGTTAAGTTGCCTGCCCTGCGTGGCAGATGTTTTAGTCTTGATCATGTGATCATTTGTGAAATACCGTTATGTATTCGTGTAATGGATGATGTATTCTGTGTGCCAACTTTGTATGTTGTTCACGACTGATCTTTCTGGGATCGTGAATGCATGCATACGTAGGGTTTCAGACTGCCGGTCTGGGGTCCTTACAGCTACCAGATCGAGTTCCATCATGTTTTCCTCTGAGCTAAACCCTCTCCCAAACGCCTGTGTCGTCTTGCCCCAAGATCAGTTACCCCCGGTAACGTCTGCCGTGATTATCCCACGACAGTTGGCGCCCACCGTGGGGCCTGCGTCCAAAGGTGTTTACATCACGGGAGAAGCTCGGAAGAGCATGGAGAATCTAGTCATCAGCGAGATCTACATCGACCACGAAGGAGAGAAGATGGTGGATGATTCCGGCTGGGGGCCAGAGTCGGATCACCTCGAATCCGGATCTGTCATGATAATCGGCCAGATCAGCGTCTTCATCGGTATGGTACGTACTTCCGGTCCGATCCCTGACGACTTTGGGTTTGATTCTGTGTCAGGGAAGACCAGCTATATCCAATCAGATGGAGAAGAATCAGTTGGGACAACAAACCCGACAGAAGAGCCCACCACGAAGTGGGAACAGCCGGAGGAGCCGGCATGGACCCCGCGTGACCGGGTCGAGAAAGAAGATGATACTGAATCTATCCTGCATCTACTGGAGAACCGGTACGAGGAACACAGCAGCGAAGAGGAGCAGTATGGATTCGCGCCAAGCATTGTGCGCCGGGTTGCGGTTTACACGACTCCCGCGACCAATCTCAACCAAGAGAACGTAACCGCGGCCGCAGCCGGGGCAGCACAAGCATTGACCCGGCAGCAAGGACCAGCTAACGGAAACGCAGTTCTGGCCCAGGTTGACGGAGAGTCGGCATCGGTTACCAGTCAAGCGCCAGAAAACGAGTTACATGCGAACACGTTTGGATTCCTAGCAAACCGGACACCAGGAGCGGGTCCTTCCAACCCACAACATCCGGCCCTGTTCGACAACAATCTGATTCTAGATCCGACAGTTCTTGCCACAGTTATCACTCCAGAGAACGCGGCGGAACGTGTTAGGGATTTGGACGTAGCCCGTCGTGCATTAGAGCAGCAGAGAAGGCAAGTAGAGGCAGAAAGGCAAGGGATGGCCACGCGACAACGCGAGCTGGATGCACTGGAAACCCGGCTCCGAGAGGAAACTACTAGAATACATCAAAGGCACCAAACCAGATTGCCAGCATTGGGAGGAGTCATAAACCCGGCTGCGATGTTTATCACGCCTCAGGATCAGCCGATCCCAGCGGCAAATCAAGGAACCGCCCCTCAGCCGACAACCGGAGGAGTACAACCGGTAGACACGCAGGCCGGGTTACCCGTACCACAGACTGGAGTTACCACTGGTAATACTGCACCACCACCACCACCACCACCACCATCACGTTTTCGCACACCAGCGGGTCATTACAACTATCCCATGGATAACGTATACGCGGCAACGCTTGCACTGAATCAAATCCCCGTGAGAGAGTGACCCCACGCAGAGGAGACCCGGCGGGCAATAGATATGCTGCGCACTGCGGTGGCACAACAAGTTAATTACCCGGATCACAGAAGTGGAATGCATGGGACACCATATGTTAGCCAACAGCAAGGTAATGCCGGCAATATCCAGACAAGTTCAGCATGGCGGAGGGAAGAGCAGCAGCAAATGCCGCCTCCTCCACACATTCAGGCAGTACCAGCAGCATCAGCAGCACAGGCTATCGTGGATAGTTCCAGAGCCAGGAGAGTCGTGGCCGGGTCTGCGGCACATGGGCCACCAGCAGTACCGCGTCCAGCTGTACCCCCTACAGGATCACACGTTTCCCGAGTAAGACCAGCTTCAACCATTCTTGCAGGACCCAAGTGTCTTTCGGATAGCATCAGGGCTGAACCTTACCCGGAAAAGTTCAAAGAACCGGGTAAAGTAGTGAATTATGACCCAACTATGGATCCGGAAACATGGTTGAGCAGTTATGAGATGGCCATGTCGATTCGCAATGCGTCCGAGAATCTTCAAGCCAAATTCATGTATCTAATGATGTCAGAGGGAGCAGCAAAGTTATGGTTCACCAATCTACCGGAAGGATCTATCAAGTCATGGGGAGAACTGAAAACTGCGTTTATCAAGCACTTTCACGGGACGTGCAGAAAGTTATTCACCATTGATGACCTAGAGCGATGTGTTCAGAAGAAGGGAGAATCGGCGCGCAGCTGGGTGCGCCGGGTTTTGGAAATACTTCATTCAACTACAGATATTCAGCCCAAGGATGCACTGCAAGCGATGGCAAAGACCTGCAAATACACACCTTTAGTACAAAAGTTAACTCGCATGAAATCTAGTCGGAATGCTTCAGAGGTTACGATGGGAGAACTGATGGATGCATGCAACAAACACGCCGCAACGGACACTACGGAAGAGGAAACTGACGATAAAAAAGCAAAGGTAAACACAAGTAATAATGGAAGAACCGGCAATGGATCAGCGCCGGGTAACAACAGAAACAGCCAGAACAAGCGCCCATTTGAGGGAGGCTCCGAGTTTGTCGCCAACACTGAAGCCGGATCTTCAAGGCCCAGGGCAGAAGGAAATTTCAATAGTGGAAATCACAATGGAGGAAACTATCAAGGGCCACCAAGGCCGAGTAATAATTGGGACATCTTCAGAATGGCATGCTCGAAGCACAGCAGGAACGGTAGGCCAGCTAACCACTCCTTGGAACAGTGCGCCGACCTACAGAGGTGGAAGAATGAGGAAGTGAACAGAGCCATGTGAGGTGCAGGTCGGGGAGGAGGACCGGGTCCAGGTGGAAACCCGGGCAACGGCCCACCCCCAGCCGGTAACCCGGCAGCCGGAAATCAAGGTAACAACCAAGGGGGAGCTGGAGGTTTCCAGGCCAACCCCAAGCAGTTGGGTCAATATCACGTGCATACTACAGGAAGTTCCAACAAGGACAAGAAGATACTGAAGCAGGCGGTAAACTCGGTGTCTTCGGCTGTTCCAAGATACCTGAGGTGGTCAGAACAAGATGTAACATGGAGCAGAAGAGATCACCCGGAAAGGATAGAACACCCGGGAGTCTTAGCATTGGTAGTCGCACCGCAGGTGAATGGTTATGAGTTAAAGAAGGTCCTAATGGACGGTGGAAGTAGTATCAATATCTTATATTGGGAAACTTTTTTACGCATGGATCTCAAGGAATCTCAGCTACAGAAAAGCTCAACAATTTTTCATGGGATAGTGCCGGGTCACTCGGCATGCCCCGAGGGAAAAATCGCATTGGAGGTAGCTTTTGGATAATCGAAGGATAATTATCGAGTCGAGTGGCTCACTTTCGAGGTGGTAAAATTGCGCAGTCCTTATCACGCGCTATTCGGAAGGTCGGCTTACGCTAAATTCATGGCTAGACCGTGTTATGTGTATCTACAGCTGAAAATCCCGGGTCCTAAACAGACCATCACCATACATGGAAGCCGGGACATAGCGGCTGAGTGCGATGAAGGAGATGCAGCAATGGCTGAACAAGCTTGTAGAAAAGAGGAACTCAAATATTACCGGTCTCAAGCAGACCCGGATGACAGAACAGCCTTGAAAAAGCCGAGTACTGAAAGCGAAAGGGTAAAGTTCAAGGCAGCACGAGACACCAAGATGGTGGCTTTCATCAAGGGTGATTCACTCAAACAACCCACCACAAGAGAAGAAATTGCGCAGCCGTTCACAGCCAGCCGCGTCACGGAAACGCCTTATCCGGATTGGCTGGCAAACCCGGTACTCATAGTAAAAAAGATCAACAAGTGGAGAATGCGCATCGATTACGTCAGTTCCGGACAGAATTCCCAGAAGAACTAGAACAATGTAACAGGCAGCAGGTTTCAGACGCACTCTTTTCCTATCCAGGGTACCTAAGGGGACTGGAAGGTTTTTAATGAGGCGGCCTGCTGACCCAAAACTTTCTCGTATCAATAAAGAGATGGTTATCAAGTCTTATTTTATGATCTTCATCCCGGTTATAGATAAGTATAATTTATCGCTACCAGTACATCAGTATCATCAAGTATGTTGCATATATATAGGTCTTGAGGGCTGATTGCTTGAATAGCACAGTTACAAACTCAAAGACCCGGCCTTGATGCCTATGAGTTATAAGGGCCGATTACTCACAAACGAGTACGGCTGCAATCTTATAACCGGACAAAGGAGCCAAATTTTCTTGACTTTTCTTACTTAAGCTCGATGTGACTCGCACTAAAGTGGCATGATTTGCTCGCTTACGATTACAATCAGCCATGAAGCCCAATGGGACTTTCCTGACCCTGTTTTCGTATAGATGTAACAACATGATATCCACGCGAAAGCCGGCTTATAGTACAAGATTGACAAAAGGGTCATCTAAACCACAAGTTATGCAGAGTATAAGGCTAATAGCTGGAAACTCAACGTTTATCAAGCATAACTTCAATACTCACGTGAAACGGCTCTAGGGCTTGGGCTTAGTAAAAACAACTTGTTCTCTGGAAAAGACCACACATCCCAGACTCGGATTTCGGGCCTTGGGGACTGGGGATTTTGAAACAGAAACAAGCTGTTACTAAGCTCAAAAAACCCTAACATCCGAGTCTTGGGGACTTGGGGACTTAGAGAAAAGTCCGCCTGTCAGAACCCACGATGCTCGGAAACTGAGTCTGACAAAAGAAACCATAAGGAAAGCCGGATATCGAGAATAAGCTCACAAACCAGATACATATCAAGTTCATCCAAAGGCAAGAAGAGGCACGAGGTATATCAAGAAATTAAAGTACGTTACAAATCCTGGTACTAGTATCAAAGGTGCATAGATGCACCGACAAAAGAATATCTGTTTCGAACAAGAGCAGCGAAACGTCCAAGGTATCGTGATAAGCATTTGTTTACTCGGCTTCTTGAGTCGGATCCACACCCTTGCCCTTGCCCTCCGGGTCTTGGTCCTGGGCTTGCTCCGCAGCTCTCCCGGCATCGTCACCCGGATTCTTCGCATCAGGACGGACAGGCGGGAGGACAGCCGGTGTAGAGGTCGTTGGCTCTGATCCTAACTCGGCCTCCCTCTTCGCGGTTTCTTCCCTCTTCCTGGCCGAATCGGCAGCCCACTTCTCCAAAATGTCGAACGGTGGGGGTGCTTCTTCCTTCACGATTTTGCCTTCAGCATCGTACGAACTCATAAGCGTACCCAGATCCATACTATCGGCCAAAGTGGTTGCCGAGTGACGCACTGCGGATTGTACGGCCTTGAAGTTCTTGGGCCCAAACTTGGAGCCATCTGCTTTGAATTCTGGAAACCCGGATATCACTTTTGCCGGCTCAAGCTTAGGAAAATAAGCCTTCGCCAGTGCAAAGGCCCGGGTCATACCAATCCGGCATGCCGAGCGTTTCCAGATCTCGATCCATGCAGGCACAGTGGAGCAAGCTTGGATAAGATTTTCTTCACCCGGATATACCTCAGTCGGCCACTTCACGGCATCTAATATATACTTGTTGCCGGCAAAGAAAGTCCGGATCACAGTCTTTAAAGTTTTAGCCTTGGCAATAACATCTTCTTCTGGGGTTGCAAGGTTAGCACCTGCAGTTGAAAGAAAGAAAGGCCATATTAGTAATTCCGAGTATCATGTAACAAAATAGAGGCATGAAAGTAGTCAGCAGCAAGAAACTTACTAAGCAAGATACGATAAGTATCGGTAATTTGCTCCGACAGCTTTTTCAGGGCAGTTCGAGCAGTGGTGCACCTTTTCTTATATTTGGAAACATTTTTCTTCAAAGTTTCCACTTCATCCTCAAGGGCCTCTCTCCGCTTTGCCTCGGCAAGCAGCAGTTGTTCGGTCTTGAGCAAAAGTTCATCAAACCGGGTGGCCTGAGCCTGTGAGAAACCAAAGTATAAGAATTAGTCGGGTATCATGGCAAGACGATTATCGCGCAGAATACCGAGCACAATTTCAACAAATTATACTCGGCACTTGGGGACTAGATGGATAAGAAGAGATATTAGGTAACATTACCTGGTGCTCCGCTGCCATGCGCTCTAGCACATCTCTCTCCGAGGCCTTCATAGGAAGGAGAGTGTTCATCATCTAATCAAAAGTTTCGTTGCCCAAATGGAAAGACTCGGGACCTTGGGGACTTGGAGGAGGGGCTCTCTTCTTGAAAGAGGGTGTACGGGTCGTCCGAGTATTGGAGTCTGGTGCCACTCCTCCCGTGCCCAAGCCCGCAGTTTCTTCCTCCTCGAGTACGTGCGAGGCTATGGGATACTCGGCCTCTCGGTCGGCCGAGTTTATTGGTGACACTTGTTGTCCTTCTCCGCCAGCTGCGGCATGCATATCATCAGTCAGTTTCTCCGTATCCGGGTCATCGGTCTCCATATCTTCTTGGTCACTAACAGTGACCGCGGCTCTATGGACAATGTAAGCAGGCAGTTAGCGTATAACTGGAAAAAAGTGATGAAAAGGTGATAAAGCATCAGGAAGGGAATTTTACCCGGGATTCACCACGAAGTCCGAGGGGAGCTCACTGCTGGACCCGGATGAAACTGAAAAACATCAAGTAAGACACGGAATTATCTGATAAAGGGATGGTTTGGAAAGATTTTGATATTCAAGGAAGGATTAGGTGAATACCAGCGCGTTGAGCCGGAGATGACGGAATACTCGGATTAAGAGCGCCATCACCTGGAAAGCTCCGAGTGATTCGACGCTTGGTCACGAGCGGTTCCTTCAAAATATGACCAAGTGGGTAATTCCCGGTTTAGCTCGTGCATGTTATCAAAGAAATATGGTTTGGAGGCAAGGAAAAGGTATGGAACCTTGAAGACGACCCCTTGGGGTTTTCTCTTTGATCCGACCTTGACTATTGGTTCAGCGTCGTCCTCGTCACTCGCTGACTCCACCTTGCCTTCAGTTTCTTCTTTGTCGTCCTTCTCTTCTTGTTCTGAAAGTTATCAGGATTTACAATCGGAAAATGAAGAACGAACAACAGCGATTTCAAAAAAGCTAAGAGAAACTCGGAATGTACCTTCATCCGAGTTAACGGCGTCTTCTTTCTCCTCTGGAGTTTCAGAGCTAGGAGGAGTTTCAATCTTCCAAAAGGGATCATCAGCCTGAGATGAAAATATAAGAATAAGGGTTATTGGCCATATCGGGTGGAAAATGTGAAGATGAAGATGTGAAAGCCGAGTCTTTACCTTGGGGGCCGGGTTCTCACGCGTGAAGGGTTCTAACCCGGCTATATTCCGGATTACCTCCAACTTCTCTATCAAGAAGCTCTCGATACTCTTGTAGGTGTCTCCGGCTGCAAAGCTATGGGTGGAGTATCGGAGCAAGTCCGTGGTGTGCCCCGAATACTCGCACATTAATTTAGTGCGGATGGAATTGGGTTGGATCCGGAAATCGACCCAAGTTTTCACCAGATTAAGCCCAGTGAGACCTTGGGCCGAAAGAATAGAGATTTTGGCCAATAAAGGCCGGATTGCCTCCCTGTCCGAGTCAGGGGCAAAGGCGTTGAAGGTCTCGGAGATATCGAGAAGGCCCTCCGAGTAACCCGGTAGTTTCTTTTGGCCGGGTTGGGAGGTGTCTCGGCAATAGAAATATGAGAGCTGCCAGTGTTTGACATGGGAGTTGAGAGTGAGAGGTGGCATTAGAGAATTCTTTCGGCGCTGGATAGAGACCCCGCCGCAAGTGAGAAGTGCCCCGTCACCGCTTTCGCGGCACGGTTTGCACTGAAAAAGTTCGATAAAAAGAGCCAAACTTGGCGGTGTGCACAAGTATGACTCGGAAAGAACGATGAAATGGGAAATATTTAACACAGAGTTAGGCCCTATGTCAAATATTCGGAGGCCATAGTGGCTCAAAATGTCTCGAAAGAAAGGGTGACCCGGAGTACGGAACCCCCGGGTCACGGGCTCCACAAAGCATATTACCTCATCATCCGCGGGTGTAGGCCGGGTCTCGTTACCCGGCACCCTCCAGTGGATCTCCTTTTGAGAGGGTAGAACCCCTAACTCGGCTAGTTCTTCTAACTTGGCCTTCGTAACCATGGATCGCGCCCAGTTGGCGGATATGGAGCTGGTGGACTTGGCCTTGGCCGGCGTTTTCCCCTGCTTCTTGGGAGCAATGGGATTGACCTGCAAAGCACGAGGTAGAAGGGTGCAAGGAATAAGACTCGGAAACCATGAGTTGTCTGGGTATTGATGAACGGTATCAAGATAGCATGGAAGCTAAGTATTATCCGGGTATCGTTTTGTGGATCAAGATTACAATTTATCCGGGTATCAAGCATCATTATGAAAATTATGGGGAGCTTATGTATTGAAAAGTGTTTGAAGAAGTTGGATGGTTGCCCATGTATATACTGTAAGCAAAAGAACTGGAAAAAGAGGATTTTCCGGGTAACAGAGACAGGAGCGGAAAATTTGGATGGCCCGGGCTTAGGTTGGAGATTCCATTTCTAAACTTGTGGTGAAATTAGTGATTATGGGCGGTAGGGGAGTGAAGTAAAGCCTATTTTCAATCCGTTGGATGGGCTAGAATGAATTCGAGCGACCTAATTCGGCGTGACCAGAAAAATGACCGGCGGGTTGACTTAGATCCAATTTGAAGTAAATCGAGAAATTGCAAGGGCAAGTTGATAGATATGAGAAACTTACTGGAGGAGATCGAAGTGAAGCCCGACGGAGGCAAATAGCACAAGCTTGGTGTCCCTTTGCGACTCCCGGCGGAAAGGTCGGGGGTGCGGCGGCGGATCTTGGCGGCGGCACGGGGCGAATCATGGCGGAGCGCAACCGGCGACGGATTGGCTCTGGTGATGCGCGTGAGGTCTCCGTGGCGATGCTCTGTGAGCTTGGGCGCGGAGGCGAGGAGGAAGAAGAAAGGGGGAAAATGAGCCGTTGGGGTTGGGTTTGCTCCTAAGTGCCTATTTATAAGGGTGTGGGCGGCTAAACCTAGCTCAACGGTTGGCAGCCGGAAATTTTGGGTTAAACAGCTATTTGCCTGGATTCTGTGGGGTGTGCTTTGAGTGCTAAACGAGATATCCGGACGGAAACAAGGATGAGATCTTCTCCGCAATATTGAGATCAATTATCGAGTAAAGTTAGCCGGATCTTTAACATTCTTATCAGGGTGTTGACCCGGAAAGACAAGTAAAGACTTGGAGAAAGCCGGGTTATTATATGGCCACCGTGGAGTTAGGCCTAGCTATTTATCAAAGCTAACTAACCCGGCCTCCATTGAAACTTGTGAGTTTGATAATTTTGCAGGGAATAGCGTGCGCTTCAAAGAGAATCCTATGAAGCCCAAGCTATTCTAGGGACTACTGATGGAGGGATAATAACCCGGTAGGCCAACTCCAAGGTGTAATTCGGCCCCAAGGACGCTGCACGAGATCCGGCTAAGAATAAAAGAACTTCTAGAAGGCCCAAGATTGTAGGCCTCGTAACCCGGATTGTGGGTTACGGTAAGGAAAATTAGGGTTTAATATGCAGTGACCGGGTAGGACTCAAGGTGCGCCTTGGAGAGCAAGCCAAGGGGTCCGGGTGCTTTATAAACCCGCCCCTAGGTCTAGTTAGGAGAGATCTAAGAGTTCTTGCAGTATCGCTTGATATCGAGCATCCAGTGTAACACGAGAGTTGAGTTAATATATCGAGATCGGAGATTCGGCGACTTGATTGCCGGCTACCAGATCGAGTTCCATCATGTTTTCCTCTGAGCTAAACCCTCTCCCAAACGCCTGTGTCGTCTTGCCCCAAGATCAGTTACCCCCGGTAACGTGTGCCGTGATTATCCCACGACAGGTTCACCAGCATGAAGTCCCGGAGATATGTCGACGCGACTACCTGGTTCCCAACGGAGCACAACACGTCGTGGCGCATGTAGAAGGGGTCCACTATCGCGATGCCCGGTGTATTATCCCTGCTGACTTGCACCGCCAGACTGAGCGAGTATAGGCGGACCATGGAGTAGTGCAGCGGATTGCTATGGAACATATCGAAGATGTCCGAAAACCGCAATACTATCCTATCCGCGCTGGTTGATTCGACGAAGCCCAAGTCCTTTGGCACCATGGCAATGAAAACCGGGTATGATGGATCCTTGGATTGAACAAGGCGTGATTCAAGAAAAAGAATGCTGTCATGCAAACTCCGCATATCCCCACTTGCGGCCTTGAGCTTGTTCTGGTTAAGCATAGGCTGACCCATCACATGCATCTTCGGCGTATGCTTAGATGTAGGTGGGCTGTCCTGAACACGGAGCGGCATCTTAGCAGGCTGGCTCGTGGACTTTGCGGCCTTGGATCTAGGTCCTCTTTTCCGCGGCTTCGGCGCTTTCGCAATGCACTCCTTCTCAATCTCCTCATTAGCCGCCTTACAGATTGTGCCAGGGCTGAAAATAACTCCTACCTTCGCGCTTTTCTGAGTCTCGGTGCAGGGAGCGACATCTGGAGGCGTGTCTTCCTGAGAACCGAATAGACGCTTGCAATTGGATTTATCCGCGGGAGGATCCTCACCACGAGCCTCCGTGCTATGGTAGGTTTCTTCTGGGGTAGGAGCAATGTAATATCCGCCATCAAAGTCATCAGCGATGAAATCCATGGCATCAATATTGTCATCCGCCGGGTGTTGTGCCATCTCCATGTTAGGGGTAGGCGACGGCGCTACGACGGTCTTGCCATGGCTCCGCTCTGGCGCTTCTAGAGGGGTTGTTTTCGAGGTGATGCCTCGCTCCGGTAGTTCTAGAGGCGATGTCTGTGGGGTGGCGCCCCTCTTCCCCAGGCGAATCTGGAACTTCGGCCATTCCATTTTCCTAGGTAGGCACTGGATCAGCGTCAGGGTATCGGGGTCATCTTCTTCCTGGTAGGGTTGAATGGGAGGCAACAAGTCGTCGTAGCCCGCCAGCACCGGAAGCAATCGAACTCTATATACGTCTTCGCGCATCGGCCTATTGTGGAACCTGCGGGTTGCCGGTTGAATGATCATACCCACAGCAACATCCTTCAAGACGCCGTCGACTGTGTGTAGGAGAGTGCATGGAACGTCGGCGTTCTGCGGAAAACATGCAGGGCGTCAGAGGTGCCATTCTAAGGAAAAGGAAGATCGACGCTCCAACGCTTAACTATTTACCTGGCTGGCGATGGCGTCGAGTTCCTCTAGTGGCGAGGGGCCAACGACGGCGGGCGTGCTTGTGATGACTGGCGAGGGACCGCCGGCGGCGGGCGTGCAACTGATGACCATTCGGTCGTTCGTTGGTGCACGCTCTTCATTCGGCGGAGGACCGCCCACTGTGGGCGCGCAACGGATGGTCAGGCGGCTAGAGGCGGGCGGAGTCACCATCGGCGTCGTGTTATAGGCGGGCGGAGTCACCAGTGGGTCCGCCACCACGGTGTTGTCCGGCGAGACTCTGGACAAGTCTCTTGAGTTGCTGCCATGCACGCTAGGCACCGGGCATGGCCCCACTCGACCTCCTTGATCCCATCGAGTAACCACATCGTAGAGGGCCGGCAAAACGCTGCCCATTTGTTCTGCCAAAGCTTCTTTGACAATATTCGGAATATCGACAACTTTGGACTTGATGTCTGCAATCTCGCGATCGCGGGCTTCGTCACGTTGGATATCTTCGACGGTCCTCCTTCTATCCCTTCTCGCCTCCTTGGGCTCCTTGTAGTACTCTCTGAGCTTCGTCGTCGTGCCCAAGCCACAAACTCGCCACCTGATGGCCTTTTGTGCTTATCCTTCCCCTTCGTCACGTTCACCGCCCTGTTCAAATGGTCGTCCCACGGGCCGCGCAGCGACGGCATGGATGTTGAGGTTCCACCACTTTCGATTTCTGCATTCTGCACAATTAGCGTGAATCGTTTAGAATTCCACCAGTACACTATGATGCAATCGACTTGATCGTCGAGAGCAAACTAATTAGGGTGGTGTATTTACTTACCAAGTTTTCATACAACATATTCACCTTCTCATCATCGGTAGTATACTCATTAGCTACCGGGTCATATGTAAACCGGGCCCTGATGAAGTTTTTGCCCGCGGCGAGCACCTTGCGAGGGGGTCAGGGATGCCCTGTGCTGCACGTTTGGCGTCCTCCTTCTCCCAATTGGGAATCGCCGCTCTGTAACCGCCGCATCCCAGTTTGTGGGAACCTATGTTCAACCCCCGCATCTTCTGCCCCCATTCAGCTTTAGCCTTGGCGACTTCGCTCTCACAAAGTAGCTTGAAGTCCCGGAGTTCAGCTTCGGTGATGTTCGGCTCACTCGCTAAAACCTCCTCCAAGCTTTTTTTTGGGGTTCAAGACCGCCACTTTCACCCGGTGTTTCCAGTTGGCCAAGGCGGTGTTCATCTTTCCAGTTGCGGCATTGTTGACCGGATTCCCCTCCATATTGTCGTTATTGTACTTAAACGGCTCTTCTGGCGGATGCGGGTACAAGTATCGTCCGTGCAGTTTTCTAAAGAGAACAACCCGATAATGGGTATTCTCTTCTTTCCTTAGATCATCGGTGTTGATCCTGACAGTGTCCCGGGCAATGCAACCAATTTGGTTTCCGAATCCTTTGACCACCGACTCAGGCGCGATAGGATACCCACTGCTATCGATTTCCGTGATCTCTTCACGATAGGTGTGGAGACTATTCCTTTTCCGTTTTCTCGTTGCCGTCTTCTTCTTGGCTTGGCTACCACCATCTGTCTGACTGCCGGCATCAGTGGTGTCATTTCCGCCGGCGGCGCCACTAGTGGTATCACCGGTGCCACTAGTCGTGGCGTCATCCTCCTCACCACCGCTAGTGGCCGCGTCAGCCCCGGCATCCGCCGTCGGGTCGTATTGCTCATCTTCTTCGTCGGAGATTTGCCATAAGGGCTTAGAACCGCCGGCCTCGTCGTTGTGTGCCATGTTCTGAAGGGGGAAATTATTGGTTAATCTAAAAGGCAAAAAAAAATCGACATACTACTCGATCACGGGAAAACGGCTCAGTCCTAAATTCACCGAAAAATCCGGCATGACCTTTGCTAATTTTCTAACACTAGAGTGCCCGATTCTCGCCGAAATGGAAATTAATCAACATTTCGGCGAAATGGGCAACTCATTTTAATTCCCTCCAAAGTTTTAAACAGCTCGATGGCCGGACAGATTCTTTCCCAGTACCAACACAAGTACCTGCCAAACAAACATAGCCTAGCAGCAGCAATTTCTCATGAACAACAAGGCAACAACTTAGCAGGAACAACAAACAATATGATCTCTAAGTACACACTTCTATATAGATTGGATATGATAAGTAACAGCAGCAGTAAATTCTCAGGAACAAGCAGCAAACAAAAGCAGCAGCATTTTTGAACAAGCAGCAACATTTTTGAACAAGTGGAGGAGCAGGGCTGAGGAGCAAGTAGACCACAAGCACAAAACCATCCATAACCAACAAGCCCCAGGTTGTTAACTACACACCATCTAGCTAGAAATTGCTAGATTATGCACAGAGAGCAAGTTGGGGGTAGTTTCCTCAGATAGGCATAGAAGTGCTATGCTAAAGTTCATCACTGGGAATTAAAATGATCAAATCTAGCATTTTTTGCCTTAGGCTTTGCATCACTGGCCAGGGGCTTAATCAAGATTGAAGCAATTGTTCTTATCAGATAAAAATTGCTTAGGGGCGTTAGATCAGCAGTACCATGTTCTTGTCAGTTTTGTAGCCAAAAGAGGGCAGATAAACACATCTGGGCACATCCAGATAGGGGCACCACATGGGTAAATATTTCCCAAACAAACCAGCACATGAACACCAACCAGAGGAAATGGATAGTAAGTTAACAAGCACATCTAGCACATGATTGTTGGGCACTAGGTTCTATCGGACAGAGCACCACAGACACAAAACTATACTACTTGGCTTCACCAAAAATCCAGAAATCATTTGATCAATTAGATATGCAAGCACAACAATTATACAGGTACCACATCATCTATGCACATGGTTTAGGCAAGAAAATCACGCCCAACTAAATAGAAAAGCAACACTAAACTCTGAACATAGAGCAACACACTCGTTCCTTTTTTTTGAACTATGTTCATATATTTCTTCATCCCCACAACATGAATCGACAACCTCATGACATACAAGTTTATTACTTTCTATATAGGTTTGTTAGCAATGGATGAGTGCAGTGTTGCATTGTGATTGAGTTTATCAATTTGTGTACAGTGCTGCACTATGTTGATGAGCAACTTAACACAACAGTAAAACACATGATCCCAAAGGCAATAACCAAATTTTGGGGGTGCTCACATGAGGGCTCTCAACACTACCAAGAATAGCTAATGTTATATGGCAAGTAAGTAGCGATACAACATTACAAGTTCTGTCATGACTCAAAACATGTGCATACAACCAAAAGGTACAACCAGTACCACTACACACAGCCAACTCAACACACTTGCTACTAATCTGGGCATAACAAACTGTCAAGAGGAGAAACAATAATTGGAAGCATCTAATACTAAGCTTCGACACCAAGTGTTGGAATGAAAGCACAGTCCAGTTTACTGGACTAGTAGACAATCTCACAGGAATATTAGCGAGAGAGCTGACTGGTTGGCTGCAACTAATACTGCTCTAATAATTTATCATGCGGAGAGGAGGTACAGGATCTAGTCAAAACAGTGTGTTTAATCGAAATCAATACTAGTAAGCATCTCTAATGTGGTCGTTTTTCATTGCGTTCCCGCTTAGAAAAGGTCAAGCCTAGCTGCAATTATGAGATCAGCCGAAGGATTAACATTGACCAAGGATTATTAAGTTAGCATAAGTGTTTCCAGGTGGTGTCTGTTTTTGTACTCTTTAGCTGATTATCGATTCTCTGAAATTTGTAAAGTCCCGGGCACCCAGCTAGAATTGCGCACTACTTCAAAACCTAATAATGAATCCGCACCCACCTTAGCACTAGATACCACTAAGCCAGAAATCGCGTTCAAGGCGTTGCAGGCACACAATCATTCATCCCAGTACCGCAGAAGACCTAAAAACTCCAAGATGCTAAAAGCACGACATCGCAAACGTGATAATCATTGAGATGCGCCAGAAAAAGATCAAATTGGACACCACAAGACTACAGAAACTCACATGGAAGTCACTAGGATTAATCAATCATCCACACACGGCACCAACCGAATTGCATTGCAGAGGTTCATCATGACCATAAGAGATAAAACGCTCATCAAGAAATAATTAAGCTAGCAGCATCTTCTTCTTCTGTCAAAGACATCACCCTAGTTCCAGTTCATTTGTTCGGAGTCTGCCGTCGTTTTCCTCGCTCCTCACAACAAACTTTGCAGCGCTCTGCCAGTTGTGGGATCGAGGGGCGGGATCCTTGGAGAAGGGGAGGGAGAGGACTAGGGGCGGTGCACCTTTGTTCGTCGGGCTTCGAGGTCGATGGAGACGGGACGACGACGGCGCAGTCGATGGAGACTACGCAGAGGCGACGTTCCCCTGGACCTGGTCCTGCGTCTGCTCCTCCTGGACCTGGTCCTGCGCCTGCTCCTCCTCCTCCTAGGTCGATGTAGAGGCGAGGTCTCGGTGGTGGTGGGCGGCGACTAGAGGGAGGGCAGAGGCTAGGGCTAGGGCTTGGGGTGGTGGTGGGCGGCGACGAGAGGGAGGGCAGAGGCTAGGGCTAGGGATTGGGGTGGTGTTGGTCGGAGGCGATGAGAGGGAAGCAGGGAGGCGACGGTGGTTCTCAGATCGAGATCGCGTGGATGTGGAAGAGGAAGAAGAGTGGAACGGGACAGTCCTAATAGGTGGAAGGATAGCCGTGACGCACTGCAGGATGGTGCGTCACGCATAGCTTACCCGTGACGCACGTAGGAGGGGCGCGTCGTGCGTAACTTAACCGTGACGCACCGATGAGAGGTGCGTCGCGCCTAACTTAATCATGACGCACCAAGGAGAGGTGCGTCGCGCCTATTTTTTTATCTATTCAAAAAGTGTGCGCGCTGGTCTATAGCAGAACTAGCTGCTTAGCCCAGTGGCTGACCCCTTTGCCACTGCTCCATTGCCCCAAGTTCGAGTCCCACCCCCCATTTTTTCAATAAATGATTTTTTACTTAGGAAATAAATCAATATAAGCTCAAAATAAATTCAAATAAATCAATATAAAATCAAGAATTTTTGTTGATCAATTTAAACATCCTAGTTAGTGTATATATATTACATCGTCATCACTTCCTCGAATGCATGCAAACACGCGACACATATATCGTTGTTCTTAGAGCTAGTGTTTTACAATTTCCTTTCCCTTCTTTGTCGCGGTTGAGTAATTCAGTCCCGGAACACCGTGACTTCTTCGGTGGAATGGGCAACCTGTAGGTAGCGTTGTCCTGCTTCTTCTTGTTGTGTATTTCGTTCCATCGTCGTTGTCATCTTCCATTTTCGGGTCGCCGTACTGGTCAAAGTCTTGCTCGTTGGCTACTCCATCCATTCCGATGATGCTTCTTTTGCCTCTCCGCACGACAACACGGCTAGGCCTTGTCGGGTCAGTAATGAAGAAGCATTGGTTCACTTGGTTAGCCAAGACCCATGGCTCATTTTTTGCGGTGATATTCGTGCCGGATTTGGCTTCAGGTATCCCCATGGTGGTGAAATACTGTCCTTCTTTCCTGACGCTCTTTGCCCATGTGACACGGAACATTGGCACTTTCTCTCCGCAGTAGTCGAGTTCCCATATCTCGTCAATCCTTGACGTCACCTGTTAATGATTCCATCGTTACCCCCGAGTTCTGGTATTCGCAATTCCGGTCCTTATTTGTCGTGTAGAATGTGTAACCATTGATATCGTATGCCTGATATGTCATGAGGTTATGTGTGGGGCCTTGTGACAATGTAAGTATGAGTTTTTCTTCTTCAGAATAAGGCGTCTTCGGGGGATCGGTCATAATCTTCTCCCTGAACCACTGTGTGAAATGGATGTTGTGCTCTCTGATTATTTCTGCTTCAGTCCCATGTTGTCCCCGGTCACTGTAATACTTCGCGATTAACATTTTGTGCTCTTCCAACCAAGGATCGACCACTGTTAGATGTTGTAGCGCGACTAGGTTTTCTCTGTCAAAGTCGTTGCGTCGGCCCTGAAAGTCGACATTCATTTCGCGCTGGCCCTCGCGGTGTCCCCATCTAGCGAGCCTGCCAAAGTGCCTGTTTACGGGCAGACCAGGGTTCTCATCTTTGTCTAGAAAATTCGTGCAGAAAGAGATGCACTCTTCTGTCAGAAAGCCCTTGGCAATGCTTGCGTATGGACGGGCCCTGTTGCGGACGTATCCTTTGATGGAACCATTCATCCTTTCGAACGCCATCATGGAGTGTAAAAACGATGGCCCGAGCTGGATGATATCATCCACGACATGGACACGGAGATGCACCATAATGTCGAAGAATGCGGGCGGGAAGTATATTTCAAACTCGCATAGTATCACCACGATCTCTTCCTGTAGCCTTGCAAGTTATTTCACGCCAATCGAGTTTCGAGAGATGACATCGAAAAAGTTGCAGAGTCCAAACAGCGTTTCGCGGACGTGCTTGTCCATTATCCCTCGAATTGCAACTGGAAGTATCTGCGTCATCATCACGTGACAGTCGTGACACTTCATCCCGCTGAACTTCTGCTTTGGTACGTCTAGGTATCTGCTTATCTTCCCCGCATAAGCGTAAGGAAATTTGACTCCAAGGAGGCACTTGAAGAATTGGTCGATCTCCTTCTCGCTTAGCGTGAAGCACGAAGGGGGACAGTAATATTCCGTCTTCTTGGCCTTTTTGCCCTTGCGGCGACCTTCCGTCCCATCTAACACATCATCATCATCATCGTCATCATCATCCGGTTTTCCTCTGTGGAGCTCGCCCCTGATATTCAAAAATCTCAAGTCGTTCCTTGCTTTCGGCCCATCTTTGGTCCTCTCCGGCATGTTGAGGAGGGTGCCAAGCAGACTCTCGCACACGTTTTTCGTGATATGCATGAGGTCAAGGCAGTGAGGCGTGCGGAGAATCTTCCAGTACCTCAGGCCCCAGAGAACAGACCTTGTTTTCCATACACCCTCTAACGGCGCCGGCGCCTTTCGCTTCTTTCCCGGCGCAGGGCACTCTTTCCAGTTCTTCAACAGCTCGTCGATTTCCTCGCCGCTCCTTTGTCGTGGGTCTCTTCACATCTCAACTTCATTGTTGAACAGATCTTTGCGTTTTCTCCACGGGTCATCCTTGCGAAGCCACCTTCGATGCCCCAAGAACACGGTTTTCGAAGACCCGGGGTTTCTCTCTAGCTGGAGATACGTAGTGTCATCCATGCACCTAATGCATGCACAGAATCCGTGCGTCACCTGCCCCGCGACATATCCGTAACCGAGGTAGTCATGCACCATCGTGATGAGCTCGGCTCTCATTGGGAAAAACGTTTCTCCATAGGCGTCCCACGTATTGGCTGGCTTGTCCCATAACGTGGCTAGCTCCTCTTCCAACAACTGGACATACAGATTGATGTCGTTACCTGGTTGTTTCGGCCCTTAAATAAGCATACTCCTCTGTATGTACTTCCTCTTCAAGCACAACCAGGGGGTAGGTTGTATATACATACAAACACGGGCCAGGTGCTATGGGTGCTGCTCTGGTTGCCAAAAGGATTTAATCCATCCGTCCTCATGCACAACCTGATGTTCCTTGGATCGTCCCCGAATTAGGGGTATTCGATGTCTAGCGCCTTCCACTGGCTAGCATCTGAGGGGTGTGTCAGCATCGTGTCATCCTTCTCCGGATCAATTCCATCATCCTCTTCTGGCTTCTTCCTTTCCGCGTGCCATCGCATGAGCTTTGCCTGTGTGGGGTCTGCGAAATACTGCTGCAGACGGGAAGTTATCGGAAAGTACCACACCACTTTTCGAGGAGAGGCCTTCTTCCCTGGCTTGTATCGAGTTGCGTCGCACAACGGGCATATGGTTATATCCGCGTTCGCGCCCCGATAGATGATGCAGTCATTAATGCAAGCATGGTATTTCACGTGAGGTAAATCCAGAGGGCACACGACTTTCTTGGCCTCCTCGATGCTCGTTGGACACTTGTTCCCCGTGGGAAGACGGCCGTGCCAGAATGTCATGTTCTCATCGTAGCTCGCATCAGTCCATCGGTGTTTTGTCTTCATCTCGAGGGTCCTTAACGTTACATTCAGACGGGTATCCTCGCTCACGCATCCTTCATACAATGGAGTAACCGCGTCTATCTCCAGTTGCGACAACTTCGATTTCTGTCTAGCAGCAGATCTGGTGTTGCTAGTCTCCTTGAAAAGCAGAGCTTGAACATGAGGGTCCTTCATCTTGATCATGATGTCCTTCGTCTTGATTATGATCATGTCCTTCATCTTGATCATGATGTCCTTCATCATGTCCGGGAGGCTCTTCATCTTCATCACTTGTCGGGTAAATAGTCTGGCCATCCATGAAACCACGACTGATAAGGTGCGACTCCAAGTCACCACAATCGTATCTGATCAAGTGTTGCAGTTTGCATCTTTGACAAGGACATCTTATCTCCGCCATGTTATTTCGCAACATCTCGGCCGTCGCATGTTTCATAAATCTAGCCACGGTGCCTGTGCTTATATGCATGGTTGGCTGCATAGTAAAAAAATATCAAAGGACAAATTAATTAGAATCAAATTACGTAATATATGGATGATGCATGCATGGTCGTCGACGGAAAAATTCGGCATGACCTATGCTAAAAATAGGACATTCTCGGAGTGCATGGTCGCCGAAATGGAAATGAATCAACATTTTGGCAACACATGTCAACTCATTTTTAAGACATCCACAACTTTCATCAAAAATACGCAACACAATTTCGCATATGTATATATACAACCATATGAATCTTTTGTGACGACGCACCGGCCGATACCGAGCGAGATCTATGAGAGAGCGAGATCAAGACACACACATATACATACAACACATATACATATTCCTCCAACAACTCACCAACTATAGATCTTGCCGACTCGAGACCAGAGAGTGTGTGTGTGACTATAGGGAGTGAAAAAGATGGAAAAGAAAGTGGTAAAGTGAGATGGGGGTGGAGAGGAGTGTTTACTAGATTCCCCTCACATATATATATCAAATAAAATAGGTTAAATAAGTTTTAAATGGTGGTAAAATGGGGGAAATGGGGTGGTGAGGAGGTGGGGGGCGACCAGATCTAAAATGGGGTGGAGATGTGGGGGATGGGAGGTGGGAGGTGTGGTCCCAACCACTTAAATGGCTCCCAGGTATACCCGTGACGCACCGTGCTGTTGGTCCGTCACGGCTATGTGGGATAGGCGTGGCGCACGGGGCCACGGTGCGTCACAACTATGGTTACTATACGTGGAACACGTAGCCGTGACGCACGGCCGTCCCGTGCGCCGCGCCTATCTCACATAGCCGTGACGCACCAACAACACGGTGCGTCACGGGTATCACTGGGAGCCTCGCCACCCCGGCCCCACACGTAGGCGCGGCGCACCGTCTGTTTGGTGCGCCGCGGGTAAGGCAATAGGCGCGACACACCTTGGCGTGGTGCGCCACGGCTATTAGGCGTGACGCACCGAATTGCAGGTGCGTCACGGGTATGGTCACTCCTATAGCTGTTTTCCTAGTAGTGTTCGGTGGATAGATCATGGAGAGCCAAGTGATGTCGTGATTATTGAAAATCCTCCACATAATGATGGCAATGGTGGTGATGAGAATGATAATGCTGGTCATGGGAATCATAATATGGATATGGATGAAGAAGATGAGGCAGATAGAGAAGCCGATGAAATGGAAGCAATGTTGAAAGACCTCACGGGAGCAACAACCCATGAAGAAACAGAAACTGAGGTCGAAGGTGGGTACGATAAAGTATTTGAAAAATTGTTGGCCGAGTCAGAGCGCCCGCTTTACCCGGGAAATAAACACGTCACTAGGCCTGCATTAATGATAAAGATACTTCATCACAAATCATATTCTCGGGTCCGCAACACTGTTTTTGATGCTTGGATGTGTATATTTGCCAAGGCACTTCCAGACGGCAATACACTTCCCAAATCATATAGAGAAGCAAAAGCTTATATGAAGGAGTTGGGTCTTTTACATGACAGTATACACGTGTGCCCAAACAACTGCATACTTTTAAGAGTGGATTGTGCTGATAAGGACAACTACCCAGAGTGTCAACCATCGAGGTGGAAGTATCCGGAGAGAAAGAGATCTGTTGTTGAAGTGTTGCATTATTTTCCTTTGGCACCAAGGCTGAAGAGATTGTTTGCTTCGAGGAAAACAGCGGTGAATATGTAGTGGCATGCGTAAAAGAGGAAGCCTGAAAATGACATATTGACTCATCCGGCTGATTGTGCAGCATGGAAGGCTTTCGACGATGACTTCAAAACATTTGCGGGCAATCCTAGAAACGTAAGGCTCGGCATTGCCTCTGATGACTTCAATCCCAATGGAGCCATGAGCTCAAGCTACATCATGTAGCCTGTGTTTTCCGTGCCGTACAACCATTCACTAGAGGAGTTCAATGATCCACCATACTACATGCTTTTCTTGCTAATCCCTGGCAAAACAAGTCCTGGAAAGGACTTTGGTCTTTTCATTCAGCTGTTGCTTGAAGATTTGCAGGACCTTTGGAAGGTGTGTGGACTTATGATTCATTTTCTAGGGAAATGTTTGATCTTCGTGTTGCAGTACTCTGGTGCATACACGACTACCAAGCTTGTGGCACTATGTCTAGGCGTACCACTCAAGGCTATGCTGCATGCCTGCACTGTGACAAAGATCCTGTATCAATGCCCATAACCAACAAATTGTGCTACATTGCGCACCATCGTTTGCTCGCCCATGGCCACTACTGGCGGGGAAAGACTACCCTTCAAGGTTTCCATTTCGTCAAGAACGAGCGGCCATAATCATTTACTGGTAAATAGTTAGAAGCTGAGCTGGAGAAGGTTAGACATCTAAAACCAGGAATTGGTCCCCAGAGCATCAGCACAAAGAGGAAGCGTGGAGAACCTACACCGATCTGGAAGCGTAGGGTTGGTTGGTGGGACTTGCAGTACTGGCCAAAGTTGAAACTTCGGCATAATCTTGAAGTGATGCACATCGAAAAGAACATCTTAGCTAACATCCTTGGTACCGTCCTTAAACTAGAAGGGAAGAATAAGGATACCGTCAATGCCAGGAGGGATCTTTATACCCTTGGCATTAGAGAATCTTTGCAACTGGATCCACCGAAAATGCCCCCGAACGTGGACCCGAAGAAATATAAATGTGTAATGCAATATGGACAGTATACCCTAGAAAAAGATGCAAAGACACATTTGTGCCAGTTTCTATTTGACTGTACATATCCAGATGGTTTTTGTTCCAACATGTCCAAGTGTGTGAACATACAAACACGCAAGATCTCGGGACTTAAAACCCATGACTGCCACATCCTGTTGCAGAGAACATTACCTGCTGGGCTGCGAGGATTATTGAAAGACGATATCTATCGGGCGATTGGTGACCTAGGAAAAAATTTCAAGGACTTGTGTAGTAAAAGGATGCAAAGAAGTGTTCTGCTCCGGCTGAAAGATGAAATCCCAGTAATCTTGTGCAGGCTTGAAATCATCTTCCCGCCGGCGTTTTTGATGTTATTGTGCACCTGGCTGTGCATTTGCCTAACGGCGCTTTGCTCCGAGGCCCTATGAACTATGGGTGGATGTATCGATGTTCTGTAATTTGAATATATATGTGAGGAACATGGCACATCTAGAAGGTGCAGTTCTAGAGGCGTACATTGCCTCCAAGTGCTTGACATTTGCCTCTAGATACTTGAAAGAAGATATTGAAACAAGGTACAACCGGCGACGGAGATATGAGGTTAAACAAAAAGTTGAACAAGAACAATCATCTTGTGATGTGTTTGTTCATGGTGCGCGTTTAGTTGGAGCATATACTGCGATCAATCATGATAGCACTAAGACCCTTTCAACAGAACTTCATAGAATGGCCTTGTATGTCCTAAACAATTGCAGCCAGGTTACAGACTATATCCGGTATGTTCTCTCTTCCCAACGTCTGAATTTTATGTTACCCTACACATTGTAGCTATTTGTGACAATTACACTCTCTGGTTTGCAATAAGTTTAGGACAAAGCTGGAGGAAGAAGGGACTCCCGATGTCGGAGTTAGGGTTGAGCAGGATTTTCCAAGATGGTTCAAAGAGCATGCAAGTTTCCTTTTGCATTTCTCTCTGACCTTTTGCATTTCATTGCATGATTTTTACCATATTGTTTTTCTTTTTTCTGTGGTACACAGATGATGAACAAGGCACGGGAAATACCAGAAGTTCATGAAGATGAGTTGTTCACATTGGCACTTGGATCACACATCAAAGTTAAAACATATTCAGTTTGTCATGTGAACTTAATTCAGTTTGTCACCGCTGATTGTGAAAAAGGCGAGAAAACACAAAACAGTGGAGTCACGGCGGCAGGAGATCACAACGGGGTCGCAAGAGATTTTTATGGTGTACTCAAGGAAATCAAAGAGATGACTTATATATTTACCGAGAAACATAAACGGACATTTGTTCTGTTTGGACGTGACAGGTATGATCTTGAAGGAGGCAGGGGCATGGGCAGGTTTAAACTGGAAAAGTATGATAAATTGTTCAGGAGCATCAACATTTCCAATTATGTATGAGGATGATAAGTATATGTTGTCAACCCAGGCACAGAAAGTGTTTTATGTGTCAGGCAATGTAGGGGGAGAACACTGGCGGATAGTCCAAAAATTTGAGCATAGGCGGACCTTTGATGTGTCCGAACATGATATGGACAATGATGAGGAGGAGATGCCTAGTATTCTAGCACATCAAGATGTCGAAGTATCTGACAATGAGGATGTTCCTGCTGACCCAATATCCCGCCCGCCGCCTCCGCCTACCCTGGAACACACTGACATGGCTCCCCTCCTCCTCTCAGCATATGATATTTGGGCTTATCTCAAAGATCGAAAAAAAGTGTCTACGCAGCATACACTACTAGGAAAAAGGGCATCAGTGGCGCACCATTTTGGACAATCTGTGGCGCACCATGGTGCGCCACTACTATTGCGCCACCGATACTCCAGAGCATCAGTGGCGCACCAGTGTGGTGCGCCACTGATTCCTCATCAGTGGCGCACCCGTTTGGTGCGCCACTGATTCCCCAAAAAAAACGGATTTTTATTCACTCACCAATTTTGGTCAACTTCCCACTAGGTCACCCATCCTCAAACTACTCCATCCCTAGCACGCTTAACATCTTAGTTCCATTCGACTGCAGTCCCGTGAAAGATGTTATAACTTATTGATATATGTATCATATCAATTCTATTAAGCCTGTGAGAATGATGTTACATATTTACCGTTTAAGTTTGATAACAATAATTTGAAAAGTTTGACCCAAGTTTGAATAGTTTGACCACACATTGACTAGAGTTTGACCACACGTTGACCAGAGTTTGACCAACGTCTAACCATAGTTTGAATATACATTGACCAACGTTTGACCATAGTTTGAATAGTTTGACCATCATTTGAATAGTTTGACCAAATTTTGACCAGAGTTTGACCACATGTTGACCATAGTTTGACTAGTTTGACCACCTGTTGACCATAGTTTGACCAAAATTTCAATAGTTTGACCATAGATTGACCACCATTTGACTAGTTTGACCATAGTTTGACCAGAGCATCAGTGGCGCACTGCTCACCGGTGCGCCACTGATACCTAGCACCCATGTATGTCCATAGCATCAGTGGCGCACCGTACTAGGCACTCATGTATATCCATTAGTATCAGTGGCGCATCATGCACGGTGCGCCACTGATTCTTCATAGCATCAGTGGCGCAACATACACCATGCGCCACTGATACTAATGGACATACATGGGTGTCAGGTATCAGTGGCGCACCGTGCATGGTGCGCCACTGATGCTATGGAGAATCAGTGGCGCACCGTGCACTGGTGCGCCACTGATACTAATGGACATACATGGGTGCCAGGTATCAGTGGCGTACCTGTGCACGGTGCGCCAATGATGCTCATAGCATCAGTGGCGCATGAATACATGATGCGCCACTGATGCTTGGACCTGTTTTCTCCGAACCGTATCAGTGGCACACGGCTACATGGTGCGCCACTGATGCTACTCCATCTATAGCCATTTTCCTAGTAGTGATAAGTAAGGTGAAGTAAAATATAGTGTCAAATAAGTAGAAGATGGTAACGATAAATTACAAGTCAGTGACCATGAAGTAGACGACACATATGCGGATTATGATAGTCAACCGGGTGCACTGCCCCTAGATGATAGTGATGCAGACTGGTGTGCAAGCTTGTGTCGAACTGATTTTGCATGTTTTGTGTGCATGCTTTTGTTGAACTGATGCGCATGGCTGTTTGCATAATGTGTGTTGAACTGTTGTGCATTTCTGCTTGCATGCTTGTGTTGAACTGATGTGCATGCTCATGTTGCACTGAAGTGCATTCTTGCATTTTATTTGAATTTTGATTGTGTGTGTGTGTGATTTTTAGCTATTTGTGTGATATATGTGAAAACCATAGCATTAAACATAGAATTCATACAAGTACTCATAAAATTGACCGCGAACATGATATTACTCAAGTGCTACAATTACCCAATTATCTTCCTTACATTGATAATATGCCATTACTCAACAGCTAGACATCATCATGCCAAGACACACTGCAAATAAAACTGAAAAACCCAAATCATCAGTAGATTGTGGCCAGAATCTTGAATATTGGCTTCATGAGCAGGTTTTCCAGCAGCTTCATCAACACCTTCTCTGTGTACCCCTTGCCGCAGCACCTGATCTAGCTTCTGCCTCAGTGCACTTATATCTTCCTGCAATGTGCTATTCTCGTCCATCTCTCTAAACACTGCATTACGCAGTTGAAGAACCATGTGTTCCTGGAATTTTGTCCATTCCGGGTCATGCCATGAGAACTTTCTACAACCATAAGGAATCCCAGACTTCTGCAGCCCAAATAAGATAAAATTTAACCAAAAGCAAAATCTTGCAAACAAACTGAAACTAAAGCACGAATCTTTACCAAGCGTCTTTGGCATTTTAGAAATCTCCGGCCTGGATTATTGTCGGTCCATGAAATCCACGTGGTCATCTTCAAACCACACTCACATTTTTTTTCATTGGAGTGGTCCATGGGTGCCGGAGTTTATGGGATAGGTTTGCGGCGGCGAGGAGGAAACTCCCCTTCGTGCGACGAGCACGAACTCTCGCCGCTAGCAGCCATTCTTTCCCTACGCGCCATGTGAGAAAGGGGAGACATGTTTGAACCCTAGAATCGCCAAGGGAGAAAGAGGATAGAGGGAATTTTAGCTATGCGCCCTTGTCAGCGGAAGCGGTGTGGTAACGTCGGAGGATTTACGGCAGCGGCGGCGGAGGATTGACGGTGGTGGCTTTGCTGTGCTGTGGTCGAGTTATTGAATTTGTACGTTCAGCTGTGCCAACGTCTAAGTCCCACAGTATCAACAGCTTCAAACGGTGCACACGGCCTGAAAGTGGGGCCAAGCACCAAGGTCGTGGTCGTTGCCGATCAAAGCAGTCAAACAGGACAGGATGTGTGGTCTGACGAAAATTCGCGACGTTCTACGTGACCAAGCCAGTTTTGTCGAAGGCAACTGGGCTCTTAGTGGGCTACTAGGCCGGAGACAGTCGTGAGACTTCATCCCGCTGAACTTCTGCTTTGGTACGTCTAGGTATCTGCTTATCTTCCCCGCATAACCGTAAGGAAATTTGACTCCAAGGAGGCACTTGAAGAATTGGTCGATCTCCTTCTCGCTTAGCGTGAAGCACGAAGGGGGACAGTAATATTCCGTCTTCTTGGCCTTTTTGCCCTTGCGGCGACCTTCTGTCCCATATAACACATCATCATCATCATCGTCATCATCATCCGGTTTTCCTCTGTGGAGCTCGCCCATGATATTCAAAAATCTCAAGTCGTTCCTTGCTTTCGGCCCATCTTTGGTCCTCTCCGGCATGTTCAGGAGGGTGCCAAGCAGACTCTCGCACACGTTTTTCGTGATATGCATGAGGTCAAGCCAGTGAGGCGTGCGGAGAATCTTCCAGTACCTCAGGCCCCAGAGAACAGACCTTGTTTTCCATACACCCTCTAACGGCGCCGGCGCCTTTCGCTTCTTTCCCGGCGCAGGGCACTCTTTCCAGTTCTTCAACAGCTCGTCGATTTCCTCGCCGCTCCTTTGTCGTGGGTCTCTTCACATCTCAACTTCATTGTTGAACAGATCTTTGCGTTTTCTCCACGGGTCATCCTTGCGAAGCCACCTTCGATGCCCCAAGAACACGGTTTTCGAAGACCCGGGGTTTCTCTCTAGCTAGAGATACGTAGTGTCATCCATGCACCTAATGCATGCACAGAATCCGTGCGTCACCTGCCCCGCGACATATCCGTAACCGAGGTAGTCATGCACCATCGTGATGAGCTCGGCTCTCATTGGGAAAAACGTTTCTCCATAGGCGTCCCACGTGTTGGCTGGCTTGTCCCATAACGTGGCTAGCTCCTCTTCCAACAACTGGACATACAGATTGATGGAGTTACCTGGTTGTTTCGGCCCTTAAATAAGCATACTCATCTGTATGTACTTCCTCTTCAAGCACAACCAGGGGGTAGGTTGTATATACATACAAACACGGGCCAGGTGCTATGGGTGTTGCTCTGGTTGCCAAAAGGATTTAATCCATCGGTCCTCATGCACAACCTGATGTTCCTTGGATCATCCCCGAATTAGGGGTATTCGATGTCTAGCGCCTTCCACTGGCTAGCATCTGAGGGGTGTGTCAGCATCGTGTCATCCTTCTCCGGATCAATTCCATCATCCTCTTCTGGCTTCTTCCTTTCCGCGTGCCATCGCATGAGCTTTGCCTGTATGGGGTCTGCGAAATACCGCTGCAGACGGGAAGTTATCGGAAAGTACCACACCACTTTTCGAGGAGAGGCCTTCTTCCCTGGCTTGTATCGAGTTGCGTCGCACAACGGTCATATGGTTATCTCCGCGTTCGCGCCCCGATAGATGATGCAGTCATTAATGCAAGCATGGTATTTCACGTGAGGTAAATCCAGAGGGCACACGACTTTCTTGGCCTCCTCGATGCTCGTTGGACACTTGTTCCCCGTGGGAAGACGGCCGTGCCAGAATGTCATGTTCTCATCGTAGCTCGCATTAGTCTATCGGTGTTTTGTCTTCACCTCGAGGGTCCTTAACGTTACGTTCAGACGGGTATCCTCGCTCACGCATCCTTCATACAATGGAGTAACCGCGTCTATCTCCATTTGCGACAACTTCGATTTCTGTCTAGCAGCAGATCTGGTGTTGCTAGTCTCCTTGAAAAGCAGAGCTTGAACATGAGGGTCCTTCATCTTGATCATGATGTCCTTCGTCTTGATTATGATCATGTCCTTCATCTTGATCATGATGTCCATCATCATGTCCGGGAGACTCTTCATCTTCATCACTTGTCGGGTAAATAGTCTGGCCATCCATGAAACCACGACGGATAAGGTGCGACTCCAAGTCACCACAATCGTATCTGATCAAGTGTTGCAGTTTGCATCTTTGACAAGGACATCTTATCTCCGCCATGTTATTTCGCAACATCTCGGCCGTCGCATGTTTCATAAATCTAGCCACGGTGCCTGTGCTTATATGCATGGTTGGCTGCATAGTAAAAAAATATCAAAGGACAAATTAATTAGAATCAAATTACGTACTATATGGATGATGCATGCATGGTCGTCGACGGAAAAATTCGGCATGACCTATGCTAAAAATAGGACATTCTCGGAGTGCATGGTCGCCGAAATGGAAATGAATCAACATTTTGGCAACACATGTCAACTCATTTTTAAGACATCCACAACTTTCATCAAAAATACGCAACACAATTTCGCATATGTATATATACAACCATATGAATCTTTTGTGACGACGCACCGGCCGATACCGAGCGAGATCTATGAGAGAGCGAGATCAAGACACACACATATACATACAACACATATACATATCCCTCCAACAACTCACCAACTATAGATCTTGCCGACTCGAGACCAGAGAGTGTGTGTGTGACTATAGGGAGTGAAAAAGATGGAAAAGAAAGTGGTAAAGTGAGATGGGGGTGGAGAGGAGTGTTTACTAGATTCCCCTCACATATATATATCAAATAAAATAGGTTAAATAAGTTTTAAATGGTGGTAAAATGGGGGAAATGGGGTGGTGAGGAGGTGGGGGGCGACCAGATCAAAAATGGGGTGGAGATGTGGGGGATGGGAGGTGGGAGGTGTGGTCCCAACCACTTAAATGGCTCCCAGGTATACCCGTGACGCATCGTGCTGTTGGTCCGTCACGGCTATGTGGGATAGGCGTGGCGCACGGGGCCACGGTGCGTCACAACTATGGTTACTATACGTGGAACACGTAGCCGTGACGCACTGCGGTCCCGTGCGCCGCGCCTATCTCACATAGCCTTGACGCACCAACAACACGGTGCGTCACGGGTATCACTGGGAGCCTCGCCACCCCGGCCCCACACGTAGGCGCGGCGCACCGTCTGTTTGGTGCGCCGCGGGTAAGGCAATAGGCGCGACACACCTTGGCGTGGTGCGCCACGGCTATTAGGCGTGACGCACCGAATTGCAGGTGCGTCACGGGTATGGTCACTCCTATAGCTGTTTTCCTAGTAGTGTTCGGTGGATAGATCATGGAGAGCCAAGTGATGTCGGGATTATTGAAAATCCTCCACATAATGATGGCAATGGTGGTGATGAGGATGATAATGCTGGTCATGGGAATCATAATATGGATATGGATGAAGAAGATGAGGCAGATAGAGAAGCCGATGAAATGGAAGCAATGTTGAAAGACCTCACGGGAGCAACAACCCATGAAGAAACAGAAACTGAGGTCGAAGCTGGGTACGATAAAGTATTTGAAAAATTGTTGGCCGAGTCAGAGCGCCCGCTTTACCCGGGAAATAAACACGTCACTAGGCCTGCATTAATGATAAAGATACTTCATCACAAATCATATTCTTGGGTCAGCAACACTGTTTTTGATGCTTGGATGTGTATATTTGCCAAGGCACTTCCAGACGGCAATACACTTCCCAAATCATATAGAGAAGCAAAAGCTTATATGAAGGAGTTGGGTCTTTTACATGACAGTATACACGTGTGCCCAAACAACTGCATACTTTTAAGAGTCGATTGTGCTGATAAGGACAACTACCCAGAGTGTCAACCATCGAGGTGGAAGTATCCGGAGAGAAAGAGATCTGTTGTTAAAGTGTTGCATTATTTTCCTTTGGCACCAAGGCTGAAGAGATTGTTTGCTTCGAGGAAAACAGCGGTGAATATGTAGTGGCATGCGTAAAAGAGGAAGCCTGAAAATGACATATTGACTCATCCGGCTGATTGTGCAGCATGGAAGGCTTTCGACGATGACTTCAAAACATTTGCGGGCGATCCTAGAAACGTAAGGATCGGCATTGCCTCTGATGACTTCAATCCCAATGGAGCCATGAGCACAAGCTACATCATGTAGCCTGTGTTTTCCGTGCCGTACAACCATTCACTAGAGGAGTTCAATGATCCACCATACTACATGCTTTTCTTGCTAATCCCTGGCAAAACAAGTCCTGGAAAGGACTTTGGTCTTTTCATTCAGCTGTTGCTTGAAGATTTGCAGGACCTTTGGAAGGTGTGTGGACTTATGATTCATTTTCTAGGGAAATGTTTGATCTTCGTGTTGCAGTACTCTGGTGCATACACGACTACCAAGCTTGTGGCACTATGTCTAGGCGTACCACTCAAGGCTATGCTGCATGCCTGCACTGTGACAAAGATCCTGTATCAATGCCCATAACCAACAAATTGTGCTACATTGCGCACCATCGTTTGCTCGCCCATGGCCACTACTGGCGGGGAAAGACTAACCTTCAAGGTTTCCATTTCGTCAAGAACGAGCGGCCATAATCATTTACTGGTAAATAGTTAGAAGCAGAGCTGGAGAAGGTTAGACATCTAAAACCAGGAATTGATCCCCAGAGCATCAGCAAGAAGAGGAAGCGTGGAGAACCTACACCGATCTGGAAGCGTAGGGTTGGTTGGTGGGACTTGCAGTACTGGCCAAAGTTGAAACTTCGGCATAATCTTGAAGTGATGCACATCTAAAAGAACATCTTAGCTAACATCCTTGGTACCGTCCTTAAACTAGAAGGGAAGAATAAGGATACCGTCAATGCCAGGAGGGATCTTTATACCCTTGGCATTAGAGAATCTTTGCAACTGGATCCACCGAAAATGCCCCCGAACGTGGACCCGAAGAAATATAAATGTGTAATGCAATAAGGACAGTATACCCTAAAAAAGATGCAAAGACACATTTGTGCCAGTTTCTATTTGACTGTACATATCCAGATGGTTTTTGTTCCAACATGTCCAAGTGTGTGAACATACAAACACGCAAGATCTCGGGACTTAAAACCCATGACTGCCACATCCTGTTGCAGAGAACATTACCTGCTGGGCTGCGAGGATTATTGAAAGACGATATCTATCGGGCGAATTGGTGACCTAAGAAAAAATTTCAAGGACTTGTGTAGTAAAAGGATGCAAAGAAGTGTTCTGCTCCGGCTGAAAGATGAAATCCCAGTAATCTTGTGCAGTCTTGAAATCATCTTCCCGCCGGCGTTTTTGATGTTATTGTGCACCTGGCTATGCGTTTGCCTGACGACGCTTTGCTCCGAGGCCCTATGAACTATGGGTGGATGTATCGATGTTCTGTAATTTGAAGATATATGTGAGGAACATGGCACATCTAGAAGGTGCAGTTCTAGAGGCGTACATTGCCTCCAAGTGCTTGACATTTGCCTCTAGATATTTGAAAGAAGATATTGAAACAAGGTACAACCGGCGACGGAGATATGAGGTTAAACAAAAAGTTGAACAAGAACAATCATCTTGTGATGTGTTTGTTCATGGTGCTCGTTTAGTTGGAGCATATACTGCGATCAATCATGATAGCACTAAGACCCTTTCAACAGAACTTCTTAGAATGGCTTGGTATGTCCTAAACAATTGCAGCCAGGTTACAGACTATATCCGGTATGTTCTCTCTTCCCAACGTTTGAATTTTATGTTACCCTACACATTGTAGCTATTTGTGACAATTACACTCTCTGGTTTGCACAAAGTTTAGGACAAAGCTGGAGGAAGAAGGGACTCCCGATGTCGGAGTTAGGGTTGAGCAGGATTTTCCAAGATGGTTCAAAGAGCATGCAAGTTTCCTTTTGCATTTCTCTCTGACCTTTTGCATTTCATTGCATGATTTTTACCATATTGTTTTTCTTTTTTATGTGGTACACAGATGATGAACAAGGCACGGGAAATACCAGAAGTTCATGAAGATGAGTTGTTCACATTGGCACTTGGATCACACATCAAAGTTAAAACATATTCAGTTTGTCATGTGAACTTAATTCAGTTTGTCACCGCTGATTGTGAAAAAGGCGAGAAAACACAAAACAGTGGAGTCACGGCGGCAGGAGATCACAACGGGGTCGCAAGAGATTTTTATGGTGTACTCAAGGAAATCAAAGAGATGACTTATATATTTACCGAGAAACATAAACGGACAGTTGTTCTGTTTGGCCGTGACAGGTATGATCTTGAAGGAGGCAGGGGCATGGGCAGGTTTAAACTGGAAAAGTATGATAAGCTGTTCAGGAGCATCAACATTTCCAATTATGTATGAGGATGATAAGTATATGTTGTCAACCCAGGCACAGAAAGTGTTTTATGTGTCAGGCAATGTAGGGGGAGAACACTGGCGGATAGTCCAAAAATTTGAGCATAGGCGGACCTTTGATGTGTCCGAACATGATATGGACAATGATGAGGAGGATATGCCTAGTATTCTAGCACATTAAGATGTCGAAGTATCTGACAATGAGGATGTTCCTGCTGACCCAATATCCCGTCTGCCTCCTCCGCCTACCCTGGAACACACTGACATGGCTCCCCTCCTCCTCTCAGCATATGATATTTGGGCTTATCTCAAAGATCGAAAAAAAGTGTCTACGCAGCATACACTGCTAGGAAAAAGGGCATCAGTGGCGCACCACTTTGGACAATCTCTGGCGCACCATGGTGCGCCACTACTATTGCGCCACTGATACTCCAGAGCATCAGTGGCGCACCAGTGTGGTGCGCCACTGATTCCTCATCAGTGGCGCACTAGTGTGGTGCGCCACTGATTCCCCAAAAAAAAATTTAAACGGATTTTTATTCACTCGTCAATTTTGGTCAACTTCCCACTAGGTCACCCATCCTCAAACTACTCCATCCCTAGCACGCTTAACATCTTAGTTCCATTCGACTGCAGTCCCGGGAAAGATGTTATAACTTATTGTTATATGTATCATATCAAATCTATTAAGCCTGTGAGAATGATGTTACATATTTACCGTTTAAGTTTGATAACAATAATTTGAAAAGTTTGACCCAAGTTTGAATAGTTTGACCACACATTGACTAGAGTTTGACTAGTTTGACCACACGTTGACCAGAGTTTGACCAACGTCTAACCATAGTTTGAATATACATTGACCAACGTTTGACCATAGTTTGAATAGTTTGACCATCATTTGAATAGTTTGACCAAATTTTGACCAGAGTTTGACCACATGTTAACCATAGTTTGACTAGTTTGACCACCTGTTGACCATAGTTTGACCAAAATTTCAATAGTTTGACCATAGATTGACCACCATTTTACTAGTTTGACCATAGTTTGACCAGAGCATCAGTGGCGCACGGCTCACCGGTGCGCCACTGATACCTGGCACCCATAGCATCAGTGGCGCACCATACACCATGCGCCACTGATACTAATGGACATACATGGGTGTCAGGTATCAGTGGCGCACCGTGCATGGTGCGCCACTGATGCTATGGAGAATCAGTGGCGCACCGTGCACTGGTGCACCACTGATACTAATGGACATACATGGGTGCCAGGTATCAGTGGCGTACCTGTGCACGGTGCGCCACTAATGCTCATAGCATCAGTGGCGCATGAATACATGATGCGCCACTGATGCTTGGACCTGTTTTCTCCGAACCGTATCAGTGGCACACGGCTACATGGTGCGCCACTGATGCTACTCCATCTATAGCCATTTTCCTAGTAGTGATAAGTAAGGTGAAGTAAAATATAGTGTCAAATAAGTAGAAGATGGTAACGATAAATTACAAGTCAGTGACGATGAAGTAGACGACACATATGCGGATTATGATAGTCAACCGGGTGCACTGCCCGTAGATGATAGCGTGCAGACTGGTGTGCAAGCTTGTGTCGAACTGATTTTGCATGTTTTGTGTGCATGCTTTTGTTGAACTGTGCGCATGGCTGTTTGCATAATGTGTGTTGAACTGTTGTGCATGTCTGCTTGCATGCTTGTGTTGAACTGATGTGCATGCTCATGTTGCACTGAAGTGCATTCTTGCATTTTATTTGAATTTTGATTGTGTGTGTGTGTGATTTTTAGCTATTTGTGTGGTATATGTGAAAACCATAGCATTAAACATAGAATTCATACAAGTACTCATAAAATTGACCGCAAACATGATATTACTCAAGTGCTACAATTACCCAATTATCTTCCTTACATTGATAATATGCCATTACTCAACAGCTAGACATCATCATGCCAAGACACACTGCAAATAAAACTGAAAAACCCAAATCATCAGTAGATTGTGGCCAGAATCTTGAATATTGGCTTCATGAGCAGGTTTTCCAGCAGCTTCATCAACACCTTCTCTGTGTACCCCTTGCCGCAGCACCTGATCTAGCTTCTGCCTCAGTGCACTTATATCTTCCTGCAATGTGCTATTCTCGTCCATCTCTCTAAACACTGCATTACGCAGTTGAAGAACCATGTGTTCCTGGAATTTTGTCCATTCCGGGTCATGCCATGAGAACTTTCTACAACCACAAGGAATCCCAGACTTCTGCAGCCCAAATAAGATAAAATTTAACCAAAAGCAAAATCTTGCAAACAAACTGAAACTAAAGCACGAATCTTTACCAAGCGTCTTTGGCATTTTAGAAATCTCCGGCCTGGATTATTGTCGGTCCATGAAATCCACATGGTCATCTTCAAACCACACTCACATTTTGTTTCATTGGAGTGGTCCATGGGTGCCGGAGTTTATGGGATAGGTTTGCGGCGGCGAGGAGGAAACTCCCCTTCGTGTGACGAGCACGAACTCTCGCCGCTAGCAGCCATTCTTTCCCTACGCGCCATGTGAGAAAGGGGAGACATGTATGAACCCTAGAATCGCCAAGGGAGAAAGAGGATAGAGGGAATTTTAGCTATGCGTCCTTGTCAGCGGAAGCGGTGTGGTAACGTCGGAGGATTTACGGCAGCGGCGGCGGAGGATTGACGGCGGTGGCTTTGCTGTGGTGTGGTCGAGTTATTGAATTTGTAAGTCCCACAGTATCAACAGCTTCAAACAGTGCACACGGCCTGAAAGTGGGGCCAAGCACCAAGGTCGTGGTCGTTGCCGATCAAAGCAGTCAAACAGGACAGGATGTGTGGTCCGACGAAAATTCGCGACGTTCTACGTGACCAAGCCAGTTTTGTCGAAGGCAACTGGGCTCTTAGTGGGCTACTAGGCCGGAGACGAAAATCCGCGACGTAAAACGAGCAAAAAGTCGGGCAAAACCAGTCTGCGACGTACCAAACCAAAACGTCGAGAGCAAACTCCACTTTTCAACCATCCACGACGGAAACACGCAACATTATTGAAACGTTGCGCTCAAAACATCCCTGATCGCACGAAATTCGGTAGTGAAGGTCGCGCTAACTGTTATTTTGAGATGATCCAAATTCACTTATGCTGATAAAAAGCCGAACTTCTGACGAGTAGAGTTTAGCGCCTCGAGTTGTTACCGAGTTGGAATTCAATTCATCCTTGTTGACCTAGTGTTAGGTCAGGACTGCCTTTATATACCTCATGTAAGCCTCCCTTCGGGATAAGCCACACATTGTAAATCCCGACACGTCACCCGAAATAGTGAAGTATTGCTGGCTGGCTCCCATGGTTATTTCTCTTCCATGTTGGAAGAGTTTTCCACGTTAAAATCTGGTGTCCCCGTTGGTTCTATCTTGTTTAACTTCATCGTTGTTTTTATATTGCGTGTAACAAGTGGTGTCAGAGCTCTGTTTCAGATTAGGGCTTCACGATGGCATCGATAAAGTTTGATCTACCGTTGCTGGACTACAAGACGAGGTTTTCTTTGTGGCAAGTCAAGATGCGTGTGATTATATCGCAAGAATTGGATCTGGATGAGGCGTTGGATGAGTTCGGGAATAAGGAATCGAGGGGTGGACTTCTGAGGAGAAGCGCAAAGATCGTAAGGCTGTGTCGTTGATTCAATTTCATCTATCTAATGATATCTTGCAAGAGGTGCTGCAGGAGAAATCCGTTGCTGCGTTGTGGCTCAAACTGGAATGAAGTTGTTCTCACTCAAGATGCACGCAAAGATGAAGTTGTTCTCGCTCAAGATGCATGATGGTGGTTCTGTGATGAACCACTTGCCAATCTTTAAGGAGATTGTGTCCAACCTATTGTCGATGGAGGTAAAATATGAGGATGAAGATTTAGCTCTTCTGTTGTTATGTTCGCTGCCTAGTTCTTTTACAAACCTGCTCGATAACATACTATTAAGCCGCGATGAACTAACACTCGCGGAAGTTTCTGAGGCTCTGCAGACCAAGGAAAAGATGAAAGTTATGGTGCAGTCTAACACATCGTCCTCCAAAGGCGATGCATTGCAGGTACGAGGCAGACCTGAGCAGCGAGATAACAACTACAACAACAACAACACTAAAGATATGGGTAGAGACCATTCAAAGTCCAAAGGACCACACAAGTTATGCAGGTACTTTAAGAAAACCAATCGCACCATTGAGAATTGCTGGAAGGTGCATAACAAGGAGAAAAGGAACGGCACATACCAACCGAAAAATAAATCTGACGGTAATGGTAATGCTATGGCTGTTGTTGTTGCTGCTGATAATAGTTCAGATGGTGAATGCTTAGCTGTTTTTGCTGCATGTGTTACCCATGATGATGAGTCGATTCTTGATACTACTTGTTCGTTTCATATTGGATGTAACAAAGATTGGTTAAGTTCTTATGAGACTAGAGATTTCATGTGTGTAGGTAACAACAACAAATATCACATTGTTGGCGTTGGATCTGTTTAGATAAAGACCCATGGTGGGATGACACACACGCTGACGGGGGTGAAACACATACCATCTATGGCGAGGAATTTGATCTCATCGAGTACCCTTGACTGTGGCGGGTACAAGTATGCCGGAGGGGATAAACGCCTGAAGGTATCAAAAGGTTCTCGCATTGTTATGATTGGTGATATGAATTATACCAAGTTATATATCCATAGAGGTAGCACTTTGTCTGGTACTACTGTTGTTATTACTATTGATGATCCAAGTACAACTAACCTTTGGCATAAACGACTTGGACACATGAATGAACATGATATGGCAGAATTGGTGAAGAAATAACTTCTGAAGAACTGTAATATGAGTAAGTTGTTGTTTTGTGAACACTGCGTGTTTGGTAAGCATAAAAGAGTTAAGTTCAATGCTTCTATTCATACCACTAAAGGTACATTGGATTATGTACATGCTGATTTGTGGGGGCCTGCACGTAAGCCCTCTTATGGTGGTGCTCGTTATATGCTTACTATCATTGATGATTATTCTAGAAGAGTTTGGCCTTATTTCCTGAAAACTAAGGATGATACTTTTCCTACTTTTAAAGAGTGGAAAGTTATGATAGAAAAGAAAACTGAGAGAAAGGTCAAGTTGCTTCGTACTGACAATGGTGGCGAATTTTGCTCCCGTGCTTTTTATGATTATTGTGTGCGGGAAGGCATTGACAGACATCAAACCATCCCGTACACACCTCAGCAAAATGGTGTAACCGAGCGGATGAACTGGATGATCATCTCGAAAGCTCGCTGCATGTTGTCCAATGCCCGTATGAACATGCGTTTTTGGGCTCAGGCTGCCAACACTGCCTGCTATTTTATCAATAGGTCACCATCCATCCCACTTGACAAGAAAACTCTTATTGAGGTATGGTCTGGTGAGCCGGCTGATTATTCACAATTGAAAGTTTTTTGTTACACTACCTATACTAATGTTGATATGGAAAGTTATATCCTAGAGATATTAAGTGTTTATTTCTTGGTTATGGTTCTGGGGTAAAAGGATATAAGTTGTAGAACCCGGAAACCAAAAATACTTTCTTTAGCAGGAGTGTTTTGTTTAATGAATCTGTTATGTATGAGGACAGTTTGTCAACTGATGTTATGCCAGATTCTTCTAATCAGGACAAACCACGAGTTCGTTTGTAGGTAGAGCTGGAACATCTGAATGAGGAGGAAACTGAAATTGAGGAGGAGGATATTGCACCACCCTCATCTCCTATTTTGCAGCAAGAAAAATTGTCTAATGCTGAGCGTAGAGAGAAGAGGACTAAAATACCTCGTACTCGTTTAATTGAGGAATGTGATGTTGTTTATTTTGCTCTAAGTTGTGCTGAACATGTGAAGAATTATGCTGAACCAGCTACATACAAAGAAGCTATTCCTTCTGTTGATCATGACAAGTGGATTGGTGCAATGCACGAGGAAATGCAATCAATCGAGAAGAATGATACATAGGATGTTTTGCGCTTGCCTAAACAAAAGAAGATCGTCTGCTGCAAGTGGATCTTCAAGATAAAGGAGTGTTTATCTCAAAGTGAATCTACAAGGTTTAAGTCAAGGTTAGTAGCAAAAGGTTTCAGCCAGATTCCAGGAGTGGATTATGATGATGTGTTCTCCCCAGTTGTCAAACATAGTTCTATTAGTACTTTCTTTAGTATTGTTGCTATGCATGATCTTGAGCTTGAGCACTTAGATGTGAAGACTACATTTTTGCAAGGAGAACTTGAGGATGAGATATACATGGACCAACCTGAATTGTTCATAGTTCCTGGTACACATGATTTGGTGTGCAAGCTAAAAAAGTCCCTTTACGGTTTGAAACACTCTCCTCGACAGTGGTATAAAAGGTTTGATTCTTTTATGATGTCACATGGCTTTAAGAAGTCCGAATACGATAGATGTGTGTACATTAAATTTGTTGATGAATCATCTATATATATGTTCCTATATGTTGATGATATATTAATTGATGCTAAGAGAATGTAAGAAATCACTACATTGAAGAAAAAATTGAGTATTAATTGATGAAGGATCTGGGTCCTGCTAAGAAAATTCTAGGTATGGAAATTTCAAGAGACAGAAAATTTAGATTGCTATTTCTTAGTCAGGAGAATTACATTAAGAAAGTTCTTGATCGTTTTAATATGAATGATGCCAAGTCTGTTAGTACTCCTATTGCTTCACACTTCAAGTTGTCAGCATTTCAATGTCCTACTACTGACAAAGATGTTGAGTATATGCCACGAGTTCCCTATTCTAGTGATGTTGTTTCTTTAATATATGCCATGGTGTGTTCTCGGCCTGATTTGTCTTATGCTATGAGTTTGGTCAGTCGATACATGGCTAAACCTGGTAAAGAACATTGGAAAATTGTTCAGTGGATTTTCAGTTACCTTCACGGCTCATCAAACGCTTGATTGAAATTTGACAAGACTGATGAGGGACTCGCAGGCTATGTGGATTCAGATTTTGCTGCCGACTTGGATAAGAGGAGGTCCATCACAGGTTATGTGTTTACTGTTAGTGGATGTGCTGTTAGCTGGAATGCTACCTTACAAGGTGTTGTTGCACTATCTACTACCGAGACTGAGTACATGGCTATTGCTAAAACATGCAAAGAGTCGGTTTGGTTGAAAGATCCGTTTGCTGAGCTTTGTGGAGATAATACTTGCATTAACATGTTTTGTGACAGCCAGAGTGCTATTTAACTTACTAAGGATCAGATGTTGCATGAGAGAACAAAGCACATTGATGTCAAGTACCATTATGTGCGTGATGTTGTTGGACAAGGTAAACTGAAGTTATGCAATATTAGTACTCATGATAAACCTTCTAATATGATGCCTAAGCCAGTTCCTGTTGCTAAGTTTGGGCTTTTCTCAAGCTTAGTTGCTCTTACTGTTTAGTCCAATAGGCTATTTGGCGTTGAAGGTGTTTTCTTTATTTGTTTCGGGGCTACATGAAGGAATTTGTTCTCTCACGGAACTTCTTACGAGTTGTTACCGATTTGAGTTGGATTCACCCTTGTTAACCTAGTTAGGTCAGGACGGTCATTATATAACTCGTGTAAGCCGCCGTTCGAGATAATCCACATATTGTAAATTTCGACGCGTTTGTAACCTCATCCATGGTTTTTCTCTTCCTTGTTGAAGAGTTTCCACCTTAAAATCTCGTGTCCCCGTTAGTTCGATCTTGTTTAAGTTTATCGTTGTTTTGATATTGCGTCATTTGCGTGTAAGACTAACATAATCATGTTTCTAGTCAAGCGCATATTTGGAACCACTTCTTCTTTCTGGCGGTGCACTGTGCACGTCCCTAACCATAGAGATGCGATGATGGCCGACCAAGTGACAGGAGGTGAGCGTGCAGGGGTGAGGTGAGGACGACCAACTCTCAAATCCAAAATCAAATTATTAATATATCCTAATAAAAAACCTATCAGGTTGAGATTCCCCGACGAGATGCGCGAGTACATTGATTTCTGGATTCAAACAGATTATACGTCGTGTGCATTCTCACCTATCTCTTAGCCTGCGTAAGTTGGAGTAAAATTTCCATCCAGCATTAATTGCCTTGTCAGGAGTTTGATAAGGTTCCAATGCATATAACTGTGGACTGTTAAAATCAAATCCTGACACATCTGATTAAGTTTCAGTGATAATGTATAGAATTCCCACCTCCTGACCGTGCACAGGTAAAATTTTCAACTAACGTTAATGGCACGTCAGGGTCTGATGATTTTTAATTGCATAACCGGTTTACTAACCCTCCATTTTAGATTACAAGTCCCGTACCTATATCTAGGTCGCAAATTATACCGACGTAGTAGAGTTGCTTATATATAACATAAAAATTATACCATATGAAAATACGACATCTAAAATTTATAATGATCTATTTTTTATAATATATATCTTGTTTTATGTTGATCAAATTGACGACCTAGGAGTACGGTCGTAAACTATAATAATTTAATATAGCTTATATAACATAAAAATTATACCATATGAAAATACAACATCTAAAGTTTATTATGACTATTTTTTATATATATTTATCTTTTTTTATCTTGGTCAAATTAACGAACTAGGAGTACGCGCACACACTGTAAACTGAAACAGATCTCTTTATGTGCTCGAAGTTGTGTGGTTCAGACTAGTTATAATTGGGAGTAAAATACACTAGTAATATACGTTGCGCTAGACTATGTTATTACCTTTATAGTTGACGGTAACAAATATACGTATATTTGTGATGTGATGGTAACTAGTAGTTATGAAGAAAAGCATGGGAGGTTGGATGGGGGGTACTATGTCAATTGGGGGGAGAGTTACCAATATTGATTCCTGTTTGTCAAGTGTTGCAGTATATCAGATGTCTCTCAGACTACTGCATAAGACAAATCTAGAAAGAATGGAGAAGGTGATGAGGTCATTTTTATGGTCTGATGGGACAAACAGAAGGAAATATCACTTAATGAAATCGAAGCTGATTTGTAAGCCAAGAAGTAAAGGAGGCTTAGGAATAAAAAACATGACCAAATTCATTCTGAGTCTGATCCGTAAATGGTGGTGGAAACTTGAACATGATGAGGGGCCCTGGCAAGACCTTATGAGAAGGAAATATTTGGGAGAGAGGCACATACACTCTGTGAAGAAAAAGAACTCAGATTCAGCTCTTTGGAGGGACATGTTGGCTGTGAAAAACATATATACATGTGGAAGGAAAATACAGGTGGGAAATGGAAAAAAGAACTAGCTTTTGGCTTGATGCCTGGTGTGGACATACTCCTTTCAAGGTGGCTTACCCAGACCTTTTTGATATCTGTAATGAGCAAGATATCTCAGTTGATAAAGCAGCAGGTACAAGGTGGCAGCTATCCTTCAGGAGATGGTTGACTGCAGACTTACAAATAAAGTGGAGAGAAATTCAGAATAAACTAGCTGTGATGGTCCTGAATGAAGAAGACGATAAACCAGTTTGGAAATGGACGAAAAATGGTATTTTCTCTGTAAAATAAATGTACAAAAACCTTTGCAGCAATGGGGTAGATCGATCTTTCAGGCACCTGTGGAAAGCAAAGCTGCCGCTGAAGATAAAGATATGGCTGTGGCTAATGTTGCACAATGCGATTGCGTCAAAGGACAATATGATGAGGAGAAATTGGGCGGGTAATTCGAAATGTTAGTTTTGTGATGAGGAGGAGACAATCCTTCACATGTTTTTCACTTGTCCTTTGGCCAAATTTGTTTGGAGCATCCAGACAAGAACAATTGGTGCAAGAGATAGGCCTGGATCCTTCTCACAAGTCTTTTGGTGGTTACCTAAGCATATTCGTGTCAGTAGACACATGCAGATCACCTACGTGGCTGCTATCTGCTGGGCAATCTGGAAGACGAGAAACAATGCGTGTTTCGCGCAGAAATTCCTAAACTCACCTTTGGAACTAATTTGCTATATCTGTGTGTTCATAAAATACTGGGCAGGACTTCATAACTTGCAGGATCAAGACAAACTCGAAGAAGGGGCGGATGCGCTGCTGGCTGCTGCAATGGAGGTTGAGGGGAGCGCCAGAAGAAACAACGCAATGACGCGACTGCAGGGATGGCTTGATGAAGATCACGACGAGGATGACGAAGACAGTGATGATGGAGGGGGATCGCGTCCGACAAATGCGCATGATGATGCCGCTAGCGGATGAGTGTCGTTTATCTCCATGCGAGATGATGTTCTGGAGGTTTTTGCAGGTGGAAAGACAGCTCTTCTATGGTAGTTATGCCGTGTTGACTAGTTTGCCAGTTCGGGTTAACTGTGGAGGCTCTAGATGGCTCGCCGTTTTGTATAGATACATGGTTGTAGTGGCAACACTAGCTTTGTGCGGTGTGCGCACTGGTTGTCTTTCGTTTTTACGTTTGAACCTGAATGCTGGTGGTTTCTGTTATCTGAAGGTAATGGAAAATCGGTGTCCCTCGTGAGGGGGGGTATCGATGTTCAAAAAACTAGTAGTTATGTTGCCATTACACTCTTTCCTTTTGTTAAATATTTGCCTCATCAGATTTTTTATCTATGTAGCATCTCTGTTCCTTGTACTCCCACACGACTAGGCTTATATATTCACCAAATTAAACGATGACACCAGATTCTCCGAGATTTTGTCAACCACTAATTACTCACATAACCGCTCCCTCCGTTCTCTGAAATATGTGCGCAAGTAAACGCTTGCATGTGATTGCAACATGGTTGTGTCTGCTCATAAAATTCTTACTCCATCTGTTTTTGTGTAAATACGAGCCAAGGTAAACACATCCCCATGGGAAGACTTGCTCTACCAGGTTTAGTCAACCGGTGGTAAAATTCTCGAATATCCATGTTTGCCACTTTGCCTTGTCTCGGCGGCATTGTGTGCGTATCGAATATAAAAGTTTCTCGCGTACCTGCCGCTCTCCTCTGCAGAGTGTTATTTCTTTGAGCTTTAATGCAGTCGATCATGCCATCCGATTAGATAGAACAGATTTTTGTTTACATAAGCATCGTAAGATAACCCCAATAATCCCTGAGTCCCATCCTCCTCGCCCCCACTACAGGAATGGGCTACTGTGCCGACGGCCAAATTCTATGCCGACGGCCCGGCATAGACCCAATGAGGAAATCCCAAATTGCGAAAAAATAGCTATGCCGTCGGCCTATTTAATTTTTAATTTTTTTGAGCTACGCCGACGGCAAAGCCGTTAGTTCTGGTTGGATGGATGGTTTATAAAAATGCCAACCACCCTAAAACTTGTATTGGTTTAAATATCGGAATGTTAGGTTCAATGAGATAAGGATAAACCCCTTCATTTTAAATGGAAAAGCTTTCTACCACAGGTTGATTTTACAAAATAGGTGGGGCAAAAAAAACATAAGTATCGTAGCTCAAGTCAAGCGACTTAAGTCTCTCATTAGACGGAAGAAAGGAGTCAGTGTTGAAAGATCCAAACCCGAATCAAAAAGTATTGCTGTCCCAACATTTTGATGCAAAACAGCGGAAAATATTAGATGCTGAATACCGAAGTTTCGAGACCGAGCCAAGCATTTTGGTGTCCCAACATTTTGGTGCTTGATTTTGCAAAATAGGTACGGCTGAACGAAGGAATGATTCATTTCAAGGAAGAAAAAAAAAAAGAGGAAGGTTTTGGAGGCTGAGACGATGACCTTGGAATTATCCGACTTTATAAATAAAGGAAGCGGCGAGCATACAAGCACGTAGCTGAGCAGCGTTGGGATATGGAGGCGAGCGCCGTCCGGATCGTTTCCCGGCGCATGGTCCGGCCGTCGTACGGTGCCACGCCGCCATCGGAGGAAATCCACCTCACGCCGTGGGACTTGCTGGGCATCAGCTACAAGTACAGTCAGGTGGGGCTTGTCCTGCCCAAGCCTACCGTCGACCGAGGCCTAGTGGACACCCTCGCCGCCTCCCTCTCGCGCGTCCTTGGCAGGTATGACTCCTTCGCGGGACGGCTCGCCGTCGCGGATCATGGCGAGGGCACAGTCACTGTCACCCTGCGCTGCACTGGGCAAGGCGCCGAGCTAGTCCACGCGGTCTCGCCCGGCTTGGCCGTCGCAGACGTGGTCGGCTCGCTGCTGTACGCCCCGTCCTTGCCGGCACTATTCCCGCTGGACGGGGTGTACGGCCAGGACGCGGCCATGGATCCGTCGCTCCCGCTGCTGTTTGCGCAGGTGACCGAGCTCGCCGACGGCGTCTTCATCTCCATGTCCGTGAATCACGCACTCTGTGACGGCGTGGCCTTCTTCGAGCTCTTCAACGCATGGTCGTCCATCAACCGGGGCGACGAACGCACGCTCATCACACGTGCGCCGGCGCCGGTACAGCGGAGGTGGTTCGTTGACACGAGCCCTGTACCGATCCCCATTCCTGTGAGCATGCTGCAGCGGGTCGCCGGGCCGCCGCCGGTGCGCGATGCTTTCTTCACCTTCTCCGCCTCCACCGTCAGGAAGCTCAAGGCGCAGGCCAACGATGAGATGCCGGCGGCAACCGCCACTATCTCGTCTGTCCAGGCCCTCTCCGCGCACCTGTGGCGGGCAGTCACCCGAGCCCGGCGCCTACCGCCAGGTGAGGAGACGAGCTGCTTCATGGTGGTCGGGTGCCGGGGGCGCATGCGTGACATCCCGCCGGGCTACGTGGGAAACGCGCTGGCAGTCCCCGCTACAGCAGGCTGCACCGCCGGCGAGATCCTGGACGCAGGGCTTGGATGGACGGCATGGCAGCTGAAGCGTGTCATCGACTCGTTCGACGAGCAGGAGGAGAGGGCGTGGCTGGATGGCTGGGCCCGGGAGCCAGTGTTGCCAGGCTACTGTGGCGGCGCGCTGGTGATCGTCGGCTCGCCGCATTTCGACGTGTTCGGGAACGACTTCGGGTGGGGAAAGCCGTTGGGCTTGCGGCAGTGCCCCGGTGAAAAGGGGGACGGGTTAGTGACGGTGTTCCAGGGGCCGCAGCAGCAAGGGAGCATATCACTGGATGTGACCTTGGCGCCTCACACCATGGAGAGGCTCGTCGCCGACAGCGAATTCATGGAAACCGTGGTGGGGGCAGGACTACAAAGATGTGATGCCAAATCAAAGTTGTGATTTGGACTTGAGTCGAGGTTCAAATGTTTCAGTAAGTTTTTTTCCCTGTTTAATTTGTCCTTCCCTTAGGTTACTGGAACACAACCATCAATTTCCCTTAATTTTATGTAGCACGAATAATTTGTGAGACGTTTGTCGCATTAATTTCCATCCTCATTACATTTTGAACCAATCCAAATCAAATTATGAGAAAGTGGTGTTTTTCCCATGATGACATGACGTACTGATTTTGAATCTGCTCATCATTTCTTGCATAGCGAAAAATGGAAGTTACTTAATATCAGTTTTTTTGTTTGTTTCATATTGATACTAGGGGAGATCATGAATCCGTGCCACAGTTTTGGCATTTCAATGTCATCCACATGATTTCGGCTGCTGCGATTAATATACCATCCAAATGATATATGTCTACTGTTTCCTTTTGCATATTTGGGCAAAACACATTAATTGCGATATTAACCATAGGAAGATAACATCCCTATGGACACGTTGTCATCATAGTACACATAGAACGTGCAACCATATTGACCATTGGGAGATACCATCTGTAACTCAGAGTGTTGGACGATGGTTCTGCTATACGCCGTCACCTGCTCATCAAGGGGGCTAGCTGCTCGGGCCAAACCATAGCCGCCGCCGTCTCCGCATCTCCTCCATCCCACCCGCTCGCCGTGGCCGGAGGAAGCAACCGGGAGCACAACCCCGTGCGTGGTGGACGGAGGCCGGCGAGCCTTCGTATCCTCGGTTCTCGCGCCTCGGCATGGCGAAAGGAGGCCTAGCCTCACACACGTCCGTTGGCTCTAGACGGCGGAGTTGGATGTTGGGGCAGCGACCCTGGGTTCTTCTGGTGGTGGCTAGTGGCCGTGGTTCCGTAGCTAGCCAACGCCGGCACAGTGGTGCCGAGGGCGTGGCGGCATGGTTCCTTGAACTACCGGGTTTGTGGAGCAGGCTTTCTACGGCGTGCGACGGGTCTGGTGATGGCCGACTCATTGGCGAAGACGGGTATCAAGCGTGGCTGGCCAAGTGGCAGCGCGCGAGGGATTCAGGTCCATTTGCCCCGACCTGACGGTTGCAGCAGCCGCTGCCGTTGTATGGGTGACGACACTGGCTGACGTGGCGATGGGTGCTCCCCATAGCGCCCAGAATCGGAGCGGCGGCCACTCTTCTTCGATGCTGGCGGCCTCCGGGGTCATGTGGGTGACTCGGAGACTGGTCTCCAAGTTGTGACGACCATTCTAAGCCTGGTGGAAGTATGGGACTTCCCCTCCATCAACAAATCAAGTTCGATGTGGCTCGGCAGATGACACATGCATCTCTTTCGGACACGTCAATAAATGTTTTTTGTTGGATGGTGAAGCCTCCGGCGCACGGTGGTGCTGGTCTATGCTAAAAAATTGAAATTTTTTACCCTATGTAGTACGCCAATATCACTATGCAGATAACGAGGCATGCCCATACACGCGAGGATATGGATCACGACTCACCGGGAAGCGAATCTGCCTAGTTGAAAGGATGTCGCCAAGTGTACCATCGTCAATGATTATACGTGTAATACCTCTTATGGTGTGTACGCTTGCGCTCATCTCTACTTGCCAGCGCTCCGCCGTTCAGGACTCGGCACCAACGAATAGAGACAACCTTCTGGCGTTGGTAATTGGTAATCAACTTGGATTAGAGCTATTATGAATCTGAAACTTCTCAACACATGAATGGAAATAACTAATTACAGCTAGGTATAATCGGGAGAGTATAACTCAAAACCCAATTAGAAGAGACTCTAATTAAATTAGAAGGGTTCTAATTAGAATCTCTATTTAGTCCCCCTAATGCTACTAGAGAGAGAGGGGGGGCTTGAGAGCCAATTGTGTATTTTGCTATGAGCCTTGAGGTGCTTTATATAGTGGGAGGGAGCAGAGACTTACCAAAAGGAAGGGGGAGTCCTAGTTGAACTAGGAGGTGGTCGCCACACCATGCCTCCTAGCTCAACTCGGATTGGGAGGTGGAGTTCTCCTCCAACCTCCCCTCTCCGTTCCTATTTTATTTTTCCGTTTTCTTTTTCTCTTCAATAAAATCAGAAAAAATACCGGAACTACGAGTGCCAACTTGTGAAACCTATGGAGCCCACCTGGCATCCCCCTAAAATAGGGTACGTCCATGAGGGGAAAATCAGCCCCCTCCCGACACTTCTTCCTTATATGGAAAGTCCATGATACTCCTCCAGAACCATTTGACCCCTAGAGATAAAATTATGATATTATCTATGATGGTAGAAACACATTTCTAACACCCCGACACATCTCATATCCTCTGTTATCTCTCATATAAATTTTTCCTAACACCGGCATAATTTCTCTCTTATATTAACTTCCCTAAAACCACTCCGATTGACATGAGACTTGTTTCTGTGATACCGAAACAACATCGAACATTCATAAACCAATAACATCATATTTGTGACACCCCGGAATTGGGCACTATGCGGATTTCAGCATTCCCGCCCAAATTCACATAATACAGATCCCTGGTTGTCAATTTGTGGTATCATTACCACAACTCACGACTAATCCACAACAACAACAAAAAAGATATAAACAACACGACTCAAATGAGTCAAGAATATAACTGATAGAATAAAAATATCCAAATAACAACGGAAAACGAAATAGTATCCGACTACGGATAAGATACAAATTGGACTAAGAGTCCTTAAGATAAAAAATAACGTCCAATCATTGCCCTGGCCAAGCCAGAGGGATTCCCGAGATAACACCATCACACTTCAGACCTGTCGGCTGCATCAGAATTGGAGCCCCGAAGGGGTCAGTATGGTAAGTACTGGCAAGATATGCAGTACTATTAACTATGCAATACTTCACAAGATATCAATGCTTTGAATTCCGGTATAAGGGGTTAGAGGTTGAAGCGGCAACCATCACTAACAACTTATAGAGACACACTAAAATTTCCGTCTATTAGAAAGGGATGAGAGAGCGCGACAAAACCAACTACAACTACTCACCAAGAACAAAAACCATCTAGGATTAAGCCCCCTCAACAAAGTTGCAGGAAGTAAACTAAGGAAAACTGACACATGTTGAAATAGTGATCTCATTATCACATAGGTTACAAAATATTATTAGGTGTAAGTTATGTAACTCTTGTTAGCCAGCACTTTCTTCAAGATCATCTCATAAGCGTGGACGATACGAATTTTCTAAAATATTTAACCTTCCAGGGGTGCACTACCATAGCCACACGCACCGAAACTGTCGCGAGACTGTCGGCACAACACTTCACCTCGCCACAAACAAGTTCAGTAAACCACAAAGCTATGTTGGAACCGCATCGAGAGTATGGACGATACTTCGAAGCATGCCAACAGTTTGCGCCTACGCGCGAAGCGGATCAAACCAAACAGGAACTGTCCACTTCACGTCATACCGTGAAAACCTATATAATTGTATGCACATCGATAACATACCATCATCATTCTCAACATCGTTGCCATCGTACCTACGGAACTGTTGATGTGCATACGCCAAATGGAAACCCTAAACTACGTTGTGGCATCCTGGACAAGAGTGCAGCGGGGATAATAGGTTGCGAGGAGTCCCATACATCCCAAGATGTGGTTAGCGTGCTCATTCTTGGATCGGAGGACATAAAATTTTCCTAAGTCGACGCCAGAGGGACCAAAAACATCGAGGGCCTCTCGCCGGTGCCTTATCTTGAGTTCAAAATTATTATTACCCCAAGCAATAAGATCATTTTAACTAAGTTGAACTAACGTATCATACTCTTTAAGTGACAAGGAACCAAACTCGCCAAAAAAGTTAAGCAGGCACTACGACTCTTAAGGCTAACAAGGTAAACAAACAAAAAGGTAATAGGATGTGGAGGAAAGGTTATATTGTGGTTGCAAGATAAATATGTGGATGGGAAGCGAAATGATCACTTGTTCACGATTTTATCTTTGGTTTTAATTTAGTTTGTAGTTGGTTAAATGGGATGATATCCGTGGAATTATCAAAGCTCTCTTATTGTTTTTTTTTCATTTTGGGATACCTCCAATTTCTCTGTGTTACCACGCACATCGACCCATGATTCTATGCTCCAATCAACGAGCCTATGATTATATATGGCTATGTAATTGTGTTTACATTACTTTATTTTACTTTGTTTTTAAGAAATGTGTTCACTGGATGGCGAATCTCATCATCACCATGTTTTGGTTAGTCTTAAGTAGCTCTATTTTTGTAAAATAAATAACTGATCATGTTGCTGCATGTCGGTGGAGCTCAGCGGGGGAGGCAGGATGAAGCCAAGCCCCAGGCAAGCCTACTCCAAACAGTAGCAAATAGGGCTAAACAGTGACAAAACGCTACAATGCTCTAAAGGATTCTAGCGGTATAATACAAGTCACGCCCCAGGCCACGGTAAAAGACATACGATGTATGGGCTGTCCCGACGTGCCTCGTCGGGTAGGTATTGGTTTATTATATATAGGGGTATAATACAAGTACAAGTTGGATACGTACACAGCCGTACGTATATATTCTAACACCCTCCCTCAATCTCAACTGGTAGAAGATTGAGATTGCGTTTACAATGATTAAACATAGGTAACGGGAGTGGTTTAGTAAAAATATCTGCAACCTGATCTTTAAACGAGATAAAACGAATCTGAAGTTGCTTCTGAGTCACACGCTCACGGACAAAGTGAAAATCCACCTCAATATGTTTCGTCCGTGCGTGAAACACTGGGTTTGACGAAAGATACGTTGCACCAATGTTGTCACACCACAGAACTGGGAGGTTGCCCTTGAGGAACTCCAAGTTCCTGTAGCAGCGACTGTACCCAGACGTGCTCTGCAGTGGCATTAGCCAGTGCCTTATATTCCGACTCAGTGCTAGATCGAGAAACTGTGGACTGCTTCCGAGCACTCCAGGTGATCAGGTTACCTCCATAGAAGATAGCATATCCCCCCGTCGATCGTCGGTCATCCATGCTTCCAGCCCAGTCAGCATCAGAAAATGCAGACAGTAGTGATGAGGAGGAAGCCCGAAGAAGAAGACCAGAATCCAGTGTGTAACGCACATAGCGAAGTATGCGTTTAACTGCTGACCAGTGAGGGGTACGTGGTGAATGAAGATATTGACACACCTTATTAACAACAAAGGACAGATCAGGCCGTGTCATAGTAAGATACTGAAGACCACCAACGATACTGCGATACTGGGTCGCCTCCGTGTCAGAAAGAGCATCACCATCAGTGTTACAAAGACGCTCAGAGGAGGACATAGGAGTAGTAATGGGACTGCACTTGAGCATACCAGCACGAGCAAGGAGATCAAGAGCATACTTGCGCTGACGAAGAACAAGACTGCCTGAAGATGGTGAATGAACCTCAATGCCCAGAAAATAGTGAAGCACTCCAAGATCTTTAACCGAGAAATCAGACCGGAGTTGTGTGATCAGTCGGGGAACAGCAGCAGCAGTAGAGCTGAGAACAATGATGTCATCAACATATACCAGTAGATACATGGTAAGATCAGTACACTGAAGAATGAACAGCGAGGTGTCAGTGACTGATGGACGAAACCCCAAGGAGCCAAGGACTGAAGTGAGACGAGCATGCCAGGCACGAGGCGCCTGTTTCAGACCATAAAGGGATTTGACGAGCTGACAATAATGATTGGGCAGCTGAGGATCCGTGAACCCAGGAGGTTGTCGCATGTATACCTGTTCATCAAGAAATCCATTGAGAAAAGCATTCTGAATATCCAATTGTCGAAGATGCCACTTTTGAGAAAGAGCCATAGACAGCAACAGGCGAATTGTTGCTGGTTTGACAACAGGACTGAATGTCTCGTCATAATCGAGGCCATAACGTTGCTTGTACCCTTTAGCAACAAGACGAGCCTTATACCTCTCAATGGAACCATCAGCATGTTGTTTGACTTTAAAAATCCAACGAGAGTCAATCAGATTAATACCAGGAACAGGAGGAACAAGTTTCCATGTACCGTTATTTTGCAGTGCAGTACATTCATCCTCCATCGCAGCACGCCAATGGGGGATGCCAAGTGCTTCATGATGATCTCGTGGAACTGCAGTGCTTTTGGAAGCGGTGTAGGCAGCAACAACACTGTGCCAGGCAACAGTACCATCCGTGCGCTTGAGAACCTTCTGAATGCCACGAGAAAGTCGCGTAACAGGACGTGTCGGTGCAGCGGGAGCAGACTCAGCTGTCCGACTGGCGGAAACAGCAGGGGTATCACACGTGTGCGCAGGTGCGGAATCCGGCACGGAATCCTGCGCAGGTGAATCCGTCTCGGGAGTTGAGGGCGCGCGGACAGAGCTAGTGGGCGCGGAATCCTGCGCAGGCGAAGGCGTGCGGCACGTCGTGCGAGGCGGAGACATCGCAGGTCCGCTGGGTGGCCGTGTCGGCATGCACGAGACGCGAGGGGAATCCGGTCGATCCGCTGCATGCATGGGCAGGACGGAATCTTGACGCCTGCCCTCGGGAGATGAGCGAATCATGAGCTCATGATTGGAGTGCAGCTGGGTGGTCGTGGCAGGTGCATGCAGCACAGACTCCGAGGGCAGAGGCACATGCACGTATGAAGATGGCTGCTCCATATCAGAATCATGCAGAATTTCGAGACGAGCACCGCGTCCAGTACCTGCACCATGATTAGCTAGCAAAGACGGGGTATATGCAGTATCCATAAATTGGTCAGCTGACAATAAAGAGGACTCCGTAAGTGGTGGTATGGTGTGAGAAGTGGGCACGTTTGCAAAAGGAAAAACATGCTCATCAAAAATAACATCCCTAGAGATATAGACCCGATTGGAAGGAACATGGAGGCATTTATAACCTTTGTGGAGAGAGCTGTATCCAAGGAAGACGCATTTTTTAGACCGAAAATCAAGTTTGTGACTGTTGTAGGCTCGAAGGTGAGGCCAACAAGCACACCCAAACACTTTAAAGAAAGTGTAGTCCGGGGTTTCATGAAGTAATCTCTCAAGAGGAGTCTTCATGTCAATAGTACGACTAGGAAGTCTATTGATAAGAAAGCAAGATGTGGAAAAAGCGTCATTCCAATAATGTAAGGGTACAGAAGAATGAGCTAATAAAGTGAGACCAGTCTCGACAATATGACGATGTTTACGTTCAGCGGTGCCGTTTTGTTGATGGATGTGTGGACAGGACACACGATGAGAGATGCCTAGGTTGTGGAAGAAGGGATGGAGTTTCTCATACTCTCCACCCCAATCAGTTTGAACATGAACTATCTTTTTGTTTAGGAGGCGTTCAACATGTTTTTGAAATTGGAGAAACACATCATAAACATCAGATTTATGCTTAAGCAAATAGAGCCAAGTAAAACGACTGTAACCATCAACAAAACTCACATAAAAGCGATGTCCACTAACAGATGTTTGTGCAGGACCCCACACATCAGAATAGATAATATCTAAAGGAGACTTTATTACACGAGTGGACAAGGAAAAGGGCAATTGATGACTTTTCCCTTGTTGACAAGCATCACAAACTGCTTTATTTTTGGTTGAATCTAGAATAGATGGTAACTCATGGCTACGAAGAACATGTTGAACGACTTGTAAAGATGGATGACCTAGACGATTGTGCCACATATCATGTGACACCTTGACACTGCTGAGGGCTTGCTTGATGACTGGTGCATTAATCTCGTAGAGACCTCCACGGCAACGGCCTCTAAGAATGGGTGTTCTCGTGTCCCGATCCTTTACAAAAAGATCATAAGGATGAAGTTCAATAAAAACGTTATTATCATGTGTAAGCTTACTCATGGACAAAAGATTACGAGTAGCATGTGGAACATGGAGAACATTATTTAGAGTTAACTGTCTAGACGATGGAGTGGGAAGTGTAGCTTGACCAACATTATGAATATGCATACCTGAACCGTTTGCCGTGTGAACCTGCTCGGTGCCGTGGTAGGGCTCACGCATTGTGAGTTTCTCCAGATCATGAGTAATGTGGTGAGTTGCACCGGAGTCTGCATACCAAGCTGGATCGACAACTTGTTGGTTCTGCTGGCCACTTGGAGCACCATGAGAGGCAGTCATTGCCATAGCGAGCTGGCGCTCAGTGTTGCTTCCATCGTTCCCAATACCCAGGTAATTGCGATTGAACCTTTTATAACACTTCGAGGAGGTATGACGGGGTATACCGCACAGTTGGCATACCAGCGCATTGCCCTTCTGCTTTGATGCATTGCCCCGTCCTGCTTGTGTCGGGTACTGGTTCGTATACTGAGTCTGCGGGGGTCGTGCATCCGGGCGAAAAGGAGGACGTGGACTGCCACGAGCGGCCCCATATGCAGCAGGAGCAGCACCATATGTTGCAGTCCAGGGTCCGGATCCTCCTGACGTAGCCATGTGGGCTGCTGGATAGTGCTGCTGTGCCACGGACATGTGTCCACGACGAGCAAGCATGCGTTGCTCCGTGGCAATAATCTGCGCAAACAGTTCATGAATAGGAATTGGTGTTGTACGCGCAGTGACTACCCCATACAATGCATCATAATCACCATCAAGTCCGGCTAGCACATATGAGATGAGTTCTTCCGGACGTAGGGGTTGTCCAATGCTTGTAAGTTGATCCGCGAGCCCCTTCATCTCATGGAAATATGCCGTTGCTATCTTGTTCTCTTTCTTAAGCTCAGCCATTTGTTGACGGATGGCCGAGGACCGAGCAATAGAGGTAGACGCAAAAGATCCACTTAGCGTTTCCCAGGCTTCCCGAGAGGTGGCTGCAAACATGACCATACCGACGACGTCAGGCATCATTGAGGACACGAAAGCCGAGAGTATAGCTTGGTCTTGTTGCACCCAGTGATGGTACGCAGGGTTTGCTTGTTGGATCATGGCGCCACCATGATTGACAACAACGTGTGACGGAGGACACGGAGTGGATCCATCCACATAGCCCATGAGCAGTTGGCTTCGAAGAAGTGGAGCGACCATGGCTCTCCAGACTAGATAGTTCTCCGAGTTGAGTTTTATGGTTATAGATGAACCAATAGCAACGACACCCCCCGGAATCATATGGCCTCCCGGGAGCATGTGATTGAAAAACTGCCCATTAGGGTTGAAGATCGGCCCGTACATAGCTAAGTTGGGCGGATCGGACGTGTTCTGCACCGGTGGAGTCGAGTGCAGAGAGGGCGCCAGGGGTAGGGAGCCTGGCGTTGATGCGACGAGTGGGGCGGTGAGGAACGGGCCCAACGGCAGGGAGCCGGAGGCCGGAGCTGTCGATGCCGAGATCGACGGTGAGGTGGTGAAGATCGGGCCGAACGGCATGGAGCCGAAGGCCGGAGCAGTCGATGTCGAGATCGACGAGGAGGCCGATGGTGCGGTAGTCATAACGGCGGCGAACGTTGAGGACGTCGAGGGCGCACTGGTCATGGAGACGGCCGGAGTACGGCGATGGCCAGGCGGCGCGGCGGCGCGGCGGAAGCGATCTAGGTTAGGAGCGTAGGCTCTGATACCATAAAAGACATACGATGTATGGGCTGTCCCGACGTGCCTCGTCGGGTAGGTATTGGTTTATTATATATAGGGGTATAATACAAGTACAAGTTGGATACGTACACAGCCGTACGTATATATTCTAACACACGGCCAGGCTTTCCCGGGGCCTGTTTCCGCCCCTGGTAGAGCTTATATACTTGTGTTCCTGATTCATGAAGAAGTGATGTTTGTTTTATTTAGATATCTGCTGGCATAAGTATGTAAGCTGCTGATGTACACCATTTCTTTATTTTTGCATTCGGTTTTGATTCTGTTTGTAGTTCATCTCTACTCTGATGAAGGCTACAGGTGAACAAGAGAAAGGCCGAGGAGGTCCCTGAGCTTCTTCTTCGTCTTCAAGTAAAACAAGACTCTAGGTAAAGATCATGTACTACGCTGCTATTTGCTTGCAACCACTATAAGGGACACAATTCATTCCTAATGAATATTCTATTTTTGATATATTGTAATGTGCTTCTCAGTTATTCAAGGCAGACCAACAGGGCAAAGTTAGGTAGATAAGAGATCTGGTTGCCGCAGACCTGAGACTGGTCAGCGGCACGAAGGGAATGTGTTGCATGTGGTTCCCTTCATTTATGGTTGTATCATTAGACTAGAAATTTGATCACGTGACATGTACGGTCTATCGTGAAGTGAGTTGAATTGTATTGGAAGTGACATGTAATTTGAATTCCATGTTTTATTTATTTGAATTTGACTACCTGTATGCAACTGGGCTAAGGAGGCCTTGGGCCCAAACAGTTTTGATTGTATGAAGGCCATTTCACGAAATAATTGGGTTGTAAAAAGCCCTCAGCTAAACAATTATTGGACTATACGTTGAAATAGAAAGAAAATTAAATTTCGGAAAATGTAATGCAAGAAGAAATGCCGAATAAAAAAAATTGATGGACCGCAAAGACGCCAAGGCCCACGAACAAAATAGACTTATAACAAAGGCCAAGGCCTAGAAAATAAGTAGGTAAAATATGATATTAGCCCGTTAAGTTCACTAGAAAATAAAGAAATAAAACTTAATTTGGCCAGATCGTTGGGCTTGGCCCATGTAGGGGAGAAGTATGGACTGGGCTGAATCTATTATATGACTTTATTATTTGGTCAAAATTTAATTTTACCATGTAGGATTGCCACGTAAGATGAGACCAGACAACGCATGACAAAAGAACTTGGTCATAGAATTACGAACAATATATTTAGTCGCGGTAGGTCATGAATTTTCCACAACGAAAGTTATGATTGATCATTTAAGAGGCTCCATATGTGACTATCTGTTTTTGGTAAAAATAGTCAAAATGATAAAATGACCTTCTGTTGACGAATATGGAGAGTCAAAAGTCAACATATGTCTTGTAGTGGGTCTCTTTTCTGCGTGCTCTCTAGCCACTTCTCTGTGGAACTAGGGTTTCCCCTGGTTTCACTAACTTTGAACTCGACCCTCTCTGGCTTACGATCTTGATGAACTAGTACTAGAAATTCTAGGGTTCTTGCTTGTAGATGATAATTCACTGTAGGTTCACTGATGATAATTCACTGTAAAATAATGTAGATCTTGTGATGTACATCATTTTTTGTGGATTTTTCCTGTTCTGCATTCCTCTAGGATGCCTACAAGTGTCCTAGTGTGTTAGGTTAGGGAATGATGAATGATTTCCTTTGGTTTTTTCCTTATCACCTCCTAGGTTGTATTGTATCATGTAATATGCTTCCTTGTGAAGCTTTGGCAATACAATCTCACTCTCTTGTGACTTTGTCCTTGTGGAAACTAATAGTGAGTATAGGAACATTTAAATAAAGAAATATGCATGATGAAGTATCAAATCGAGTGTAACCATGCATATTTTCCCTTTTCAATGCTTTCATGTGCTCTTACCAATCTCTAAGCCTATCTATGATCATATCCTCTCCCAGTAGCTATGTTAGTGTGTCGAATGATGAGAACATGTGCTACTGGCCCCTAAAATCAGATGGCAAGTGATGATCCACTTGGGATTGTCTAGATAGCCTGGCCTCTATCAATCTGATGCCGAAATCACTCCAAAAATGCTTTTCTTCACTCAATGACCATGTCATGGATGACTACCAACCAAATATGTTAGTAACCTGGCACATGCATGCTCTCCTCTCACGAAACTGCCAGAAATAACCTGCCATGAGCATAGTAGGTTGTTCTTCTATGTTATGATCAAACCTACTTCTTGTAGATAGCCTTCTTCTCCTAGCCGCTTGACCTAGTTCCTATTTCTCAGAAAAAACTACTGTCGCGTGGGTGCTCTAACAGTGTTGTGATGGTGTGGTGAATTGTCTTTGTCCACCGATAGGCCCTATTGACATGGTTTTACAGTGATCTAGGGCACGAAACCTAGATAACTACATACAATAACTATGCTACTGTCCTGTGGGTCACCTGGCCCTAGTATCAACTTCGCAAGTCGGTTTGTGCCTTCGTTAACTGGCTCCATGTGATATTTGTTTGTATCTGTGGGCAATATGCACCTAGGGATGTAAATATTTCCCCTATTGCACCGAGAGATGTCTTTGTTGAACCTGAGATTCTATTTAAGCCTAATTCACTTGTGGTCCATGATTCAAATGCTTTAATTGCGGGTTTATTTTGCCTTGGTGGCCCTAATACAAATATATTTTTTGTAAATATTTCATTTGCTTGATATCTCCAAAGGATAGCTGGCTGGGGATTTTCCGCGATTCTGTTTCCAATCTTGCATGACATCCATGTTTTCCTGTCACTAGACCTTGGTACTCATCTACTTACTGGTTACTGGTACTTTTATGTCCAGATACTTGTTTCCTTTAGCTAAATACTGCACTTTAGCTCATCTGGCAATATGGTTTTCTTGTTGATCTTATACTGGTGCTCACTGTGATGTAGTTGGCATGTTTTTTTTTATCAATTAGATGGAATTGGTTATCCTTAGCTTCTGGTATTGATACTTGACAATGTACCTTCAATCTGCCTTGTATTGGTTTCTTGGCATGACTGATGCTTCCTTTCTTCACTGGAATTTCCAATTATCTTCTGGCATGGATTTTCTATTTGAACTTGATATTTTCCTTTTAGTCTCAGCCGCAACTTGATCAATCTAGTGTTGTCAGTTTCAAAGGCTATCAAAAATTGAAATCCCACACCCTTGAGGTGTTGGCAACATTCTAACCCTTATCCGTGTCCTCTCTTTTGAGTGTGTGCAGGTTCAGAAGCTTCACATCACGTCTTTAAGAAATTGAATAGGTGTAGATGGGTTTCTTTATAATTTTCTCACATTTTTGTAATTTTTGTTTCCATTGTAATATCCTTGTAACAGAATATCAAAATGAAATAAAGTTGAAATTTGATTTCCTTTCAATCATAGTCCCTTGTATATTTTAATTTTTCTGTTTGAATTATTTAAATTTGTGAAGAATGTCTTTTCAACAATTCAAATTCATACATCATATATGAATTCAAATATTTCAATTCTAAATTCACTCAAATGTTAGTTTAGAAAAGATAAGAGTAGAAATGAACCACTAAGATAGAATATCAGAAACTATCTTAGGGTTTGAACACAAACAACCCGTAAGAAAAAAAGAATCCTATCCCATCTCGATCAAAAATTTGCGAATGGTCACCAACTCTTTCGACAGATCGAGAAGTTATCTCTTCATCACACTTTGCACAATAACGCGAAAGAAATCTCAAAATTCCAAATAAATGAGATGCAAATATAAAAAAATGTTAAAACTACCCCCTCTCGTCTCTCCGAACTGTAGGGTCTCACAATGTCAAAGTACTATAGAAACACTTAACTTAGACATGTAAAAAAAAGTATCTCAACGTACGAAATGTATGCATGGTTTACAAATGACATGATCTAGGCGAGTTTCTCGTATTGGACGCAACCTATTAACCACTCTGTGCCCCCTCAGCCCGCCCTGTCTCAACAGTGCCCCCATGGTTTCTAGTCGTGGGTTTCCGTTGGTGTTATTTATAGAAGCAATTCATCAAAGCAGTCTTTCGCTCCGCTTTACAAATAAATCAACCAACCCCAACATTACACTGTACAAGTTCAAGAAGTAGCAACGAAAAGAGTACATGTTGGGGTAAGAACACGACATTTCCAAAGGAAAAGCGAAAAGAACGAAAAAAAGATACAACTCCCGCCTGGAGTAGAGGTCACCGGCTGGACGGCGCAACAAGTCGGCGAGCCACCGTCAGAAGGTCATTGAACATGCCATCCAGTCGAGCCTTGTCTCGCTATCTACAGAGTGGGCACCACTGCAGCAAGAATGCAAAGAATTTAAACACTGAGTCAGAGGCACGTCTCAGGAAGACATGATCAATAACTATTTTGTTACGAATATTACATAAAGTCCAGCTCATTGAGACAACTATTAGATAGAAGAGGCACCTCCTCTTGCCAACCCGGTTTTCCTGCACTTCTAGGAACTCACCAAGGTCCCGGGCCATCCACTCAGGTCCCAAGACCTCAACAACGAAGCTCCACATAAAACAAGCCACAGAACAAGAAAACAAGATATGGGTCCCAGATTCAGGGACCGCACAGAGAGGGCAAGCCCCATCCCCTAGGTCAAGCCGTTTCACCACCTCCACACTCGATGGAAGGCGGTCCATCAATAATTTCCACGTGAACATTTTAATCCTTAGTGCCAACGAAGCCTTCCATAGATTGGTTGTCCATGGGATCAGAGGCCCCCTAAATAAGGCCTGATAAACGGAACCGACGGTAAAATGGCATGATGCCAACAGAGACCATGATACACCGTACGGTGAATCCCAAGGGTTAGGTGGGAGGCTAGCTATCAAACGCACACACATAGTGGCAACCACTTGGCCAAACGTGCGGAGAAACTAGGATATCCGGATCTGAGAAAATTGCAAACAATTTCAAGAACTCCTGCCATAGGGGGCGCGTCCCACGCCAATGATCCAACCAGAAAAGGGTATCTCGTGTGTCCCCTACGGAGAAGGTAGCCCCTAACCGGATCTCATTTGTGATGGCTTGGATGGATCTCCAGAATTGAGATCCCTCCTTGCGCTCCCAAGCCAGCAAAGGGCCACCTCTCAGGTATTTGGCCTTTATCAGCTATAGCCAAAGCCCACCATCCTCACGAAGGATCCTCCACACCCACTTAATCATCAGTGTCTTATTCATGCGCCTAGAAGCTTGAATCCCTATGCCCCTACACTCCTTGGGGGCACAAATATTTGCCCATTTAACCATATCACTACAAGAGAATCGGTCTCTTGCAACGAAATCTGTAGCTACGTTTTTTTTTCGTTGCGATATAATCACAAATTACCACGACCTCTCAGGTTGTGGTGATAGGGCACTCGTATTTCCACGACTCATTTTGGTGGCGATAAATTGTCGTTTTGTTGCGGTAGAGGCCTCCTATTGCCACGATTTGTACTGCTGTTGGAATACAGCCGCGTTTTTGCGACAGAGTATTTTCGTTGCGCGAGGCACTCCTTTTGTTGCCTTAGAGACATGGTATTCCAACGAAATAAGCATTCGTGGTGATATTCAGTCATTTATTGCAACATCTGTATTTATGTTGCGGTAGTTACAAATATTGTTGCAAAAAAAAAGCTAACTATTGCAACCAAATTTTTCTTGTGGCAATACCATATGTTTTTCGCCTCAAATTTACCCTGCGGCAATACCTATTGTTTACTGCGACAATTTGGGTCGTATGGTAATAGGTTAACGGTAAAGCAACAATCACCGTACTGTTGCGAAAATGAACAAGTTATTTTGCAACGACCATTCATAGACTAGCTTAACGGGCCTCATGGGCCGTGCCCTTGATCACTGTTGCAATTTTTTCTTAGGACTACACTTCATTTTTGGTCCAGTATCTCAGTTTGGTGAGCACATTATTTTTTTAATATTGTTTGCAACTGAATTTCTGCAGCACTTAGCATTTTACTAATGTTGCAACTAGTGACAGTACTTAATAATCAATCAAGAACTCATATAAGACGCAATTTCACTAGTACATTTAACATGGAAATTCAAAATTTCTAAACACTGGAACTTTGGAATCTTTAAACAAAAATTATGTTATTACACGATCTTTCATCCATGCATGTTCATGGCAAAACCTTTAAGGCAAACAGTGCACAGACAGCCTACACAAAGAATCCATGGTCATCATCCAATTCATCTTCTACCAAAGGAGCAACATGACCATCATTTATGTAAGCCTCATCATCATCAGTATCAGCATCATATTCGACTTGGTCTTCGTCAAAATCAGCAGGTCTTAAATTATTTATGACTGAACATCAACGCTGGTTCCTTCAACATTGTTTCTGCACCAACTAGTAATATCGTCAGGTAAAGTAAATTCTGGAACTGTAATTCCTGCATCGACGACATCCTGGACATCTCCATCACCACGTTCATCTCCTTCTGCAAGATCATCTAGGTCTGCACCATTTAAAACCGAAGGAGCAAACAAATTGCGTGGATTCATTTTTATAGCACTTGCCCAATTAGGGCTCTTCACATCTCTCACATAGAAAACCTGTGCAGCTTGGATGCGTAGAATGTAAGGGTCTTCCGTGAATCGGTGTACACTAGTGTCGAGGTCAATAATTCCATACTTGTCCCTCCTATACCCCTTACTATGATTTCTATTGGCAGGAGGCACGTCGAACCAGTCGCACTGCAATAGAACAACCTCCTTATCAGGAGGAAAGTCAAGAAATATGATTTTCTTTATCACCCCATAATAATCAGTACTGCTGGTGCTTCCTTGCGCGTTGACTACGACGCCACTATTTTGGGTACTCAAGTCAATCTCTATTTCGGTATTACGAAAGTAATATCCATTCAGTACTGTACGGTTGAACACACGAGCAATTTGATCAGGCCCTTTAGCTAGTGTATACAACAGACTGTTGACCTTCCCATCTTTATGGAGTTGTGTGATCTGTTTCATGGAATAGAATATGTGTGAGTGTACTATACACCATTGTTTTTTTATTACGAGAAACATTTATGAAAATGCTAAAGTAACTTACCCGTGTTTCGAACCAGCCAACAAAATCTTCCTTGTGTTTCTTTTTAGGATTAGGACAATTGTTCTTTTTGATCTCGTCAATATGTTCCCTTCAAAAAGAAATGATATATGGTTACTTCATAACCAAAGTGTTAATTCATATCATGATATGAAACAAATACATAAGTTTCCTTACTGAATCCATGGCTCGGTTTCCTCGCAGTTTGTTATTATGTAGTGCCTCATTTGATTAAGAGCTTCCAAAGACAGTGATTCACGGGCAAAACCTTTCTTGGAGTAATCAACTGCACTCATTATGCTAATCCCTGTTGGTGCCTCATCTGTAGCTCCATCTGCATGGCGTTCGGACTGACTTATTTTTGTAGGCGAGCCTTTAACGAATCGACTGCAGAACGTCATGCACTCTTCAAGTATGTACCCCTCTGCAATTGAACCTTCTGGATGAGCCTTGTTACGTACATATCACTTCAACGTACGCAGGTATCTCTCAACCGGATACATCCATCTATACTGTACAGGCCCTGCAAACCATGCTTCTCGAGCTAGATGAATTGGGAGATGCATCATAATATCAAAGAAAGCTGGTGGATATATCATCTCTAGCTGACATAGAATTACTGCAATTTGTTCGTCCAAATTCAACAGATCGTCATCCCTTAACTCCTTGGAGCATAAATCGGAAAAGAATTTACTGAGCTGAAGCAATGGGGTAAGGACATTCTCTGGCAGAAGCTTGCGCAACGCAATAGGAAGAAGTTTCTGTAATATAACATGGCAGTCGTGAGTTTTGATTCCACTAAACTTGCACTGCTCGAGGACCACACATCGCTTAATGTGTGAAGCATAGCCATTAGGCATCCGTATGCTCTGCAGAAACCTGAGCAGCATTATCTTCTCTTCCTTTTTTAAAGCATACACGCCTTTCTTAAGTTTGTACTTATCCTTACCGGCGGGCTTTGCGTGCTGATCCTCCCTAATTTTCAAAAACTCCAAATCTAGGCGAGCCTTCGTACCATCCTTTGTTTTCCCATCCATCTCAATCAAAGTACCCAGAATGCTGTCACAAATGTTCTTCTCGATGTGCATAACATCCAAATTGTGCCTCACGAGCAAGTGCTGCCAATACGGGAGCTGGAAGAACACACTTTTCTTCCGCCAATTGTGCCAGGGATTAGTTTCCGGTCGCTTTCTCTTATTTGACCGCCCAAATGGTTCATGCTGAATGCTATCAAGCTCCTTTAGAACTTCAATGCCTGTAAGTGGCACCGGGGCGTCTCTATGGTCTGGCTTGTTGTTGAACATAACCTTGTTTCGACGCCATTTGTGTTGTTTCCGTAGAAAACGTTGGTGTCCCATGTAGCAATGCTTTCTACCATACCGGAGCCATAAAAAGTCTGTATGCTTGTGGCAGTAAGGGCATGCTAGCTTGCCTTTTGTGCTCCAACCACTCAGCATTGCGTAAGCCGGGTAGTCATTGATGGTCCACAACACGCATGCATACAACTTGAAATTTTGTTTAGTTGCAGCATCATATGCTTCAACACCATCCTCCCATAGAACTAACAGTTCATCAATCAAAGGCTGTAAGTACACATAAATGTTATTTCCTGCTGACTTTGGTCCTGGAATAATCATTGACATTATCCAGTTCTCTTGTTTCATACACATCCATGGTGGCAAGTTATATGGGATCAGAATGACAGACCATGTAGTGTGTGATATACTCATGAGCCCAAAGGGGTTGAATCCATCTGAAGCAAGGCCAAGCCGAACACTGCGAGCATCTTTTGCGAATTCTTTCTGACTATATCTTTCATCAAGGATTTTCCAGGCCTTCGAATCTGCAGGATGCCTCATTATGCCATCATCTTTACGTTTCTCCTTATGCCATTTCATATCAGTTGACATATCTTCTGTCATGTACAGCCTTTGCAGTCTTTGAATGAGTGGGAAATACCATAGAACTTTCTGTGGCACTTGCTTCTTTGATTTACGGATCGATGAATCAGCTTTTTCTACGTTTGGACTTGATTTCCATCGAGACGTATGACAGACAGGGCATTCTTGGGCATCAGCATGCTCATTACGGAATAACACACAATCATTATAGCACGCGTGTATCTTCTTGTAATCCAGTCCAAACTCTCGAATGACCTTCCTTACTTGTGCGAGATTAGTAGGAATGCAGTGACCCTTTGGCAGCACCTCCGTGAACATCCGCAGCATTAAGTCACATGCTCTGTTGGTCATCCCATACACGCACTTGATTTGGTAAAGCTTCACAATGAAAGATATCTTTGTGACCTCCTCACAACCTGGGTACAACGATGTTTTTCCCTCTTCCAATAGTTTGTAGAACGCCTTTGCAGATGCATTTGGCTCCTGTTTCATTCCATCACCGCTCGTGTCTCCTGCATTACTTCCCACTTTTGTGGCCCTTATCAGAGTATCGAGCATGTCACATATCCCTTCACCACCACCTGCATCGTCTTCATCATCAGAATCTTCAGACATGTTGTCCTCCTCGGGTTCACCATGGAATACCCATTTTTTGTAGGACGGATCCATCCCATTCTTAAGCAAGTGCATATGGATCTCATTTTTAGTTTTCTGAGCATTATTCAGACATTTCGTACACGGGCAAAAGTTTCTTGCGTCTGGTTCAGCACCATCAAAACTAAGTTCCAAGAAACTCTCGATGCCACTTTGCCACTCCACAGAATCTCTATCCTTCTCCATCCAGCTCTTGTCTTGTGACATTTTGCGTTATCTCCGTTTAGCCGGTCTTGTAAAAAAGAAGGAGCAACATTAGTTCACACAAAAGTATTTCGAAACAACAAATACATCAGAGAGACAGGCATACTGGTCTTTCAAGTAAGTAAGAATTGCAGGGGATTACATTAGACATTACTTCACAACACAGCGTTCGATTGAAACTAACACTTACACCTGAAACTGACATGGCTATGAAAATATAAAACCTAGTTCGTACCTGAATTCCTGACATTGCTATGAATATTAAACTAACACTTACAACTGAAACTGATAAAACAGACACGCATATGTGAACACAAGCAGCTAGTCTATCTGACAGCAATTGCAATCGCCATTAACTTCATCGAACTGGCAGGATGGAAACCAAGGATTTCATCAGTATTGGTACAAACCTTGTAATTGCGTCTGACGAGCGGCGGAACCAGCGGTTGAGTACAAGTCGGCGAGGCAGCGTTGGCGGCAGTTCAATAGTTTACGCTAATCGAGTTCGGATGGCGGCGAGGTAATAGTGGCGGATTGATCGGTCGCGCAGGGCCGATACGGCGGCGAAGTCGCCTGAGAACGGATAGAGCGGCGTTGTCGTGCGGGGGCAGGGCAGTTTGGAGGAGACCGGGCGGACAAACGTAGCCCTTTCGCTCGCCCAATGGCCCAACCGGAGTATGGGCCTATTAATTGTACAATTTGTCTTCACAGCCCATTTGCCTTGTGAACAATATGTTTTTCCCTTGGCAATAACGTTCAAGTATTATAAATGCTCTATTAAGTTTTACTAGTTTCATTTTATGATTAAATTAATTCATTTCGAAATGCATTGTTGTGTTAATATTCAACACTAGTCGGAAAAGCCCTGTTATTGGTGTGGTTTTTCTTCAGTTCTGGCATGAAACTCGTACGCCCCTGCTATCTAGGTGTCCACTGGCGTGTTTCTGGAATCGACACAGGTTATACTACATGATCATTGGCGTTGATGTCATAGTCCACATCACTATCCTATAGAAATCGGTAAATAAAAAGGGTATGTAATATTGACTAGAAGCGCACAAATGGTATTCAATTATGAGATAACATAACAAGCATTAAAAAAAACCGCATAAACATTCAAAGATTCAACCAGATAGTACTCAACATTAACATGTAATCTAAAAGTTCGCATAAAGCTAGAACTCTCAGCTACAACCACGATACCTACTCATCATCTGACTGAATAATGACAACATGTGTATCCTCAGTAGGGAGCTATGGGAACATCATCTTCGGTGTCTTCAGCATCGTCAGGTCGATCGTAGAGGAAGTAGGTGGACACATCACCTTCATCGAGATAGAATGTCAATCTCCCTGTTGGATCCATCTCGTAGCGTTCCACAAGCTGGCCCCATTGCTGACCACTGAAGTATGTTTTTCCATCCTCATGTGTGACTACAACTTTGTGTTGGTGCTCTGGCACTCTCAAGCTCACCAAGTTCACCTCGAGAGTTCTAGGGTGGTCCCAAATTGCAACTTGAATATGCTCCAAAAAGTCACGCCTGAATCTGCAAGGTATGATCTGTAAAAAAAAAAGAAGTACACATTTTTAGTACAAATTTATTGTCAGTTTTCAAAAAGTAGATTGACCGAAAGTATATACCAATCTGTTTTCAAACCCCTCTGGTAGAACAATGGTAAATTTCTTGTTCATGCACTCCTTGTAGCCACACTGTTCACATACATCCATTGCCTGCGGTGGTGCGTTCCATACACTGAATTCAGATACACATCTAACCATTTACCATTCAAAAACCAACTTAAATCTAACAATGTACATCTAATTTTGGTGGCTGAATAAACTTAAATCTAACAATAACAACATTGTGCGTTGGATCCATGTCATTTTGAATTTTTTTGAATTATTTATGCTCATTTGCAACCATCGCTCAATTCTCGTGAGAAATGTGCTTCAAATGAGGTCCGAAGCTAGCGTAAATACCCCCATTTGTGCTTCAACATTTTCTGGCATATTTTCTAAATCAACCAAATGAATTTCCTAGACATCTATTCTACATGTATAGTGTAAATCTGAAGTTTCATTATGTTTTGAATAATTCTTCTATTTTTTATTTTTTATTTAAATAACATGGTTTAATAGAAAAATCATATGTAAAACTGATAAAAATCATCGCTGTAGTAAATCTGAAGTTTCATTATATTTTTTATTTAAATAACATGGTTTATAATACTTAACAGCAAATAAATCATATGTAGAACCATCGATCCCTCTGGCCAACGTACCAACCAATCAGAGCAGAACGAACGTCTAGCGGATCGCTGTGGCTGCGAGCGCATCCGTCCGATGCAGAAGAAGAAAATAGTTAACGTCGCGTCGCATTTGCAGCAGCCCTGCACGCCTTGTTTCAGAAACACGAGTCGCGTCGCATTTGCAGCAACGCAGCCCTCCACGCCTGGTTTCAGAAACAGGTACGAGTCGCGTCACATTTGCAGCGACGCAGCCCTCCACGCCTAGTTTTCACAAGATACGCATCAATGCATATGCAGCTAGCGAGGAGACTTTGGACTTTCTTCTCTTCTTTAATACAAGCATGCAACGTCGAATCACTTCGACTGACGAAAGCACACGCGCTCGTACTCCGTGTCACTAGCTGTCCGGCCTACGCCTACGCCTATGCCTGTTCTACACCGCTTTGACCATGCACGACTCTTCTACACTTCATTATCCAATGTGTTCACACAGTTTGCTTCATCTACCCAAATAAATTCACGCGTCTAATCGTGTCTTTAAATAGTCCTTCACTCGTCCTCCATATTCTCATCCCTCTCCAGCCCTTTGCCTCTCTCTCCCTTCAAGCCCTAACAATGTCTTCGTACTCACTCCCTTCAAGCCCGGAGTCGGTCTCCGACGAGGACAACCACCCCAAGGCTCGGCCTTGGTACGAGGCCGAGTGGCCCGAGGCGGAGGACGTCCTGCCCATCGTGCTTCCCGTCGACGACTCTCCCAAACGGGAGCGATCGCCGACGCCGCCCTTCGTCCACCGCCCCGTCCCTTCCACCACCACCAAGACGTCGGACATCTCCCCCAAGACGAACCGCCGCCTCAAGAGACTGGAGCGGCTGGAGGCGAAGGAGTTGAAGGCGCAGGAGAAGAAGGAGGCGAAGGAGGCGGCGAACTCTTTCCGGGCCAGCATCAAGCGGTCCATTGAGGCGCAGGAGGAGAGGATGCGGGCCGAGAACAACCGCGCCCGCATCAAGCAGGAGATGGAGATCCGGGCGGCGGAGTGGCCGCGGAAGTAGGGCGGCGCCGGAGGGCGGGAAGGGCTCCCGCATGCAGAGCGGGAGCAGTTAGGGCTAGCATTTTTTTTTAGTTAAATGTAATGTTTCTCGGGCCCCACTGAATATATGTAAAGTGGGACCAGTTATCCTCTCTTAAGTATATTTAATTATATATAAGCCCTATATATAAAGTTATGTTCTTATATTTGTCCAAATGTACCCACTGTTTAGAAGTTTTTTTCCTTTCTAATCATCGCTTTAAAATCTGCACATTGTAAACAAAATTTATATATAAGAGATGTGCTGCATTATGTTTTCTAAGATAACATAAAAATTTGAGTTGAGCACAGTATATATTTTATATTATTAATACGAATAATTTGATGGTTTAATAAATGGATAATGCGTAGTCTGCATGTAGTGATTAATAAATATAAATGGATAATGTCTACATGTTGACATTGGGCCTCATGTGACATTCGGCCGCAAGGAACGGTCAACAGGTGGGGCCCACATGCAGCGCCAACCGTCAACAGGTGGGGCCCACATGCAGCGCCAACGCTCAACAGCTGGGGCCCATAGGCCGCGCCAACGGTTCTATGATGGGTCCCACAGGTCAGGATCCTAACGGGGGGCCGAAAGTAACGGTGGGAGCAGCGAAAGGAGTCCTTGCGCACTGACTAGGGGCAAAACTGAGGTCGATTCGGCGCTAGGGGTAAAACTGAGGTCGTGGTGCCAACTGAGGGCACCTTGTTAATTATCCCTTTCGACTTTGGGCATGGGAAACAACAAGTTGGCCAAGGAAATCCCCGTTTTCGGCCGTTCCTTCCGCTTTCGAAGGCAATATAAAACCAGATCACGCATCGCCCACTCATGGGCAGGGGTAACAAGGTGCAGTGTTGCATGTGGAGTGAGTTTCTTGGAGTGGGTTGTAAGGATGCCCCAGGTGTCGAGGCTGGCATGCAAGAGAGAGAAGCGGCGAGAATCGTCCGGGTTAACGTCCGGTGCTTCGACGCCACCCAGCGCAACGGCGGCACCATACAAGTCCTGCAATGGGGTTCAAGCATTTTGTGTGGGCCCACATTGCCAAGTGTGGCTTACATTCTCATCTCTGCTGTATTCCAGGCATCGTAGGTGGAAGGGAACACTGTTCTGGACCGAAAGTGCCCGGAAACGGCTACGACATAAGATTGGTAGGCAACTTGAGAATGGAAGCGGCTTTTTGAGATCCCACACGTGCAATGTTGCTGAAATGAAGCGAGGTTCTTGGAATGCATCATGATTTCGACTTTGGGCATGGGAAACAACAAGTTGGCCAAGGAAATCCCCGTTTTCGGCCGTTCCTTCCGCTTTCGAAGGCAATATAAAACCAGATCACGCATCGCCCACTCATGGGCAGGGGTAACAAGGTGCAGTGTTGCATGTGGAGTGAGTTGCTTGGAGTGGGTTGTAAGGATGCCCCGGGTGTCGAGGCTGGCATGCAAGAGCGAGAAGCGGCGAGAATCGTCCGGGTTAACGTCCGGTGCTTCGACGCCACCCAGCGCAACGGTGGCACCATACAAGTCCTGCAATGGGGTTCAAGCATTTTGTGTGGGCCCACATTGCCAAGTGTGGCTTATATTCTCATCTCTGCTGTATTCCAGGCATCGTAGGTGGAAGGGAACACTGTTCTGGACCGAAAGTGCCCGGAAACGGCTACGACATAAGATTGGTAGGCAACTTGAGAATGGAAGCGGCTTTTTGAGATCCCACACGTGCAATGTTGCTGAAATGAAGCGAGGTTCTTGGAATGCATCATGATTTCGACTTTGGGCATGGAAAACAACAAGTTGGCCAAGGAAATCCCCGTTTTCGGCCGTTCCTTCCGCTTTCGAAGGCAATATAAAACCAGATCACGCATCGCCCACTCATGGGCAGGGGTAACAAGGTGCAGTGTTGCATGTGGAGTGAGTTGCTTGGAGTGGGTTGTAAGGATGCCCCGGGTGTCGAGGCTGGCATGCAAGAGCGAGAAGCGGCGAGAATCGTCCGGGTTAACGTCCGGTGCTTCGACGCCACCCAGCGCAACGGCGGCACCATACAAGTCCTACAATGGGGTTCAAGCATTTTGTGTGGGCCCACATTGCCAAGTGTGGCTTACATTCTCATCTCTGCTGTATTCCAGGCATCGTAGGTGGAAGGGAACACTGTTCTGGACCGAAAGTGCCCGGAAACGGCTACGACATAAGATTGGTAGGCAACTTGAGAATGGAAGCGGCTTTTTGAGATCCCACACGTGCAATGTTGCTGAAATGAAGCGAGGTTCTTGGAATGCATCATGATTTCGACTTTTGGCATGGGAAACAACAAGTTGGCCAAGGAAATCCCCGTTTTCGGCCGTTCCTTCCGCTTTCGAAGGCAATATAAAACCAGATCACGCATCGCCCACTCATGGGCAGGGGTAACAAGGTGCAGTGTTGCATGTGGAGTGAGTTGCTTGGAGTGGGTTGTAAGGATGCCCTAGGTGTCGAGGCTGGCATGCAAGAGCGAGAAGCAGCGAGAATCGTCCGGGTTAACGTCCGGTGCTTCGACGCCACCCAGCGCAACGGCGGCACCATACAAGTCCTGCAATGGGGTTCAAGCATTTTGTGTGGGCCCACATTGCCAAGTGTGGCTTACATTCTCATCTCTGCTGTATTCCAGGCATCGTAGGTGGAAGGGAACACTGTTCTGGACCGAAAGTGCCCGGAAACGGCTACGACATAAGATTGGTAGGCAACTTGAGAATGGAAGCGGCTTTTTGAGATCCCACACGTGCAATGTTGCTGAAATGAAGCGAGGTTCTTGGAATGCATCATGATTTCGACTTTGGGCATGGGAAACAACAAGTTGGCCAAGGAAATCCCCGTTTTCGGCCGTTCCTTCCGCTTTTGAAGGCAATATAAAACCAGATCACGCATCGCCCACTCATGGGCAGGGGTATCAAGGTGCAGTGTTGCATGTGGAGTGAGTTGCTTGGAGTGGGTTGTAAGGATGCCCCAGGTGTCGAGGCTGGCATGCAAGAGCGAGAAGCGGCGAGAATCGTCCGGGTTAACGTCCGGTGCTTCGACGCCACCCAGCGCAACGGCGGCACCATACAAGTCCTGCAATGGGGTTCAAGCATTTTGTGTGGGCCCACATTGCCAAGTGTGGCTTACATTCTCATCTCTGATGTATTCCAGGCATCGTAGGTGGAAGGGAACACTTTTCTGGACCGAAAGTGCCCGGAAACGGCTACGACATAAGATTGGTAGGCAACTTGAGAATGGAAGCGGCTTTTTGAGATCCCACACGTGCAATGTTGCTGAAATGAAGCGAGGTTCTTGGAATGCATCATGATTTCGACTTTGGGCATGGGAAACAACAAGTTGGCCAAGGAAATCCCCGTTTTCGGCCGTTCCTTCCGCTTTCGAAGGCAATATAAAACCAGATCACGCATCGCCCACTCATGGGCAGGGGTAACAAGGTGCAGTGTTGCATGTGGAGTGAGTTGCTTGGAGTGGGTTGTAAGGATGCCCCGGGTGTCGAGGCTGGCATGCAAGAGCGAGAAGCGGCGAGAATCGTCCGGGTTAACGTCCGGTGCTTCGACGCCACCCAGCGCAACGGTGGCACCATACAAGTCCTGCAATGGGGTTCAAGCATTTTGTGTGGGCCCACATTGCCAAGTGTGGCTTATATTCTCATCTCTGCTGTATTCCAGGCATCGTAGGTGGAAGGGAACACTGTTCTGGACCGAAAGTGCCCGGAAACGGCTACGACATAAGATTGGTAGGCAACTTGAGAATGGAAGCGGCTTTTTGAGATCCCACACGTGCAATGTTGCTGAAATGAAGCGAGGTTCTTGGAATGCATCATGATTTCGACTTTGGGCATGGAAAACAACAAGTTGGCCAAGGAAATCCCCGTTTTCGGCCGTTCCTTCCGCTTTCGAAGGCAATATAAAACCAGATCACGCATCGCCCACTCATGGGCAGGGGTAACAAGGTGCAGTGTTGCATGTGGAGTGAGTTGCTTGGAGTGGGTTGTAAGGATGCCCCGGGTGTCGAGGCTGGCATGCAAGAGCGAGAAGCGGCGAGAATCGTCCGGGTTAACGTCCGGTGCTTCGACGCCACCCAGCGCAACGGCGGCACCATACAAGTCCTACAATGGGGTTCAAGCATTTTGTGTGGGCCCACATTGCCAAGTGTGGCTTACATTCTCATCTCTGCTGTATTCCAGGCATCGTAGGTGGAAGGGAACACTGTTCTGGACCGAAAGTGCCCGGAAACGGCTACGACATAAGATTGGTAGGCAACTTGAGAATGGAAGCGGCTTTTTGAGATCCCACACGTGCAATGTTGCTGAAATGAAGCGAGGTTCTTGGAATGCATCATGATTTCGACTTTTGGCATGGGAAACAACAAGTTGGCCAAGGAAATCCCCGTTTTCGGCCGTTCCTTCCGCTTTCGAAGGCAATATAAAACCAGATCACGCATCGCCCACTCATGGGCAGGGGTAACAAGGTGCAGTGTTGCATGTGGAGTGAGTTGCTTGGAGTGGGTTGTAAGGATGCCCTAGGTGTCGAGGCTGGCATGCAAGAGCGAGAAGCAGCGAGAATCGTCCGGGTTAACGTCCGGTGCTTCGACGCCACCCAGCGCAACGGCGGCACCATACAAGTCCTGCAATGGGGTTCAAGCATTTTGTGTGGGCCCACATTGCCAAGTGTGGCTTACATTCTCATCTCTGCTGTATTCCAGGCATCGTAGGTGGAAGGGAACACTGTTCTGGACCGAAAGTGCCCGGAAACGGCTACGACATAAGATTGGTAGGCAACTTGAGAATGGAAGCGGCTTTTTGAGATCCCACACGTGCAATGTTGCTGAAATGAAGCGAGGTTCTTGGAATGCATCATGATTTCTACTTTGGGCATGGGAAACAACAAGTTGGCCAAGGAAATCCCCGTTTTCGGCCGTTCCTTCCGCTTTTGAAGGCAATATAAAACCAGATCACGCATCGCCCACTCATGGGCAGGGGTATCAAGGTGCAGTGTTGCATGTGGAGTGAGTTGCTTGGAGTGGGTTGTAAGGATGCCCCAGGTGTCGAGGCTGGCATGCAAGAGCGAGAAGCGGCGAGAATCGTCCGGGTTAACGTCCGGTGCTTCGACGCCACCCAGCGCAACGGCGGCACCATACAAGTCCTGCAATGGGGTTCAAGCATTTTGTGTGGGCCCACATTGCCAAGTGTGGCTTACATTCTCATCTCTGATGTATTCCAGGCATCGTAGGTGGAAGGGAACACTTTTCTGGACCGAAAGTGCCCGGAAACGGCTACGACATAAGATTGGTAGGCAACTTGAGAATGGAAGCGGCTTTTTGAGATCCCACACGTGCAATGTTGCTGAAATGAAGCGAGGTTCTTGGAATGCATCATGATTTCGACTTTGGGCATGGGAAACAACAAGTTGGCCAAGGAAATCCCCGTTTTCGGCTGTTCCTTCCGCTTTTGAAGGCAATATAAAACCAGATCACGCATCGCCCACTCATGGGCAGGGGTATCAAGGTGCAGTGTTGCATGTGGAGTGAGTTGCTTGGAGTGGGTTGTAAGGATGCCCCAGGTGTCGAGGCTGGCATGCAAGAGCGAGAAGCGGCGAGAATCGTCCGGGTTAACGTCCGGTGCTTCGACGCCACCCAGCGCAACGGCGGCACCATACAAGTCCTGCAATGGGGTTCAAGCATTTTGTGTGGGCCCACATTGCCAAGTGTGGCTTACATTCTCATCTCTGATGTATTCCAGGCATCGTAGGTGGAAGGGAACACTGTTCTGGACCGAAAGTGCCCGGAAACGGCTACGACATAAGATTGGTAGGCAACTTGAGAATGGAAGCGGCTTTTTGAGATCCCACACGTGCAATGTTGCTGAAATGAAGCGAGGTTCTTGGGATGCATCATGATTTCGACTTTGGGCATGGGAAACAACAAGTTGGCCAAGGAAATCCCCGTTTTCGGCCGTTCCTTCCGCTTTCGAAGGCAATATAAAACCAGATCACGCATCGCCCACTCATGGGCAGGGGTAACAAGGTGCAGTGTTGCATGTGGAGTGAGTTGCTTGGAGTGGGTTGTAAGGATGCCCCAGGTGTCGAGGCTGGCATGCAAGAGCGAGAAGCGGCGAGAATCGTCCGGGTTAACGTCCGGTGCTTCGACGCCACCCAGCGCAACGGCGGCACCATACAAGTCCTGCAATGGGATTCAAGCATTTTGTGTGGGCCCACATTGCCAAGTGTGGCTTACATTCTCATCTCTGCTATATTCCAGGTATCGTAGGTGGAAGGGAACACTGTTCTGGACCGAAAGTCCCCGAAAACGGCTACGACATAAGATTGGTAGGCAACTTGAGAATGGAAGCGGCTTTTTGAGATCCCACACGTGCAATGTTGCTGAAATGAAGCGAGGTTCTTGGAATGCATCATGATTTCGACTTTGGGCATGGGAAACAACAAGTTGGCCAAGGAAATCCCCGTTTTCGGCCGTTCCTTCCGCTTTTGAAGGCAATATAAAACCAGATCACGCATCGCCCACTCATGGGCAGGGGTAACAAGGTGCAGTGTTGCATGTGGAGTGAGTTGCTTGGAGTGGGTTGTAAGGATGCCCCAGGTGTCGAGGCTGGCATGCAAGAGCGAGAAGCGGCGAGAATCGTCCGGGTTAACGTCCGGTGCTTCGACGCCACCCAGCGCAACGGCGGCACCATACAAGTCCTGCAATGGGGTTCAAGCATTTTGTGTGGGCCCACATTGCCAAGTGTGGCTTACATTCTCATCTCTGCTATATTCCAGGCATCGTAGGTGGAAGGGAACACTGTTCTGGACCGAAAGTGCCCGGAAACGGCTACGACATAAGATTGGTAGGCAACTTGAGAATGGAAGCGGCTTTTTGAGGTCCCACACGTGCAATGTTGCTGAAATGAAGCGAGGTTCTTGGAATGCATCATGATTTCGACTTTGGGCATGGGAAACAACAAGTTGGCCAAGGAAATCCCCGTTTTCGGCTGTTCCTTCCGCTTTTGAAGGCAATATAAAACCAGATCACGCATCGCCCACTCATGGGCAGGGGTAACAAGGTGCAGTGTTGCATGTGGAGTGGGTTGCTTGGAGTGGGTTGTAAGGATGCCCCAGGTGTCGAGGCTGGCATGCAAGAGCGAGAAGCGGCGAGAATCGTCCGGGTTAATGTCCGGTGCTTCGACGCCACCCAGCGCAACGGCGGCACCATACAAGTCCTGCAATGGGGTTCAAGCATTTTGTGTGGGCCCACATTGCCAAGTGTGGCTTACATTCTCATCTCTGATGTATTCCAGGCATCGTAGGTGGAAGGGAACACTGTTCTGGACCGAAAGTGCCCGGAAACGGCTACGACATAAGATTGGTAGGAAACTGGAGAATGGAAGCGGCTTTTTGAGATCCCACACGTGCAATGTTGCTGAAATGAAGCGAGGTTCTTGGAATGCATCATGATTTCGACTTTGGGCATGGGAAACAACAAGTTGGCCAAGGAAATCCCCGTTTTCGGTCGTTCCTTCCGCTTTAGAAGGCAATATAAAACCAGATCACGCATCGCCCACTCATGGGCAGGGGTAACAAGGTGCAGTGTTGCATGTGGAGTGAGTTGCTTGGAGTGGGTTGTAAGGATGCCCCAGGTGTCGAGGCTAGGATGCAAGAGCGAGAAGTGGCGAGAATCGTCCGGGTTAACGTCCGGTGCTTCGACGCCACCCAGCGCAACGGCGGCACCATACAAGTCCTGCAATGGGGTTCAAGCATTTTGTGTGGGCCCACATTGCCAAGTGTGGCTTACATTCTTATCTCTGATGTATTCCAGTCATCGTAGGTGGAAGGGAACAATGTTCTGGACCGAAAGTCCCCGGAAACGGCTACGACATAAGATTGGTAGGCAACTTGAGAATGGAAGCGGCTTTTTGAGATCCCACACGTGCAATGTTGCTGAAATGAAGCGAGGTTCTTGGAATGCATCATGATTTCGACTTTGGGCATGGGAAACAACAAGCTGGCCAAGGAAATCCCCGTTTTCGGCCGTTCCTTCCGCTTTCGAAGGCAATATAAAACCAGATCACGCATCGCCCACTCATGGGCAGGGGTAACAAGGTGCAGTGTTGCATGTGGAGTGAGTTGCTTGGAGTGGGTTGTAAGGATGCCCCAGGTGTCGAGGCTGGCATGCAAGAGCGAGAAGCGGCGAGAATCGTTCGGGTTAACGTCCGGTGCTTCGACGCCACCCAGCGCAACGACGGCACCATACAAGTCCTGCAATGGGGTTCAAGCATTTTGTGTGGGCCCACATTGCCAAGTGTGGCTTACATTCTCTTCTCTGATGTATTCCAGGCATCGTAGATGGAAGGGAACACTGTTCTGGACCGAAAGTGCCCGGAAACGGCTACGACATAAGATTGGTAGGCAACTTGAGAATGGAAGCGGCTTTTTGAGATCCCACACATGCAATGTTGCTGAAATGAAGCGAGGTTCTTGGAATGCATCATGATTTCGACTTTTGGCATGGGAAATAACAAGTTGTCCATGGAAATCCCCATTTTCGGTCGTTCCTTCCGCTTTCGAAGGCAATATAAAACCAGATCACGAATCGCCCACTCATGGGCAGGGGTAACAAGGTGCAGTGTTGCATGTGGAGTGAGTTGCTTGGAGTGGGTTGTAAGGATGCCCCAGGTGTCGAGGCTGGCATGCAAGAGCGAGAAGCGGCGAGAATCGTCCGGGTTAACGTCCGGTGCTTCGACGCCACCCAGCGCAACGGCGGCACCATACAAGTCCTGCAATGGGGTTCAAGCATTTTGTGTGGGCCCACATTGCCAAGTGTGGCTTACATTCTCATCTCTGCTGTATTCCAGGCATCGTAGGTGGAAGGGAACACTGTTCTGGACCGAAAGTGCCCGGAAACGGCTACGACATAAGATTGGTAGGCAACTTGAGAATGGAAGCGGCTTTTTCAGATCCCACACGTGCAATGTTGCTGAAATGAAGCGAGGTTCTTGGAATGCATCATGATTTCGACTTTGGGCATGGGAAACAACAAGTTGGCCAAGGAAATCCCCGTTTTCGGCCGTTCCTTCCGCTTTCGAAGGCAATATAAAACCAGATCACGCATCGCCCACTCATGGGCAGGGGTAACAAGGTGCAGTGTTGCATGTGGAGTGAGTTGCTTGGAGTGGGTTGTAAGGATGCCCTAGGTGTCGAGGCTGGCATGCAAGAGCGAGAAGCGGCGAGAATCGTCCGGGTTAACGTCCGGTGCTTCGACGCCACCCAGCGCAACGGCGGCACCATACAAGTCCTGCAATGGGGTTCAAGCATTTTGTGTGGGCCCACATTGCCAAGTGTGGCTTACATTCTCATCTCTGCTGTATTCCAGGCATCGTAGGTGGA